>KL647330.1:0-90598 GCA_000727475.1 Sarcocystis neurona
TAATTATGACGCTCGTACAAATAGAAATACACGCCGTCGATCATAGACGAAAGAGAATGTCAGCAGCGTCACTGCTAGGTAAAGACTTACTAGCAGATCCGCATGCATGGGCAACGGCGTTCAAGAAGTAGCTTCTGCCGATTTCCCAGGGTTCGTATGAGGCTCTGCTCTCGCGTCTTCATTGCAGCTTTTGTTTGCAAGCAGTGTGTCAACAAAGTAAGAAATACTGCTGTGCTTAATGTAGACAAAGCTACCGCAGTATTCTGACAGGTCATTAGCGGACGTGCGTCATCGCTCGAGTAAGATTTTCATTTCAGAGATATTCGGATCTCTCTCTCCGTCTCTGCGTCTATAGTTGTACCTATACATGCTTCTTGATAGACACTAGCAATCAAAATTGGGTAAAATGCGTCTATACCGCATGGATTAGCCGTAGTAGAACATACAAGAGCCCACGGCTGGTGCAGACGAACTGTTCACAAAATGTCTCTATGCAGACAGCGGCCCAGTGGAAGAAAAGACCTGTTACATATATATATATATATATGTATATATCTTTCTCTCTTTCTCTCTCTCTCCACCTGTATATTTACATGTTTTTGTTGACATTTGTAGCTGAAGTTTAGGGCAAAAAGCATGGTTACCAGGTTATTCCGCAAGTGCGCGGGGGGTAAACAACTCTAGATAATACACCCCTGAGGGCAGAAGGAGGCTTCGTGGCATATGCAGCACTCTGCGTACCCTATTGAGAAATAGAGAGTCGGCAAGGCAGAGATTGCCTGCGTGTGGTATGTAGGTACGCAAAGAAATTTGTAGTGTACAAGTGAATATGCAAGATATATATATGTGTATACACGCGCAGAGTGCTACTACAAAGCGCAGCAAAGAAGAGCGCAAGCTGTTGATGGGAAAGCGTTGAGACTCCGCGTTTTCATTCTCACATGCAAGCACACACAACAAATCTTTCTTCTCACCGGTCCGCATGCGGTATATCCTACGTCGGATCCGCAGCCGACGTCGGGTTTTGCACTGGAAGTGCTGCAAAACTGCGTAAAGGTATTCATTCCGCTAGAACCTTCTATCGGCGTCTTTTCCTTTCCTGTCGTCGTGTCTATTTGTGAGTTTTCCACCTCGTCTACAACCGGGTCTGCGTTAGCCCGTCAACTCTCCCGCCGGCTACCCCGTGCATGCCGCTACTCTACCAACTCGAGTGACGGCCGTTTGTATGTTTTCTCTTGGGTTGCCTCGGCCTTTTCGCTTTTCTTCAGGACGATTGCGTAGTTTCATCTCCTCTTTCCCTTCCTGTCCGCGCCAACTGGAGGAACGCGCTCCACTTCTACTCCGTCCGTCTCTTCTCGGTACCTTTCCCCGTTACCTTTGTTTCTGTTGCGCGTCAACTCCCCATCGCTACCATATAACGGGAACGAGTGTGTGAAGTTTCCTGCCGCGTTTTTTTCCTCTTTGCGTTGCTGTCACAAATCTCGTTGTTCCTCGGCGCGCCTGCACACACGTCCCGCCGTTGTCCACGGGCTGTCGTCACTGGCGAAGGGGCACCTGTTGTAGAGCGGAAGAAACTTGTTCTTCCCGTACACTATCATCTGTGTCTGTGCTCCACGTTCATGCGGTAGCACTGTGACTTATGCAGAGGGCTCCTGCCTGTTCCACGAGCTCCCCAGCACTTCTTCAACGCGGGCATATCCCGCTTCGTCGACGCGCGCTACTATGCCCTACTGTATTTTTTCCGCGCAGCAGAAGGGCGTTCCCTTTTTTACACACTTTGGGACGCTCTCGGGAGGATTTTGTAGGTATATATGCGAGAGAGACACAGGCGCACGGCTGCACGTGTCCACAAAGAGAGAGAGACAGAGAGAGCGAGAGAAAGACACATAGCAGAGACCGACACATTTATATACGTGTGGACGGATAACTTTAGCAGGAGGACAGGTATAGACAGTTGTATGCGTATGCACACGTCTGCAGAAATATATGAAGACAAGCTGCCAAGAGCGACGTATTAGTACTTCTCTCGATAGTGCAGCCAATGCATGCATGTCTGTCTGCATAAGCGCCTGTGGGCGTACACACGGACTTCTGCTTGTGCGTGCACATATAGACAGCTACACTAGAAGACCTGCCTGCTTAAGACGCATGCACACGTCTCGGGAGACAGTATCCCGGCTTCTACCTTATTTTCGTGCGCTGCGTGTCCCTGCGGTGAGCCAGCGGCTTGTGTTGCCCTTCTTTTACTTCATATTTGCTTGCAGAGTTCTGTAGAAGGAGCACGGAAGCACACAGCTTTGTGTGTGTAAGCATTCGTCCACTGACTCGCAAGGCGGACGCTGCGGCGGTCTTTACTACCCACACGTAGAACAGCCTCTCTCCGCATGCACGTCGTCCTCCGCCTGCATCCCTCGCAGTTGCTAAATCTTGTAGACACAGACGCTTTCCCTTGCGCCAGCTTCTGGACACTTTTTCCTGCCCCTCTGTCTGCTATATTCGGCCACGAGCTTTCTTCCTGTTCTATTCTTCGACTCTACTCCGCCAGTCTTTTTCTTTTCCGTACTCTTCGAAGGTCACCCTCTTCGCCTTTCTTCTTTCGTCATTGCCCTGTCTCTCCGTAAATTGCGAGCAGGTCGACTGACTCGCGCGAGGAGCCTGTCTGCTCAGCTAGCTACACGAGTGCATGCGCGTATCCATAAATGTGCATGCCTGGAGGCACCTAACGTGGAGTGTGTGCCGACGTGCACATTCGTCCTTTGTCCCTCTCTACGAATAAATCTCCAGTGTACGTACACCGAAAGCTGGACAGTGCAACACATGTGGATGCATGTGTGTGTACACGTATGTATAGAAACACCGGTGGAGAGAAATCTGTAGGCCACCACGTGGACCCGTACTCGCGAATTCTCCGTGTGTCTGCATGTATATGTATATATGTGTGTACAGATATATATATATGTGTATATATATACATCTATATGTATACGTATACACATCTGTGTATGTGTGTGTGTGTGCGTTAGTCCTCGTACGTGTGTAGCACTTGCTGAGAAGTCTCGAAGACCTATCTACGGGATTTAATCATTCTTTCGACTTTTGTTGCTACTCTATAGCCGTCCTTCACTCTCCATTGCTAGCAATTTACACATATATATGTGCTGTTTCGCGTATTTGTATATCTGCTATCTATCCGTCTCTCTCTCTATAGATGCATGCACACGTGTATCTATATTTCTATATATATGTATATATATGGCCGGGAAGTATACGTACAATTTGTTGCTTCTCTGACTAGGATTTCTCTGTCTTTTGCCTTCTTTCTGTCTGTGTGCGAGTGCAACATCCGCACAACGCCAAGGCAGACTTCTCCTTGTGTTGCTGTTTCTCTACAAGTAACCTGGTGTATGGGGCTCCTGTGAACTTCTGTATGTGGACTTCTTCATGAAATTTTCGCTTTCAGTATTTGCAAACGCACTTCTCTCACCGTTACATGAGAAGTGCAGGGAGAGGACGTCTCTTTTTTGAGAATCTTCTCCATTTATCGACTTGCCCAGCGCTTCGTCAGTTTGTTGCGCGCTTTGCTCCTTTCCTTACCGGACATACCTCTTGCTCCATACATACGTACGAATACATGCATCTTCTCCATATGCAAGATATATGGATGTACATATACATTCACATATATATATATGTGTATATACTTTGCATTTGTAGCGAGGTCTCGGTCTTCAGCTTTACGCTTGTAGAGAGACGCAGACAACCGCAGAGAGCCACAGCTGCAGCACTGCGCCTAAACGCTCGAGCACACGTGCAAGGCGACTGCTCTCATATATACCGGCAAGCGATGTATCGTTGGATGTACGTATTCGCATATATATATGTATTGGCATATATACTTTCTATATATATATGTATATGTGTGGATTGGCATTATACGTATGTGTGACTGTCCGTTATACACACACATGTGTGTTTACGTGTGTAGAGAGAGAGAGATAAAGAGACGTAGCCTTCACGTATACTGGCAAGTGCTGTATCGGTAGATATACGTACCCATATCTGTATATATACATATATGTATAGATGTGACGTATGTACGATACATATATACGTATGTGTGTGTATTTGCGTTACAGATATATATAGGTCTCCAACACATGTATATATATATGTTGATAGATATATGCATGCTTATGTAAATGTAGAGAGAGATGGAGAGGGGAAGAGATGCCTATTATACGTGTGTGGGCAGGTTCTCTTCCATATGTTATTGCCCAGTACGTAGAGCCACGCATCTAAGCGGGCGGGAGCGGGCGCATGCAATGAACTTGCTTTCTCATTCTTAAGACTGGATGTTTTTGTTTACTTATATATTTTGAAGGGCGTGCATGCAGGAGAGAGATATCGAATGCAGCTTGCATAGAAAATTGTAGACGGAGGCGGGGCGGGGATAACTGGCTCGCAACGACTTTTACATACCGGCGCCCGTACGAAGAACAAATTTTCTCTCCCGTCTAAGTTCTCGTCCTTCTGTGGTATAGACATAAAGGAAATGAAGTTCTGCTTGCTGCTTGTGTGCTGCTGCTGCTCCCTTAGTTAGCTCTTCTTGTGCACCACTCCCAAGCGCGGGCAGACAGCAGCAGCAGCTGCAGCTCCCCGCTGTTGCCCCTGCCTGCCGCGCTTCCCGGCCACCACGGCATTAGACGTAGCTGAGAGACAGCAGGAGCAGGAAGCTGAGCAGCAGCTGCAGCGGCGGCCGCCACAGCAGCAGCGCGGCAGGGGCGACAGAACCGGCCGCGGCAATACAAGAGCAGTAGCAGCAACAGTGGCAGCAGCGTCCAGAGGAAGGGAAGCAGCAGCAGCAACAACAACTGCAGCAGCAGCAGCTGAAGGTAGGGTAACAGCAGCCGCAGCAGTAGCAGACGCGTCATCAGTGTCAGCACGGGTGGAGCAGCAGGAGCAGCAGCAGGCGCACAGCAGCTGAAGAAGAAGCTGCGGAGTCAGCAGTAGCACAACTGCAGCAGCTACGGCAGCCGGGGACGCTGCAGCATGCTTCTTTTCTGACAAGCCGCAGCAGCTAAAGAATAGCGAACATGGGAGAACCTCCGCCCCTTGCCATTTCCTCTTCTTCCACTTCGTCTTCTTCTTCTTCATTGCTTGCTCCATCTGCGCCCCGTCCTCTATCTTTCTCTGGGGGCGGAGGGGTGCAGATCGTAGTGCCCGGGCAGCGCATTGCTGCAGAGGAGGGCTGCATGCGCGGCCACGGCACGTACGTCCGCGATGGGAAGACTTACGCAGCCGTTTGCGGCGTTCTGCAACGAGTATGACTTGCCACACTGTCTCTGCGGCGACTCATATGTATCTACACACGCCAAAAATGTTTGGCTATCTGTTCATGAATATATGTCTATATACATATATGTATGTATATATAGGGGAGAAGAGATAGATATAGAGAGAGACGCATGTATGTGTAAGGAGGATGTGTACGGCGCATGGACCTGGAGATATAGTTATGTGGGCGTATAAACAGATAGAAATTCGTACGTACCCGGCTCCTGCGTATATGTATTTAGACGCCTTTTTCTCTTCGTATGTATTGTGTGTGGGGTCACGTAGTCCTACGTATGTATACACACGTCTAACGCCATACATATATATGTGCATGTATACGTCGGCGTGAACGAGTTTTCTAGCTGTAGGAGTGTCTACGTGTCTGCGCAGGTGTTCTTTTCCGTTGCATGCTTTTGCTTCTCCTCCGCGCATACGTGTGCGTCTGTAGAGATGGGACAGCGTCGCGCCGCAGGAGAACAGGAGCGACAGCAGCAGCAGCCGGCGGCGTGTGGGCGAAAACAGCAGCAGCAGACGTCACGAGAACTCTGAAGAGAAGCAGCGTTTGGTCAGGGGAAGCAGCAAAACGGGAGAGCTACTTTGACAGTAGCAGCAGCAGGGGCAGCAGGAAGTTGGCCCACAGCAGTAGCGGCAACAGAAGCACGGGAGAGTGTGGCATCCGCCGGACGGAGACTGCAACAGGCCTCCAGCAGCGATAGCAGCACAATAGAAGAGGGGGCTTGTGCACGGCGAGGAACATAAGCAAAACTCCCAGCGCCAGTGTCAAATACGCATATATATGTATACGTGCACACGGTTTGACGTACGTATGAATCTACCTGCGTACACCCACACATATATATATGGTGAGATATACAGGGCCTCCTGTACTCTCTGTATTCGTAGATACTGCCGCCTCTACATCTACATATATATGTATGTATGTGTCTCGTGTATATGTATATATATACGTATGTACATCTATCTCTCGTAGATAGGCCGGTATTCACGTATTTAGAGTGTGGGTGGTCGTAGTCGTTAGTCCTCCTAGCGGTGGAAGTTGTTCACATATATACACGAAGAATTGCCCGTCGTCCTTCTCACTTCTCTGGAGATCAAGACACACCTCATCGGACGCTATACACACATGTGTGTACCACAAGTATATATATATATATATGTATAAATGTGTACATATATATATATATACATATATATGCATGCGCGTACATGTATATATAGAATACGTGTGTTGTGTACAGGAAGACTTTTCTGTCAGGTGGGTGTTTCTTCTCTGTAGATGCAGTGACACATCGTTCGTTGCTGTCCCTCTGTATGGACGTGGAGGCGTGCGTTTTCTTCTCTGCCGAATTTCTTCAGAGAAGAGACGGTAAATTCCCCCCAAAATACGCTGCCATTCTACAAAAGCAGCCCCCTTATGAGAAGTGACACATACACTTACATCAACATATGGATATCTTCTATATACATATGTATATATGTGTATGTCGATATAAATCTGTCTGTCTATCTATCTATCTATATATATATATATATATATTTGTATACTGGGAGACTGTAGTACACATATAGAAGAAGCAAGTATGTACTGGCCCGCTGTAGGATACGCGTAGAAAGACGTACATATACTGGGATGCGATAATATACATACAGAAGAAGTGTGTGTACTGACAAACTCTATTGCACATATGCACATACGTGGGCAAAAGGGAAGTCCGTATATTAACAAAGTATGACACATATGTACACATACGTATATGCCGGCAAAATATATACATATAAGAGAAGCAGGTATATTGAGGAACTGTAGTACATATATACACATACAAATATGTATACCGGCGACGTATATAGAGACGTGTGGTATGTATACTGGCAAAGTCTACTTCACATAGGGAAGCTCCCATATGTATATGTTGAAGAAGTATATGTACTAACGAAGTCTAAAATATACATGTAGAAGCAGTACGTGTGACGGCGCACTTCTATATACGTATAGAAGGAATATGTACACTGGCAAACTCTCATATATACATATGGAAGGAGTACATACCCTTACGAAGACCAATATACATGTAGAAGAAGTACACACGCCAGGAAGCTTTAATATACATATTGAAGTAGTAGATATACTGGTGAACACTAACATACGTAGAAACACGTATGTATCTTGAAATGGAAGCCGACAATATAGAAGCCGTAGTATACTGGCACACGTTTGTAGCCATACAGGCATGTGTGTATACAGATAAGTTATAATATCCGTATAGAAGTATATACATATATGTATACTCGCAAACTGTAATATACGTAGAGAAGAAGTATGTATATACTGCCAGACTCTAGTATACGTAGAGAAGAAGTATATAGACTTGCAAACTTTGATATATACATGTAGAAGAAGTATATCTACTGGCAAACTTCAGTATACATACAGAAGTAGTATGTACGTAATGATAAACTCTAGTAGACACGCAAGTATCCTGACAAAGACTAGTACCTATATAGACATGTGTCTGCACTGGCAGAATGTAACGTATCTGTAGAAGAAGTACGTGTATACCGGCAGACTCTAATAGACGTACAGAAGAAGTATTTGTACAGACAAACCCTAATATACGTATAGAAGAAATAATACCGACAAAGTCTCTCATACGTATAGATAAAGTATGCGTATACCAGCAAAGTGCAACACACATTGAAGAAGTATGTGTATACACTGACAAACTCTAATATACGCATAGAAGAAGTATGTGTATACTGGCAAAGTCTATTATTGTCCATATAGACATGCATGCGTCCTGGCGAAGTGTACTATACATGTAGGTATGTATACCGTCAAGGGGTGATAATACCTATATGGACGCATAGGTATACTGGCAAAGGCCAATAGTATCCATGTAGACATGTGTGAATCCTGCCAAAATGAGTACTGGAGAAGGTGATGGGTGCTTGTAAATTACTTTTCCGCAGGTCAACAAACTTCTGTACGTCAAGCCGCTGCGGTGCCGGTACGAGGGAAGCGTGGGGGACATCGTCGTTGGCCGGGTCGTGGAAATATCGAGCGGAAATGTACGCGCTAGTCAGGAAGTTCCACTTGCAATTAAATTGACTAAACTTTCGTCTATTTGCTCTCAATCATCTATACACGTGCCTACATGAATGCATTCTAATGAATAAATGTATATGCTTCTCTGTACTTATACACCCATGGACTTCCAGAACCGTGTGGCTCTTGTTGGGAGACAGAAAAGGAAGTGGGACGATTTCTACAAATTGCGCATACTCCTCTCTCTGTGTCGATCTGTTCCTCATTTCAAAATCAGAAAACACATACACACATATAAATATAGACGTGTCTCTTGCTATATATACACATATGTATGTATGTATACCTCTCTCTCTGTATATACGTACACATCTCTCTCTGTACATATATATATATATGTCTCTCTCTACATATATATGTATATATGTGTATATATAATTCTCTTTCTCCGTCTCTGTCTCTCTGTCTACATATATATATATACATTCGTATCTTTCTCTCTCTTTATATGTATATATGTGCGTGTATTGGGTTGTGTGTGTGTAAGTGTGTGCAACAGTTAATATATGTATATATATAAGCACATGTATGGCTATGTTTATATGTAAAGGAAAGCTGCTAGTCTACGTGCATACATATATATATATGTATTTCTATTTATGTAGAACTGGTGAAAGACAAAGACCGTGTACGTTTGAGGGGAAGTAAGAGAAGATGCACCTCCACGGGGAATTCCACATATATACGTGACAACACACATACACGTGTATATATGTACCCCTGTGTGTGTCTCCAAAGATAACGAGGGAAGGAAAGAATTTCGAGAAATGCATGCGTCAGCAAATATATATATATATCTACGTGTAAACATCTATCCACGTGTCTCTCTGTGTGTGTGTCCATATTTAGACGCGTCTTTATCCAATATAGGCCTACGAGGTATTTACGTACCATCTGTTCAACAGGTCATGAAGTTTCTCTCTTCGTCGAGAATACGTAGGTCGTCGTCCACGTACACGCTTATATAAATATACATGACTCAACTACCTACATATATATATATATATGTATGTATCTGTCTGTCCCTATGTACTACATAGCAGGCCCTGTTTACATATACGTATGTATATGTATATGTGTGGATCTGTTGCTGTGTAGGTGTGCTTTTCGAACATCCCTGCGCGGACTCTTATTTGATATGTAGACAATCCACGTTTAGACGCGTACGTATATATGTACGCTCTTGTGTGTAGATGTGTTCGTTGAACGATTCTGCGCGCGTCACGCTTTCTTCTGTGTGTGCCTGTCATTTGTTGGCTGCTGCAGTGGCTGCTGGATATTAATACATCACAAACAGCAACTCTTTCTCTGGCTTCAATTTCTTTACCGGAACAGCGAATACGAGTAAACGACGATAACGTGGAAATGCAGAAAATTTTTCTTCCTAATGACCTGCTCTGTTGTGAGGTTCAGCGCGTCAGGGTAAGCATCGCCAGCAGAAAGCTTCAAGCGTCTCTTTTGCTGCGCCTGCTGCTGCTGCTGCTGGGATAGTCCTGCTGCGACTGACGCTGGCATATGTTTGCTGCTGATACATTGTTGCTGGTCCTACGTCTGCTGCTGCAGTTGATACTGCGGCGGCAACTGCTGCCAAGGCTGCTGCGACGCGCGCTGCTGATGCTGCTACGGATACCGCTGCTGTTCGTCTCTCCTGCTGGTCTTGCCGGTGTCGCACCGATGCTGTTACTGGCGCAGCTGGTGATAGTGCTGCTGCTGCTGCTCGTTCTGCTGCTGCTGCATCCGCTGCTGCTGGTTCTAGAGCAGGTGGTACTGAGCCGGTCGCACTCTCAGGACTCCATGCCCCCCTGCTGCCGCTGCAAGCGCTGCAACTCCTGCTGCTGCAGCTGCTTCCGCGCCCAACCGCACTCTGTGTTTCTCCTCCGCAACCGTGCCGGTTGTTCGGCGGGTGCGCGTTGCGACTCCTGCCGCGGCGGCTGCTGTTGCTGCTAGAAGAAGTCTGCTGCTGCAAGGAGACTGCTGTGGCTGCTGCTGGTGTTGCCGTTGTCCTGCAGGAAGAAGGACAGATTCGCTTGCACACACGCAGTGCGCGCTACGGCCTGCTGCTGAACGGCCTGTTCCTCTCTGTGCCTCCGCAGCTCGTCAAAAGGCAGGCCCATCATATCGTCCAGCTCTCCTGCGGAATTCAAGTCATTTTAGGAGTAAACGGTAAGAGCCTCATCCTTCGCCTCTCTTTTCCCTGCATTCCTCTATACATGTATGTAAACTTACGTGTGTGTGTCGCTGCGTCTGTTATGTGCTCTCTGTATATATATATATAAACTTGTATGTATTTGTGACTGCTGCGCCTCTTATATGCTGTCTCTCTCTCTCTCTTTATGTACGTGTATATATGTAAACTTACAGGTATTTGTGGAGTGCGCCTTTTATGTACTCTCTGTGCGTGCATATACACCTATACATATGTGTACACACACGAATTTGTGGCTGCGCCTCCTACGTATTTATGGGAAGCCGCTTCTCTGCCTCCTGCTGCTCTCTTCTTGTCTCTTTCTCTCTCCGTGTTTCTGTATATACACGTGTGTGTCTATTTATATGTATATTGATGACTGCGCTTCTGCGTATATCTGTCTATCTTCCTTTCGTTCTCTTTCTCTGCCTAGAAGCCCAGACGTCTAGACGTTCCTGTTTTGCCACCTCCTCGTTTTGTCTCTTTTTGTCTTCTGTGTGTGTGTGAGGAGACCGACTCGCCGCGTTAGGTTCCGCGCGTACCGGTTGCTTCTTCCGTCCCTTCTGTCTCTTCCTCCATTCTTCAGCGCATGCGCATTATACCTGCGTTTGCCGCACACCTGTTTGCTGTTCATGTGTCTCTTTTCTGTGTTCTCCCTCGGTCTCTTTCTGGATGGTGTATACACGTGTACAGACGAATACACGTCCTCGAGGATACATGCGTGTATATGCTCCTTGCAGCCGCCTTTCTTGTCTTCTCTCTATTTCCTGCCTACGTGTGGATAGAAATGTGTATGTGTGTCTCGTCTCCGAAGGCACATCTGTCGACTCTTACTCGTAGGTAAGTGGGATTCTGTCCGTACACATCTTCTTCCTGTCTTGTTCGTGGGCGATCTCTGTATGAGTTGATACAAGTGCTGACCCGTTCTTGACTTCCGCTGTATATACATGTACGCACTACATACAAGTAGATCTATGTGGATATATATAGGAAGAAATGGCAGGTGAAAGGCAGCGTTGTGTTCTTGTTGATCCCTGCCCGGTTTTTTTGGCGGTCATGCTGTGGGGCCGCTGCTAGTGCTGCTCTCTGTCTCGACGTGGTGTCTACAAATAATCAACGGATAATCCACGTACATATATGTGTGGACACATGCGCGACGCATGCGGTGTCCATATGTATGTCTGTCTACCTCTGCCAACTGCTCGCTAGCTGCGTCTCTCTCTGTTTTCCCACGGCGGGCACACACACACATTGACAGAAGGTTGCTGTTGTTCTGCTTTTTCATTTTCGCGCGGAGGACGCTTCCATTTGTTTCTCTTTTTCCCTGCATTCCCATCGTTGTAGAAACTCGTGCACACCTAGCGTTAAGAAGTTGCGCAAACGTGATCGCCCGGGGGGCGCTCTGCCGGTTTTCTCCGCTTCCTTTCCTTCGCTTTCTCTTTCTCTGTGTCTCCCGCTCTCCTTGTGATTCACAGGCAAAATGTATCTGCCGGCTTCGCTCTCCGGCTGGCCTAGCGTACACACACGAGTGTGCCTCTGCACACGCCTGGTCACATTAAGATGAGGGCAGGCAGACAGGCAGCGTCATTTGCTCCTGCATTCGATGCAGCTTCTCGCTACGCTGCTGCTGGTTCTGCTGCTGCGCGACCGCCTCTTGCCCATGCTGCACCACGCGCTCGCTGCGTTTGCTGCTCCTGCTGCTGCGCGATCCTGCTGCTGCAGCTGCGATCCCTGCTGCTGCTGCTGGGGGTCTCCCTCCTGGCGCTTATGCGTGCCGCCTCTGCTCGCGCTCCTAGCGACCGCTGCTGCTGCAGCGTGTCCCTGCGCCTGCTGCTGCGGCAACGTCTCCCTGCGCCTGCTGCTACGACAGCGTATCTGTGCGCCTGCTGCTGCGGCGTGTTATCACTCCTCCTCCTGCTACTGCTGTTGCGTACTGCTGCCGTTGTGGCGGTTGCCACATGCTTCTGCTGCATGTTGTCTATGCTCCTCCTCCTCCTACTCCTGCTGCTGCCTGAACGTCTTCCCGCTGGTGTGCGAGCCTGACTGCCGCCTTCGTTTCGTGTTTGTGCAGCTGTTGCTACCTGTTTGAGCTGCTGTTGTTGCATGCTGCTGGTGCTATTGATGTGTGTGTATGATGTGCTGCTGGGGATGACTTTCGGCTGCTGCTGTTACATAATGTTGCTGCTGCTGCTGGTGTTGGACTCTATCTCTCATCTCTGTGGTCCTGCTGCTGTTGGTGCTCACTGCTACTGCTTTTGCCGTCGAGGCAGGTTACATATGGGTCTCTCTTCCACAGCGCAAAACAGCGCGAGACACTTTGAACTACGCCTCAATGCAGTCGATACAGGAGCGGGTCCCTGCGGCGCAGCGGCTCGCTATGGCTCGCGTCCGCAACATTATTCTTTGCTTGAGCAGAAGCAGCATCGATATATCTGCTGATGTTATTGAAGAAATGTATGCATTTTCGGTGGAAAATAAATGGCAGCCGAAAGAGCTGCTTGACGCTGGCGTCGCGCGTACACTCGTGCAGCAGTTCCTTCTCAAAAACGAGCAGGAGAAAGCTTAGGCGTCGCTGCAGCAGCACCAGCAGCACCAGCAGCCCGTGCAGCGGTCACAGGACCCACAGCGGCAAGACCAGGCACGGCAGCTTGAACCCGCATTGTTGGCGGACAGAGGCAGCAACAGGTATTAACAATATCCGCAACACCAGCAACGACAACAGCAACAGATTTGAAAGCTCTAGCAGCAAGAAAAATGCCAACAAGGCACACACACTGCAACAGAGCGCCCCAACAGCTGCTGACAACGTAATCCCTACGCGCCGCCTACGAGCGTCGTCTGCTAGTCTTGCTGCCGCTGTCGCCTTCGGATATCTGCTGTATAGTGGGCGCGTGTGTGTGGTTTCCTGCTGGTCCACAGCAAGAGAAAAAGTGTCTCTTTTGATGTTTCATAGCTGTTGTTTATGCGCGGCAGCGCATGTGACCTGCACGTCTGTTGTCTGGTCCTCGGCTCTGTAGACGCTGCATGCCCATTTGTGTTGTTCGTGTGTTGCAGTTTGCCACGCACGCTTATGTCGTGTGAGACCGAGCTTCACAGTGTTTTGCCTTTGCTCGTCGACATACCCGTTGTCCATACACTGCAGTGCACCTGAGCTGTGTGCTTATTCTACAACACACCCCCCGTGGCGTATGTACACGGCAGTGCACCGGAGCTGTGTGTTCACTGTGCAGCACTCACCACGTGATGTATGTACACTGCAGTGCAGGTTTACGTGTCTGGTGTACGTACACTAAAGGATGCGCAGCGCCTGCATCCCCTCCGTACACGAACCACCCAGTGGCGTGTGTAGACCGCACTGCACACATGGCCTGGAACCATGTGTACGTACACCACACTGCGCAGGGTCTGCGTCACAACCGCGGACCGCTTCAGTTGTCGAATGCGCAGATCTGCTGTACCTACCGCTTCAAACACATGCATGTGGCGTACATCCCCGTCGAACGTCGTGCACTTCAGAAGACGTCGCTAGTAGATTTGCTTGGTGCAGGTTAATACCACTGGCAGGAGCTCCAGTGCGTCGTGAGGTATGCACGGGCCAGGGCGCCGAGTCTGCTGTCCTAGTCTATACGCATCTTAACGCAGTTCGCTCGGCCGCTGTTCTGGCTGGTTGATTTTGGCGTTGTTAAGAGCATTACTTTATTAGTTCAGGAAGATATTTTCTTGCAGTTACATGTGAGCACCAGACACACGTACCAGACACACATGCGACCACGTCTTCCTCTCTGTACAAGTGAACTTTTACACCTGTAATCTGTTTATCCGTCCGTCTTTCGAGTCACGTTAGGTCGCGAAGGAACCACGTGAGATTTGATAGTATTCTTGAGTTGTGGAATAGTTAAATGAGTCGTTTGTTAGTTCACTTACGTAAGGCCGCCTCCTGCGCAACGGTGCGTGTGGGGGGGTCGTTATTACAAGCTGTTTCACAGCCGCAGCATGTTCTTTCTGTGAAGGTGTTCACTTCTGTTATCTGCCGCTACAGAAAGGTGCAGAGCGGCAGGTCTTTCCCGTTCCGCTCCCCTAATGTTGCCGACTGCAGGACCTATAATGTTGTAGTTGCCCGCTTCCTAAAGGCTAGGAAATAAGGGCACAAGAGTTGCTTTTCCTCTCTTGTCTCCGCTCAGCGAAACAGCTCCAAGCTGTCGATAACGGTGGCGTCGTCTTCTGTTTCAGTATGAAATATGGGGAATACACTGCTGTTGCAAAGAAGGGAAGTCTCTGCCGACAAAGTGCCCTTCACTACCGTAATCGACACGCCGCCTGCAATTAAATAAGCAGTCTACACAGGTATATACGTATGTGTACACAGATATGTATATATATATACGTATACATGTATCTAAAAACGTGCGTATGTATTACGGGAAGATCTCTACATTTGGACACGCGGAAGTGTTTATGCAAGCACGTGTAAGAAGGAGCAGATGCACCGCATAAATATATATATATACATATACATATATATAAAAGATATGTTACTTTATATATATATGTTACTGTCGCTTCATCCTACTTCCACTACGATCAAACGTGCCGTTGATTCCAGGATTTACTCTATGATAGCATCGCTATTACTACTCTCCATTGTATTATTGCTACTTATGCTAATATTACAAGTGCTCTTACTACTACTGAAATTATAGGGTACTACCACTGTTACTACTACTACTACTACTACTACTACTGCTATTACTAGTACTAAAGCAGCTGCTAGTACTATTATCACTATACTTCAGCACTACAACTCCTGTGCTGCAACTCTGCTACTCCTACTGCTGCCACTACGGCTACTACTGCTGCTACTACTAGTTTGAATCCTAGAACGCAAGTACTACTACACTATTACTAACTATGCTACAGCAATACTATTACTACTACTCCTACTATTACTACTATGTACTCTTATCATTGCTTCTCGTCCTCGGCCTATACCACACTTGCTGCCAGCCACTTCAGCAGCCCTACGAGAGCCGGTCGTACTTATTGTGCTGATGTAGTAGCCTGGTCAAGGTTTATGACAAAGGACAGCAGCTTCTTCACGAGGTGGAGAGGCGTGGCTGCAAGTGGATTTGTCGAAAGGATGCACACATATCAACGAACACAAATAGTTACCGCCAAAAACGTAGGTCTTACAGATGTGAAGATACACCATGCACTGACACGCGATGTGCAACGAGCCGCCAAGTAGTAATACGTCAAGGGCTTGAATAACGGATCTATTCGACGGAGGCATTCGAATTTTCCTATGGTGTGCAAAGGTGCTCAGTTTTATTCCACGTCTCCGCACGCACGCGTGTATATATATATATATATTATATGTACACCTATGCGTACACATGTATGTAATGTTATATTTGCATGCATATACGTATAAATGTATGTGTATGTGTGTATGTGTATGTATGCATGACGTTTACGTATTGCATGTACGTGCAATACTCACGGTAGTGAACATGCACGCCAAAGACTCCATACTATTTGCTGAGGTGCCAGACGGAAAGATCATCAGGGAGTCTCTTTGCACGCTCCCCTTAGCCTGTGGAGGATATATGTGGGGAATATTTCTATACATATATATATAAATATATATAGGTATATATATACGGTTATACATATGGATAACTTAATGAGTTTGGGCGTACTTTCAATACGTCTACGTGCCTAAAGCTGCGCTAACGTCGCGGACATGCCAGACGTGTCTACCTGCCTGTGCAAAAGTGTTTCCGGCAGACGTGTGCCGTTGCGTCTACGTACCTTACATAAATGTATATCTATATCCACTAGCACTTTTTCGTTCTGTCGCTCTGTCTCTCTCTTTATATAAAGTGTACATATATATATATATATACATATGTGTCCTTCCACGCCCACATGCCTGTCGGGCGTACATAAGAAATATGCGTATAAGTGCGGCACCTTTCTATACCGTTGCACGGTAAAGGAGAGCTTTACACAGAAGTGCAAAGGGGTATCCGGGTGGAGAAGTAGCAGCATTATGCCGCTTCCCCGCTTCAACACATGGATAAACATGCAGCTACAAATGAGCGATTGTCACGCATTACTGCATCATACCTGTCCTCGGTGTCTCGTGTCTGGCGTTAAAACAGTGCGCGTGTGAATAGTAAGAACATGTCATCCTCGTGTTACATGTTGCCGTCTCCCCTTCGTTTACTGTAATCTCTTTCCAGCGGTAGTGCGTGGGTACATTCTCGTGTCTCTCTCTCTCTCTCTATGTATCAGGTACATACTATATCTGCATACTCAACTCCAACGTACGAACACATATTAGCACACTACTACCTTGCAATCGCATCTTCTTGTTTGTTGTGAAAGGCCGTCGCATTGAAGATCAGCTACCGCTCGATTAGTACATGACATATATACAGATATACTTGTGTACGAATCCACTGCATTTGTTCGTATAGGTAGATATAAAATCGAACTTCATGTGCAGGAGAGCTGCTCGACTTCCGTGCACTGGATACCTCACAGCCACTGGTGAAAAGGAGGTGTTCTCGGATGTCTCAACTTCACGTCAAACAGGTACGCACATGCGCGTGGATGTGTACACAAGACCGACTTTCCAAAAAATTTTCCTGACGTGCTTTATGCGTACGAGAATACCGGGACGCATATTTCTGCGGTCTCCCTTGAATGAGATATCAACGGCAATAATAATTCGTATTCGTTTCCCGCTGTGCCCAATTTCGTATGTCAGGCGTCCGCAACGGAGCAAGTGACGTTTCCCTTTTGTTTTCCCGTACCATGTATGCCCGCTGTATATAGGTATCCCTTGTGCGTAAGTGTGGCCGCTTTGTAAAAGAAAGCGCGTACATCTAATACTTGATGTTGTAATCCGACGGTTTTTTAATACCTACGCCTTACCTGATTCGTGTACGGCGCTATGCGCGTACGCGGTAGCAGCGTAGGGTGCGGCAATGGGTTACGCTTAATTACTATGTGGCATTGGGGCTCGCAAGTACAGTCAGCCGGTGATAGCTCAGTTGGTAGAGCGGCAGACTGTAGAGGTCGCAGAAATCTGTTGGTCCCTGGTTCGATTCCGGGTCACCGGACACCATTCATTTATTGCGAAAAATCAAACTTATGTGTCCTGGGTCAGTTTTATGTCCCCCGGTACAATTACATGTGCGAACAGGGAATTGATATACACGTCCCGGCGGGCAAATGTATTGTATCCCTTCGCACTTTGCGATCGTCTTTCGTCACAGCATTACTGGTCCCTTTCGGCGGTCGGCTCACCGTCAGACGCCGCGGGAGAGGACCCCACTCGTATCGAAGCTCTCGAACAGAGTTTCAGTCCCATATTCAGGAAGCTTCAAGCCGAATAGAAGGGTGTATTGCCAACGAATTCTCTGACAGAATTACATCCTGTACCATTATAAATGAACTGTACTGCATGATAACTTCGAGGTTCTACAATGGTAGGACGTAACGAGGCTTTTTGTCACAACTCTTCAACTACGCCGACAGTACATTTCCACGCAGGCATTACACGCCCGGATGCGGCTCGTGTGCCGTACCGTACGGTTCTGCGGTACCGGACTTGTACGTGAACAAAAGTGAAGCGTGAAATTAGCAACCAAGAACGTGTACATAGCGCCCACCGCAAGGCCGCGCTGATCAACTTTGCGGCACAGGACTTCTACGTGAACATAGATAAAGTACCAAATGAGAAACGAAGAACGTACATATGCGCCCCGAGAACTCCGCACGGGTGCATCGTTTTCCCCGTTTATTGCACGGCTACTGACCGATGATTTCCAGCGCACTTTTATCGAGGAAGATTCGAGTGCGTGAAGCTCCTCTACAGCTTCACTGACATACCGTCGAACACACCGTATAGCTCCGAAAAGAACACAGGAGGTTGACTTGCCCCGCATGGGTCACACAAACGTACCTATGACTTATCGTCTTTGTCCACTGGAAGAGTAGTTAGGGATTTACAAGCGTTAGGCTGTTTTGTCACTAGTTGGTCACCTTAAGGGGCGCACGAACCCCCATCTGCAAAATTTAGTGGACACAGAAATCACAATTGAATCACCGTGTCTTCAACTACTGAAGCATAGACAATGGATACAACATCTCCGCTTCGTATCTTAAAAGTGTACTTTCTTAGGTGTGATTGTAATTTCCGACTAAAACGATAATCTTTATACACCTTTGTTCGCGCTGTCCCTGTTAGGGGATGGGCATATATATATATATATATGTATATATATATGTACTGATGGAAACTCTTGTGCATAAACACAAGCATATACGTAAAGCAGGTACATCTGTGCATACAGGCGGACAGAGGCTCAGTAAAACACCTGTGAAACCATGCCTACAACGACGCACAGAGGGTCGAATGCCTGCGCTTGAAGGAATTTCGCGCCGGCTGCAGTCTCCTTGTAGATGTCTGTAGTCACCATTCCGGCACGTTTCGTCATTCACAACTCGAATAGACAGATATAAGCTGTATGCATCAACGCATGAACATGAAAGAGGCCACGCCACTGTTGTCTCTCTATGCACTTATTACGGTGTCAGCACATTTAGTTGACCGGAAATTATTCCTCTTCCGGAGTTCGTATTCCGTGGACAGGCTACGGTCCTTGATGGCTAGTTTTGCCAGCATTCTCGCACACACAGACATCTACATACGAAAATAGCTATATATATATATATATCCGTCTCCTTACAAATAGTTCTACATTTCAAATAACTGCGTGCTTCTCTTTTAAAACTGAAGTGCTGAAAACTCAGATCTGATCACATATGGTCACAAGCGCCCGACCCAGCAGTGCTCCTAAGTTTACCATCTTGAAATCTTCAAGGCTGTTGAAGTGGAACTACGGCGGTACGAGAGAGAGACAACGGATGGGATTAAAACGGAACAAATTGACAGTGCGTTACATAGGGGAGAAAATTAACATGACCAGTACGTATCGCCAGGGTTCTCAAATATAGAAGTTCTACAAACGCAACACTTGGAAGACTCTAGGTGTCCATCGACCTATCGATCGCTCACTCTCTCTGTACACTGTTGTAGGTGTGTGAATTTATGCATGTACGTATGTACTTTTTATATGTTTACACATTTGCAATGGAACACCTCTACACACGCACACGTCCTCATCCGGCAGATCAAACCTGATTAACTGGAGCGGGCGAAAGTAGAGATGGCGGTTACAACTTGTCCCTCTCTGAGTTTTTGTTGACAAAGATGTTCACTTTGCCACACGCAGATGCACCAGTATTCTGACTCGATAAAGCCTGTTCTTCGTGTAAGCGATTTCCAGGTGGGGTCCCAAATAGCCTTTGGAACGCTTAATATCGGTGCACCTGTAAAAGTATTTCCCACACTATATTTTTAGAATATGGCGGAAACGTTTGTAAGTACGTGTATGTCTAGACACATATGGACACGTGGGGGGGTGAGGCGATGTGAAAACTTGGCCGCGTTCTGTGGTGAAGGCAACGCGGAGCAAGAAGTCGTGCTGTGCAGAACAGGCTCGTTGACAAACCAACGCACACTTGGTCATCCGCGTTTCTCTTGCTACACGTAGATGGATATACCAATGTGTACATATTTGCATAGATTTTTTCAAACAGTTGCAGGGCTTAGTGAGTGTGCAGAAACGCGTGCGGTCGTTGACTTTCACCGTAGAACATTCAACGTCGACTACGGTGCTTGAATTGGATGAAATCTACGTGTCGCCGCCTGCTGCCATACTGGAGCCTCATGCGGGTGGTCACAGCAGGAGGTATCGCGTGAAGTACATGCAAAGCTAAGCTTTTGTCATTTTGCAGGTGGATGCTCCTGAGGCGACGAGCTCTCCCGGGAGAAAGCACGATGAGCAAGAACTAGGATTTTCTTTTCTGGAACGAGAAGAGTACGGGAAAACGTCAAGTCTCTGAACGGAGTGCGTGAGCAGCATGCGAGCAAAAATACCGATGACTTCCTCGTGCAACTTCGCGGTTCAAGAGTAGTTTTACCCCCTGCGTTTGCTCCAGGGGAAGTGCAAGCAGAGTGCGGTGTCTGACCCCCCCGTAAAGCTCCCCATGTTTTCTGCCAACTCTGCTTCTGCTCTAAGAGAAAGCAAGAAGAATGCAGCGCTCTAACCCCCAAACACGGTTAGACTCTCAGGGAGCGCGCAGCACAAATGGTGGAAAATCAGGTAGCAAAAAGCACGCGACTGCTCGGCGTGCAGAGCGCACATGCTGCTGCTTGTAGCAACACACCAAGCAAGCCCCGAAGCAAGTTCACATTTAAAATGTGTGCAGAGCCGGAGCGTGACCTGCACTTGCAAGCAGAAGAGTCCACCTGAGAACCGTGCTTGCCGCCAAAGCATGCAGAACCAGGAAGCTACTTTTGTCTCCATAGAGCGAATTTGACACCCGAAATCAAGGGAAGAATTGCACTGCGATTCTGTAGTTCTGTTTTTCTTCAAAGCGACAAGCACCTCTTTGCAGGTGGGCTGCGTGCAGTCCAGTCACAGTCGCGTCAGCAGCAATGTGTGCCACAGCAGCAGCACCGGTAATCGTAGGTGCCGCTGCAATATCTGAACAAGCCGCATCCCCAACGGGAGTGGCAGCAGTATCTGTAACACCCATCTTTCATGTCTCCGCTTCGGCACCAGAAGCCAAGCACACCATTATTATCTCGGTTATTGCAACGTACGACAGAAGTAGTATTCATCTCTTAAACGCTGGTGGACACTAGTTTTTTTGTTTGCGACCAAGCTTCGAGATTCTGCCCCTTTAAATGTTTTGCAACTCTTGGAAACAGCCATAGCCAGGTCGTGGGTCCACTTTTGACATGCCACAGCAGCTGTGCGCCTTGCGCTGCGCCTGGTTGTTCAAAAAAAAGGGTCCTCTCTGCGACTGAGTTCACTTTCTCTTTAGACCCTGCAAGCTGTGGACGGAAAAAACTACTCCATCCACACAGAATAAATACCTCACTATCTAGAGGCGAACATACACAAATCTGTAAATTCACGTGTACACCCCGGAATGTGTACTCCTGTAATTATTCAGAAGAAACCTAAGGGAAACTGAAATACACAAAAGAAGTCCCCTTATGCACATGTACAGGTACACATTCATGAACCTGTCTACAAGAGGATGTGCAAGTGTATAACTTACGCTCTCAGGTGTACACAAATATTCTTGTACTTCCTCATGAATTGCCGTTTCTCTTTTGATACGTGTGCGGCGAACCTAGTTTCTTGTGAGACTTCCAGGCAATATGGGTGGGGATCGAAATACACGTACTGGACCAGCGAAGCAGCTTCCATATGTGTACATCTGTCGATGCAGCGTAATGCTGTACGCAGTTCACCTATCGTAATGCTGGATCGAAGGCCATCCATCCGGCGCAATGCTGCACGCAAAAAACGTCAATATAGTAGTAGTTATCTTCATGCAGCAGACACTGGCTGCAGAGAGTGCAAAGTTACGTACGTGTACGTTGTCCGACCAAGTCAGAGACCAGCGTGCACTTCTGCGCAGGAAGGACTTCGTTGCATGCGTCAAGTGTACCAGGACGGCACTCAGCTGAATAGGAACTATTCGGCTGTGGTAGGGCCGGCCCTCTCCAAGAAGATAACATGTATATGAAAACACACTCCTACGTGTCAACAAGGCGAGGGTGTGCAGGTGGCCAGCCTAATTTAGCAGCAAACACAGTGTTCCCTCCCTAGAAAGCAATTTGCTGCGCGTAGCGCCGACCTAGCGGGTGTAGCGTGACGCTGTCACTCTCACTGCCTGCGTGCGGCTGGGGTCGCGCGGCTGGCACGACACACCAATCTCCTTTTCTGACAAACTATATCCAGCGTGTAAAGTTTACTTCTGTATTACGTCACTGTCTCCTCGTTACAGTGACCGGCCTCGCGGTGCGGTATACACTGTGAATCCACGTACCATGCGCTCCCTTTGATAGGCTACGTGCAGGAGGTGCAGCCGAGACTAGGCAGCATCAGCAGCAGCATGTTAGATGAGAGGTAAAGCAGCGGGTGATGCAACAGCAACAGCAGCAGACCTTTGACGCACTACAGTGCATGGCTCTGCCTCTGTTACGAGGCCTGCGCGCACGCGGCAGCTAGAGTGTGCGTACGTTATGAGTTTTTCCTCTTTCTCTGTGGTGTTGAACCTGGAGTTACGTGGGGCCCGACGTGTGTCATAACTTTCCTGAAGCGGAGACGCTCGTATGCGTCTCGGTTGGAGGGAGTATCGCGGCAACAGAGCAGAGCAGTCCAGCGTGCAGCCGGAACAGTCAAAGCAGCTGTGCTGCTGTTTTTCCAGCTCGTATAGTTCTTTCACTACATGCAGCAGCAACTCCACAACATTGGCTTCGCTTTCTCTGTGCGTTCTGTCAAGTAGTCAAAATATCTGTTGCGTGTGTAGAGCGTAAAGAACGAACTGTTAAAATTCGTCACTCGTTTGGTGGGCAGGCTGTCAGTGCAGCAGCAGGAGCATCCGCTGCCGTGGGAAATTTTCGTGCGCAGGGGAAATTTACACAAGGAAAGTGTGAAGGGGTGAATGCCCCACTGCGGTTCTAAGGAGGTGAGCTACGCGGGGTCTACTTTACGGCTGTGATGGAGGAAACGTGCTGTGCGTGCAGCAAAAAGTGCGGCAGCAGCGGCTAAGGGGGAGAGAGACGGTGTATCTCCACGGGAGAGCGTGAACGCTGCAGGGTTGTAGACGTCCTTCTCTCGTAGGGATAAAGAATCGGCCAAGCGACAGGACACAGAATAGAGGATGCTTCAACTGCTCTGTTCCAACCGCAAAAAATTTTTCTTGACGGCAAAGACGCGCGCACACACACACACACACACATACACACGCAAATAGACAAGTAGAAGCACTTATCCATGCAGACGTATGAACCTGATTTTCTACATACACACAACTCCACGTGTACACACGCATACATATATATATATATATATGTATCCATAAATATAAATATATATATGTACAAAGAGAGAGAGAGACATGTATGTGAAAACAGCGGCAAAATGAGGTGGAAGAGTGTTTGTGGGCCTTGCGTTTCGAGGTTCGTTCTTGGGAAACAGTGCGAGGGAGAGGAACGCAGGGAAGGCGCCACCACAATTCTGAAATTGCGTACGCTGCAGATTTGAAGCGTTAACACACACCTGTGAAATCCACTTGTCGAATCATCATCCTTCACACATGTATCTACACAAGCAATCATCTGCCTCATATTCAATCTACACGCGCTCACGCGTGAATATATATATATATATATATACGTATATGTGATAGTCTAGAGATAGACGTATAACGACCTACCGCACCCTGTACCATACACGCAAAAAGCAACTTTCCCTAAAAAGTCGCACACACATATATATATATATATACACATGTATATACCGACTCACACGTGTTAACGCCACCTATAACGTCTACGCATACAAGTGAGCAATGCACGCACGCATATCCGTTCGCAGACACACAGATATAAAAAGATCTGTGTAGTCTTCATGTATGCTTGTTTGAATCCACACGTACACACACCCTCTCATCCGCCGCATGCACATGGCCATAAACGCACCCAGTCGGGGTACCTCTTCGTCTCTCCCCTTCTCCTTCCCTTTCTTGAACGTATGCGCACACACGTATAGATCTATTTGTAGCGCGGCCACCTTTCTACTTAATGGCACACCCACACTGAGTATACCTGGATATACACTATATACGTTCCATACATATATATATATATGAAATACGCAGGATATTCCGGCGTTATACACATATATATACATACATATACATACATATACGGGATACGCAGTATATATCTGCGTGCATGTATGCATGTATATAGAGAGAGAGACACACGCACACATAGAGGGAGACAGCGGAAAGCCGTCCGTGATGATGAGGGTTCGTGCAAAGATGAGGAAGGGCCCTTCTGCATGCGGAGGCCCACGCCAGCGCGTTTTGCAGAAGCAACAGAGAAAGAGCGCCGCAGGTCTGCGGTGTCAGCGGCAGAGGCCGGAGGCAGCAGCCGCATGCAGGCAAGTAGCCACGTCAGCGCACAGCGCCCGCGGCAATGCAGCAGACGGTCAAGAAATCTCTACCAACCTGCTGCACCCGCAACACCCGAACGGAATACTCTTTCTCCTTCCCGCGCATGTATGGTGCTGCTTTTCTTTCTTCTCCTTCTTCTTCGCCTTCCACACTTCTCTATGCTACCCTCTCCTTCGCGCGTACGTCGTATATTTAGGCGTCCACGTTATTGTCGAGAATTTATGACGGGCAGCCCAGGCATGTATGTACGTGCGCGAGCAGGTATGGACATACACACACATAGCCACCGGGCAATTATTTACGCATGTGTAGAATCACATATAAAGTGACGTCCCCTAACTTGAGAACATGTGTCAGTACTTGGCTCTGTCTCTTTCTCTCTGCTTCTTCTTCCCTTTCTGCTTTTGTTTTCTGGTCTTCTGTCTGTCTTTTGCTCTCTTCTCTTTGTCTCTCTGTCTCACTTTCTCGTCCATTTCCGCTTTCTCGTTTTCACCGTCTCCTCGACCTCTGCATACGCGTGCGACCGTCTGCTTGGAGAGAGAGTTGCATAGACACACAGAGGACTGCTGCAGCAACAGGCATCGTCCCAGCAACACCGCTACCAACACTAACAAGTACGCCGGTTGCACAGAAGGAAGAACTTCCTTTCTCCTTTTCTTTCTTCCTTGCTTTCCCCTACACGCTCTCGGCACAGCAGGCCGTCTCTTAGTCCCTTTCGACTGTTCCCTGCAAAGCGTAGATAGTGGTGGTGCTGCGGAGAAATCCCGGCGGAGGGTAGAGAGAGGCGTCATCCATCGCCAGGCAGCAGCTGTGTGCCAGGTCGTCGAACAGCGGGCCTAGCCGCCGGCACAGCTGCAGCAGTAGCGGCAGCGACAGGATAGGCAGGATAGGCAGCAGCAGCAGGAGCAACAGAGAAGCTCGAGAGAAGAAAAAGCAGCAGCAAGAGCACAGCAGGAAGACAGCACCGCAGGAACGACGACACAGCGCAGTAGGAGGAGGAGCAGCAGCACCAGAAACGCAGCAGCAGGGATGGCAGAGGCAGCACGAGCAGCAGCAGCCGGCAGGGGGCGGAGCAGCAGCAGGGAGGGTGGAGACAGGAGGAGCACCAGCAGACACCAGGAGGAGAAGCAGTAGCAGGGAGCGTAGAGGCAGCAGGCAGCAGCACACAGCGGGAGGAGAAGCAGCTGGAGGGGCAGAGGCAGCAGGAGCAGCAGCACACAGCAGGAGGAACAGGAGCAGCAGAAGCAGCAGCACACAGCAGGAGGAGGAGCAGTTGGCGACAGCGGGCAGCAGCGGAAACAGGGAAGTCTTGGGAGTCTGCGGCGGAATATCGGAGCGCGCCGGAGCAGCAGACTATCAGCAGATGTAGCACCGGATGTAGCAGCAGCGCAACAGCAGCAGCAGAGTAGGGAAGTACTAGGAGCAGCACAGGGGCAGCCCACAGGTGGCTTGTTTATCACGCTGCAGCAGGCCGCGCGTGCGCAGCAGACGCAGGTCTTCTACACACCACTACGCATAAAGGCGAGGGACCAGCGGCAGTCTCGCCCAACGCTTGGCGATGCCTGCGGCCTCCTATTCGCCCACCCATACGCACACATACACATACGTCTCTCTTTGCTGTTTTTCCCTCCTTTCTTTCTCGTCCGCTCTACCTCTCCTCCTCCCTTTTACTTTCCCTTTGTCTCTCTTGCTGCTGTCCCCATGAGTACACAAGGCCACACGCGTCTCTCTGTTGTTTTCTCTGCGCCAGCGGCCGAGAGAAGACGAGGAAACTGGGCAGAAGGCAGCCAGACACCTGTGGCACCAGGCGTCAAGTTTTCCTCCATTTGTTGCCCATACGTGGACATACGCAGGGGAAGTGCGCGCCTATACAGAATAAGCGTATATTTACGCACGAGTACGCATCTCTATGTGTATTTCCGACGTCTACATTCGTTCGCATACGTATCCTTACATATATACATGCGTATATATATCCACGTGCATATTTACATCTCTACGCATATATTCATCTGCATACCTACAGGTATTTATCCATATAAATCTATATATGTATATCTGTATGTACATATAGATATACAAATATATGTGTCTGTATACCTATATCTTTCTATCTATACATATATATATATAACTACACATATACGTATATGTGTGTGTGGGTTTGCATATCCGTATCCATATACATACGTCCATATACATATATATAGATTCGTACGTACATCTATAATATATATGAATATACACATACATAGAGATACATATATTATATGTCGCATGGCTGGTGTGGTCTAGCTGCCAGGGGTAGAGGTGTGTAGAAGTGTTCGGAGGAAGAAGACGTGCGACGTCCTGCAGACAGCGCGCATGCGCCCACGGACGAAAATGTCCACCGCTGCCTCCACATCTCTGCATGCCTCCGTCGTCACATTTTTTTACTTCTCTACATATATGCGTCTGTCTTTCTTCCTTGCTTTATGTGCAGATACTTTCTGTTCTACCCACCTCTCAATAGACCCAAAATACTCCCCTCTTCCACTCGTACATACATATATAGATATGCATGCGTGATGGGTCCGGTCTTTGTCCCTCTCCCTGGCTAGATAGTTGTGTATACACACATACAAATATATACACATACATATATACATATATATAGAGAGAGAGAAACGGAGAGAGACACACGTATAGACACATACTTCCGAGATTCCTTCCCTTTCCTGACGTAGAGTAGATTATATACATATACGTATATACAGATATATATATATATATATGTACGTGTATGTATTTACTTTCTCTCACACTCGTATGCGTATATCTACTTTATTTTGCTTCTACCTGAAGCCTGAGGGGAAGAGATGGGACGCCGTGAAGAAGGAGGTAGCGCATGTGTTGTATGGAGGCCTCCTCGAACATGCGAAGCGCTGCTCTGCGCAAGAGGGACGTTTTCCTCCCTTCTTCGCGTGCTTCTTCGCCGGCTTGCATTTGCCGTACTTCTCCCTTTACAGTGCGTCGCGGCTCTTCCTTCTTTCTCCAGGCCTTTCCCCGTCCCTCGCGACTCTCTGCTGCTGCTGCTCTATCCCCTGTTGCTCGTGTCGCTGCTGCTGCTGTCTTCGCTGCGGCTGCTCCTGCTGCGCCCCCTCCGCCTCGTGCGCCGGCTCCGCCTGCTGCCGTTTGTGCTGCAGCAGCTGCAGAGGTCCCTCGTGTTGCAGAAGAAAGCAAGTGGGTGCCTTCCCCTGCGACTGTCGCTCCTTGTCCTGTGGTTGCTGCTGCTGCTGTCTCAGCACCGTTTGCTGGTGCTGCGGGTTGACCGGTCGCCCTGCGTGCGGTCCCCCGTAGAAACGCAGCAGCAACGCCCGTCGGCTGGTTGATGTAGGTGTCAAGCTGCAACACAGCTGTCTGCTGTGTGGGGCCGCGACTGCCCCACACGCTTCCTGCAGCATGAGGGTGTTTTGTCGCTCTTCTGCGGTGCTTCTTCTTCTTTGTTGCCGCTGGTGCTGCGGCAAGACGACGCGGCTTGCTTATCTCTTCTTTTGCTGTTTCGCTGCTGCTGCTCCCTGCCTCCCTGTGGCAGCCCGACGCTGTTGACTCGGTTGCTGCTGTTGCTGCGGCTTCACACAGCGACACGCCTGCGATGGCAGGCAGCGGCAGCTCAAAGGCCGCTAGCATGGCAGTCACTTCTTGCTGCAGCTGCTGCGTTGCTGCTGCCGCAGCTGCTGCTGCCTGTTCCTCCTCTTCCCGAGCGCTGCTTCCCCACTCCGCTGCCGCGGCACGGGTAAACGAGGAAGCAGCACCTGCAGGAAGCGTCCGTCTTTGGCTGTGACTGCCCTGCCTGCCTCTTATTCTGCCGGCCAAGCAGCAGCCAAAGACGTCGCGCGGTGCGTAAATGCTACCGAACGCAGGAGCAGCAGAAGCAGCAGCAGACGCGTCTCCTTCTTCTACACGTGCCGGGTTCTTTCCTAGACTTTCTTTGTCCTTTTCCTTCTCTTCCACGGGACAAGAAATGCAGCCACCAGCAGGAGCAGCAGCATCAGTCAACGAAGCGGAATGCACGTGGGAACTCTGTCTACCAAGAGCAGCACTGGCGTCGTCGCTGTGGTCCACGCCTCTTCTTGCTGTTATTGCTGTTGCCTCGGCAGCCTCTTTTTCACTTTCCACGCCTTCTCCTGCTGCAGATCTGGCTTCTCCCAGCACTGCGCTTTCTTCTGCTGCTGCTCCGGGTGCTGCTGCTGTGGCTCTGACGTCTCCTGCTGATGCTGCAGGAGACGACATTGTCTCGCTTGCGCACGGTGGTGCTGCTGCTGCTGCTTCTGCTGTTTGCGACATTTCTTCTGCCGCGACCGGAAGTGCTGCTGCTGCTGGTTCTGCTCGCGCTGGGCTTCTCGTTCCACGTCGCAGGGCGTCTGCTGCTGCTGCTGTTGGGGAAGAGACGGACGGCGGTCCGTTTGCTGCTGCACAGCATTCTGCTTCTTCTGACGTGCCGGTGCTCTGCTGCAGCCGAGCAACGCCACCTCCGGACTGCTGAGACGCGGCTGCTGCAGCAGCAAAGTACGCGTCTCTTGCAAGCCCGCTGCTGCTGTGCGCTGTAGCCACCCTCCTCCCTCCCTGCGATGTATGCACCCGCTGCTCCTGCTGCTGTCGCTCGTGCTCCTCTCGTTGCTGCTGTTGCTGCTGCTGCTGTTGCTGCTGCTGCTGTTGTGACTGCTGCTTCTCCTGCTCCTGCTGCTGCTGCTGGTGCAGAGTGCGACAGCGGCCGTGTGGGGTGGTGGTCGTGGTGAAGAAGGTGGAGGTTGCGCGGGTGTTGTGTGGGATGGGGGAAGCAGCGGCAACAGCAGATAGCGAAGCAGCAACCGCACCAGCAGCAGGCAGCCACTCCAACACAAAAAGGTCTACAACCGTGTGCAGGAGTTCTTCATCTAGCAGCGGTCCTTCGGGCCAAAAGGCAGCCGCGTAGCTGCTTCTGCTTCTGCGGACGTCAGCAACAGCAGCCCCCGGACAGCAGCATGCAGACGTAGATGAAGATGAACACGACGGGCAGATGGAGGAGGACACAGAAGAGGAAATACCAGAAGAAAAGGAAGTATGAGGTAAAGCAGGGGAAGAAGAAGAAAGATAGAGACATGGCAACATACATGCAGCGGCGTCGTGGGCAAGCGAGGGGGACGGAAGTCTTCCGAAGTCTGCGGCCTTCCGGAGGAAGTGCTGCTGCTGAGCCGACGGAGCCGTCCCATTCCTCTGCTGCTGCTGCTGTGGGAGAGGGTGAAGTCCAGCAGCAAAAGCAGCAGGAATAATACTCTCTTCCCCTGTAATCTGGCGCAGGTAGTCGTAATCTCCCCTTAGCAGGACGTGGCGGAAGATCGCGCGAGGCCACGCTGCATTCACCAGCTTCCCATACACGTGAGTGTAAGCCTGCATGCATCAGCAGCACAGCAGCACACCGGCGCTGCAGCAGTACTTGTCAAAAACCAACAACATCAGCTCGAAAAGCAACAGACGCAGCTCAAAAAGCAGCTGCAGCAGTTCAAAAAGCAGCAGCAGCAGCAGCTCAAAATGCAGCAGTAGCAGCTCAAAATGCAGCAGCAGCACCTCAAAACGCAGCAGCAGCAGCAGCTCGAACAGAAGCCGCTGCACCTGCAGCAGCAAGTCTTTCAACAGCAGTACCTTTCCTCAAAGCCGCTGCAACAGTTCGAACAGAAACGGCAGCAGCAGCAGCAGCAAATCTTTCAGCAGCAGCACCTTCCCCTAGAGTGACAGCAGCAGCAACAGCAGCGGCAGCAACTCTTTCAAGAGCAAGAGATTTCCCCAAAGCCGCAGCAGCATCTCGCACAGATGCAGCAACAGCAACAGCAGTCGCAGCAGCAAGTAAGAGAACCCAGACGTGGCAGCTACAGCAACAAAAGTTGGACCGCAGCAGCTCCTCTCAGTAGCTGCCTTCTCTCGACCATGCGTGTTCAAAGCGACACAACAGCAGCAGGCCAACGACGTCACACGAGTTATAGAGTACAGCAAAAAGACAGGAGGAGACAGAGGGAGACATTTTGTAGCGAAGGAAAGCTGCCAGGGCCCACTTGAGCATGCAGAGAGACAACGAATTATACATATAAATACAAAATATGTAGAATACACATATATACATATATCTACACATATATATATATATATATACATGTATGTATACACACAAGCATATATATATCTATATATCTATGTGTACGCAAGGAGGCACGCTATAGTGAAGGCAAGATAACACGGTATATACGCCTACTCCAGTGCCCACTTACGCATGCGGCGAGGCAGAGTAATATATACATATATATACACATATGTATGAAGGATAATCATATATTCATATATACATATATCTACACATACACAAATACACATTCATATATACATATAAATAAACATATATATATGCATATAGATCTAGATAGAAGCGCATACAAACATACATATATGTATATAGATCTAGATATAAGCATATATATACATGTACGTACATCTATATATTTGTCTCTCTTTCTCTCTCTACATATATATATATATATATATATAAATGTATTTACGTATGTGTTTACGTGCGTCTACGAATACATATATACGCCCGTTTACAGAATCTTGTACTTGTCCATGTGTGAACCCCTCCATAAATCTAGACGCATGCATGAGGCCACCTGGATATATCTCTTTTGAGATGGTTCAGAAGTGGGAGGAGGAATACTTTGCTGAATACATGCATACAGGGACGTGCTGCTGTTGCTGTTGCTACTGGTGGCGCTTCTGCTGCTGCGCATTCTTCTCTGCTGCTGCAGCTGCCGGTGTTGCAGCGGCTGCTGCTTCGCTACCGCCTCTTCTCTTGTTTCGCTCCTGCCTCTGCCTCTGCTGCTGTTCCTGCGTGGCCTGTATCCGCTGCTGTTCCTGTTGCCCCTCTTCCTGGGTCTCTACCACTCGTTCGCTGCTGCTGCTGGTGTCACTGCCTCTCGCGCTGTCCCTGTCATCGCTGCTGTTACGGTTCCTTCATACGGAGCAGCCTCCTGCTGCTGTGGCGGCTGCTCCTGTTGCTGCTCGGCCTGCATCTGCGGCTGTTTCGGGTGCGCTAGTACTGCTGCTTCTATCGGTGCTGCTGCTGTTGCTGCTGTTGCTGTTCCGCCTCCTTCTGATGTTGTTGTTGCCGCTGCTGTTGCGCACGCCTCCTTCTGCTTCTGTTGCTGCGCCACCGGGGCTCTGCTGCTGCTGCCGTGGCTGCTGCTGCTGTGAAGTCGCCTGCTACTGCTCCTGCTGCGGCTACTCGACCTGCTCCGACCTGTGCTCTGATGGCTGCTGTTGCTGCTGCACCGCCTGCTTCCACTGCTGTTACGGCTCCTCTGCTACTGACGCTCCTGCTGCTCCCCTCGCTCTGCTGCTGCTGCTCTCGCTCTGCTGCTGCACCACCTGCTGCTGCTGCTGTGCCTCCTGGTGCTGCTGCTGCGGCGCACTGCTGCTGTTGGTGGGGCGTGTCGCTCTTGCAGCAGCTGCTGCTGGTGGTGGTAGGTACCTGGGCGACGATGCGACTAGTTAACGCGTCGGGATGTACTTCAACAAAAAGAAGCACGTCTTTCAAAGGGAGCTGCAACACAAGAAAAGGTAGACAAGCCGCCTGTCGCTTCTCTCTTCCCTTTCTTGTTCTTCTTCTCCTCGCGCTGATTTCCCCTTTATCCCCCTCTGAGAACTTCTCACTCTTCCGGGAGGGCAGTGCTGTCTCCGGTCCACCCGCTGCCTGCTGCTGCTTTGCCTTCTTGCCGTCCGCTTCCTCTCCTGCTTCGCCCTTCCGCCTTCCCCTTCTACGCCCCGAGGGACGTATCCTGCAGCTCCTGCTGCTGCTGCTCTCTGCGTCACCGCGGGGGGCATCTTTGTCACTCTCTCCGCTGTCGCCGTACCTGCTGCTGCTGTTGTGGCTGTTAAAGACAAAGCTGCTGCTCGAGTTGCAGTTGTGTTTCCTTGTGAAGTCGTCCCCGCTATTGTTTCTCCTCCTCCTTCCCTGTCTCTTCCTATTCAAACGTCTACGTTTCTCCCTGTTTCTTTCTGTTCCGCCGCCGCTGCTGCTGCTGCTGGTGCTGCTGGTGCTGCTGCTGCTGATGCCGCTGCTGCTGCTGCTGCTGACGCGGCTGCTGCTGGTGCTGCTGCTTCTGCTGATGCGGCTGCCGCTGGGGCTGCTGCTGCTGCTGGTGCTGCTGCTGCTGATGATGTAGGTGCTGCTGCTGTTGCTGCTGTCTGCTGGGTCTGTGAGTGTCCGGCTATTTCGCATGCACCAGGGAGCTGCTGCACTGCCCAACTCGAAGAGAAGTGCGTGCAGCGCGTCTGCAAAGTGCGCCCGTTTTCTCCGCCGTAGCAGCAGCAGCTGTTCCTCATCCTTGTCCAGCAGCAGCTTTTCGGCGCCGTCTTGCAGAACGCTTGCTGCTGCTCGTCTGCTCTCTTTTCTGCTAGGTGGCTCTCCTGTGTCGACTCTTTTCCCTCCTGCTGCGGCCCTTCCGCCACAAATCTCCCCGTTTGATTCTCGCCCGCTCTGCCTCCGTACTGCTGCTGCTGCTACCGTTGCTTCTGTTGCTGCTGTTGTTCTCTTCCATGCGGCTGCTGCTGCTTCTTCTTCTGCACTCCTCTCTTGCCGACTGTCTACGTACAAAACTGCACCGATTTCGTCCTTCATTTCACCTGCTGCTCTCTCTTCTTCTGCAGCTTTCTTCTCTTCTCTCCGTCCAGTCTCTACCTCCTCTTCAATTTCTTCTCTTCTCCTTTCTTCTCTTTCTTCTGCTTTTCCTTCTCTTTCTTGTTTTTCTCCTTCGTCGTACAGATTGGCAGTTGCCAATTGCTCCCCTGCTTGCTGCCCGTCAGCTTTTTCTCTGCTGCTGCGGTGGAGCGTTCGACAGGCTGCAGGTGGCAACTGGCGCTGATGACCTTGCTGCTCCTCCCTTCCGTCTTTGTCTAGCTCCGTCGTCTCTTCCCCACAAGGAGCAAGAATGTTGCCTGCTGCTGCTGCCAGCTGCCGCGCGGCACTACGAAGCTCTTTTAATATCCGCCGGTCTGCCGCCGTCGCCACAGCAGAAGCAGCAGCGACCGCAGTCTCAGCGGCAACAGGAGCAGCAGACGCAGCAGCTGCTGTCGCGGGGAGAGGGGCAACAGAGACCGAGGAAGCAGAAGTCACACCAGGAGCAGCGGCCACAGGAAGCGGAGCTGCAGAAGCAGTAGCAGCAGCAATAGTGGGCAAAAGAGGAACACTCGCAGGCGTCGCAGTAGGAGTAGCAGCAGCAGCAGAAAGGAAAGGAGTAGAATGTCCAGGTGCCGCAGCAGGGATGAAACGGGAGGCAGCCACAAGGCCCGGGAGGTCCCCGTCAGCAGCGGGCGACACAGAAGCAGCAGGAGCAGCAGCAGCAGCAGGAGCAGCAGCAGCAGCAGGAGCAGCAGCAACAGCAGGAGCAGCACCGGCGGCAGGAGCAGCACCGGCGGCAGGATCCGCACCGGCGGCAGGAGCAGCAGCAGCGCAGAGAGTCTCAGCAACATGGTGCGCATTAGACGTGGTGGGAAGGGCGGCAGAAGAAGGAGAGGGAGCTGCAGTCGCACCACCTGCTGGCGTAGGGGATCGGCCAGTGAACTTCAAGGCCGCCGTATGAACGGTTGCTGTTGCTTCTTCTTCAGCCTCCCTCTCCCTTTTTTCTTTTCTCTTGCTGCTGCCTGCTGAGTATCCCGTTCTTGTGGCTGCTGTAGCAGCAGCGGCGTCACGTGTGGAAGGGGGCAGCTGCTTTTGGACGGCAGAGGGCACGGGGTGTCGCAGCGTTTCCGCGAGCAGCTGCTGCTGCAGTCGCCGTATGTGGGGTGTTCGGGTGTACATACACCGTAGAGAGAGGTACGTCTCAACTGCCTTCCACTGCAGAGCGACCAACGCGACGAAGCGATTTGCAACAGCATGCAGCTGCAAACTTCCTGCCCTCAAGAAGCAGTGCGAGCTTCGTAGAAGCAGCTGAAGAAGAGACAGAAAAGCAGCAGCAGCAATCTGCCAGCGCCCACCCAGAACATGCGTAACAGCAGCAGCAGGGAAGCTATAGACGAGCAGCTGCCGCGCAGCTGGAGCAACCTCGAGAAGAAGGAATACGCGGAGGCGCAGCAGCAACCGACCACGCAGCAATGCCCCGGGATAGCAGCGATGTCGCAGAAGCAGCAGCAGCAGCGAGAGCAGCAGGGATACGACCTGCCCCAGCAACACCAAGCTGCACGAGCACCAACACGAGGGGGAAATATATCTTCCATGCGTCCTTCCTAATTGCATGTACGTCTGCTTCCCTATCTTACGTGTGCGTCCACATTCACGTATATGTATGTGTATATACCCACATGCGTATATATACAAATATATGTATATTTATATACCCAGCTACATACATATATATATTGATATGTATATACCCACCTACGTATATGCATGCGAGAATGTAGAGGTGGATCTTATGAAGAGGAGAAGAGGGCCTTGTGCGCGCGTCTCTATCCCATGTGATAGAAGAGCCGTCTCACAGTCAGACTGCCCCAAATTCGCGGTTCTTCCCATCCGCAACATATTCGTCCTTCCCTTTCTTCTTCTTAGTCTTTCTCTGTACATATTATTGACGGAGCTGTGTATATCTCTGTATCTGTCTTCCCACGTATATATACATACGTGTGCAGCAATGTGGATGTACGACGTATATGCAGGTATAGACACACACATATACATATTTAGGTATATACGTGTATCGTTTATAGATGAATGTGAGGACAGCCAGCATATGACTGGTTGTGTAGACATAACACTTCGATGTTTGATGCCGGAGGAAACTTTACTTTCCTTATGAGTCCTCTCCATATGTTGCTGCTGACTCCGATACATCTATGCCCCTGTATTTCTGCAGTACACCGTCTACCTCTTTAGTTCTTTTCTAACGTGTTACATGCATATCTACCCATACACACATGTATACGTATATATATACATACATATATATTTGCGTCTATTGTTGATAATATATATATATATATACATATACGTATATATACAGACATACACACGTACACACAAACATACATAGATACATATATACATCCATATATATATATAGATAGATAGATAGATACAAACATACATATACATACGTAGATACATACATACGTATATACACACGCATATACATACGTATATAAATACGTATACACATACGTGCATACGTACACATACACACAGACATACACGTACATACACATACATACGCACACGTTTGTGCATACGTTACCTACATACATACAAAGGTAGAAACACACCAATATATATATGTAGATATTTACATATGTTTATATTTCTGTTGCTGGTGTGTATCTTTTTGTATACATACGAATGTATACACACACACATACACACACCTATGAACAAAGGTCAAGGTATACATGCATGCACGTCTATGTATATAGATGCTGCACCTTTTCTTTAGAAGATGTAGGCGTGTATCTCGCAACGCAGCGACTGCTGCTCCTCCTGCAACTCGCTCTGCTTTTCTCTTTTTCCCTTTCTTCGGTACTCGCTTCGAATCTCCTGATGTGTGCGAGGCTCACCTGCAGCGTGAGGAAAACGCGGGTCCGTCCCTTTGCAGAGAAGAGAACGCTGCTGCGGCGAGTGACGGGGCGCACACACCGAAGCGCCTCTTCGAAGAGCAGCGTCCTGTCGAAGGGCCCCATCGCAAAAAATGGACACACGAAGACCCACCAGAAGACGTCGGCAGAAATTTATATAAACTGCATGCAAGTTCATAGAAGCAAACCTCCACGCACACATATAGTGGGAAGACAAAGAGGAACCGAGATAGGGGAAGAAAAAGAGAAACTTCATACGCAAATATATACATATACGAGTGTCTGAATGTATCCACGTATATATACATACATACATATATGTAAGGGAGAGATAAGTACGCACACAAACATATATATAGACATATAGGACAAGCCCATATTTAAGTATATAAGACAAGGAAACATATCGACGCGTATGTCCTTTGGTGTGTCTCTTTTTTTCTCCCTTTCCTGCCTCTCCCTTTGCCTCTCTGTACACGCACAGGCGCTACGTATATATATATATATGTAAGGGAGAGATAAATGCGCACACAAACATATATATATATATAAGAGAAGCCCCTATTTATGTATTTAGGACAAGGATGCATATCTGTGGATATGTCGTTTGGTGTGCCTCTTTTTTTCTCCCTTTTTTGCCTGTCCCTTTGCCTCTCTGTACACGCACAGGCGCTTCTTCACGTAGCACGTATACGTATCTCTGCCCTCTCCTTTGGTTTCTCTGCGTAGCTTTACATCTACATATATCAAAGAATTTCCCTCTGTATATACAAGTCCCTACACACCTATACACACATATGTAGATCGACGCACTCTCCACGTGTATACATATATGCGTATGATTCACTCTCCATATATTTAGATATACGTACGTATGTGTATATTACTCACCCTCCACGTATACATACACATACGTATATATTATTCATTCTCCATATATATATATATATATTACTCTCTCTCTCTCTCTATATATATATATGTGCATATATACACATGCATGTGTATATATGTACGCTATCTCTTTCTGCGTCTCGACGGAAGATATTAAAGTACACATTCGCATATATCTACGTGTGTACAAGTACTTCGATCGTCGAGTAGAGGAAGTCTGAAATATATAGATTTATTCGCTCTTCTTATCTACAGATATTGGTGCATGCGGAGGTGTGGGTCTGTGTGTGTCTCTCTCTCTGTCTCGCTGTCTCTGATAAACGCGTCCATACAAACACATACGTATATATACATACATATATATATGTATATATATACATACATACATATATATATACATACATATGTATCCGTCTCTATATAGAGATTTATACAGGGGATGGGCATGTACCGAGATACGCACGAATCTACAGGGGAGAGGTAGTTACTCAGACAAGCATATATATGGGCAGCTTCCACTAGTATAAATCACACACAAGCATACACATATATGCACGTATAGACACAGCGACACACATACATCAGACAAGCGCATACAAATATATACACATATATATCTATATACCAGACAACCCTATAAATATATATTTATATTGTGTATATCGCACAAGCATACATTTATACATATATATATATACACACATATATGGAGAGAGAGAGAGAGAGATATACCTGACAAGCGCATATATATATATATATATCAGAAAAGCACATATGTATAGCCGACAAGCATATATATACCTATATATCAGACAAGCACATGTAAATATATTTATACATATATACATCAGACAAGCATGTGTATATACATGAGACAAGCACATATCTATATGTATACATATGTAAGACATGCACATACATATATATATATATATATGTACGTTTATATATTGGGGAGAGGTAGGTCCTCAGTTTTGTGTTGGGGAGGTAAGGGAGGGCGGGAAGAAGTGAAACGCAGAGAGCGTCGTTTGGAGAGACGCGGAGGAGGAGGAGGAGAAGCATCGACACATTCGTCTCTCCCTCTCTCGCCGCATGCACATGCATGCAAAATATTTTAAATTTCAGGAAGAAGCTGCTGCGCAGGTCTCTCTATTCGAAGAGTTACTCTGCGCAAAAAAGCGCGCCCGAGGAAGAATTTCCCGCTGCCAACATCAACGCGGAGCCACTTACGGGCAGAATCCTACAACCATATATATATATATATATAAGTACACACGCACATATATATATATATGTATGTACCTATATATGAAAAGCCTAGATACACTTATGAGGAAATGTAGACATACACCGTAGTTGCTAGGCGTGTCTGTGCAGGCATGTGTCTACTATATCCACATACATACACATATATACATGTATATATACACATGTCCCCATATACATATATATGTGCGTGCATGTATGTGCGCAAGTGTACTGATGAGTATGTGACTATATACATGTGTATGTGTACACGTGCACATATATATATATATACACATACATACATGTGTATATATGTGTACGTGCACCGGTGTATTTACGTATGCGTGTATGTACACATACATACACATATATATATATATACATACATACATACATACATACAGGAACTGGTGTATATTTATATTAACACACGTACGTATATCCACATATATATACATATATACGCGGAGGTGTATAAACGTACACGTATACACGCATACACACATACATACGTATATGTATAGAAATATACTCATATATATATATATATATGCAGAGGGGAACAGATATGCGGACACACGCTTATAATTGTCGAGCGCCACAGAATATATATGCAGAGATGTTGCCTACGACTTGCTGAAACGTAAAAGTCTACATATAGAAGAAATTTGTAGCAGCGTACCCGAGCGACCACTGCAGGTCAAGCGCAGCATGCGCTTTAAGTAGCAACTCGAACAGCGCCAGAGAATTGGCTGCAGGGGCAGCAGGGGAGCCAGAGGAGGAAGAAAAAGAAGCAGCCGCAGCGGCAACAGGAGCAGCCACCGCGGCCACAGGATCAGGCGTGGGAGCGTCCCCAGGAGAACACCAAGGTAGCAGTTTAAGCTGCTGCTGTTGCTGGTCTATATTCTGTTGCTCCCGCTGCTGCGGTAGCGTCTCGTGCTGCTGGCCTCGCTGCTTCCCCTGTTGCGCGGGCTGCTGCTGCTGCAGCCGCTGTTGCTGCAGCCGCTGTTGCTGCTGTACCTGCCTATGTGGCTGCTGCTGGTGTGGCTGCTGCTGCTGCTGCTCCGACGCCTTATATTGCTGCTGGCGTGGCTGCGGCTGCTGCTGCTGCTGTCGCTGCTGCTGCTGCTGCGGCGTCGGAGGTTGCTGTGCCTGCGGCTGCTGCGGCTGCTGTTGCTGGAGCGGGAGAGCACGTCGTTTTTCCTGCAAGAAGGTAACAAGAGCTGCTGCGAGGCCCTCCACATTTTGTCTCTCGTCTGCATGCGTAAGAGACGTGCACACTGCTGCTGCTGCTGCTCCTGCTGTTATCCCGCAGCAGCCGGCGGGGGTGCAGCAGCAGCAGCGACTGCAGGCAGCATGCGGAGCCTCCTCCTCCAGAATACACGGCAGCAGCGCAGCACATGCAACAGAAGACGGGGGCCAGCTATTGCGCGCATGCGCCCTGTGCCTCGCTACCGCTTCATGTGTGTCATCGGCTGCCTGCGGTGCAACAGCGTTCAGAGGCTCGCAGCAGCTGCTGCAGCTCTCGTTGCGGTCACGGCGGACGCAGCTTCCGCTGTCCCCCATGCAGCAGCAGGAGGAGGAGCAGCACCTGCGGTCGCTGCTGCCACGTCGTCCAGTCGCTTGCTGCTGAGTTCGCGCAGCGGAGCAGGCAGCAACAGAGCAGCAGCCGCAGCAGCCCTCGGCAGCAGCAGCATCAGTCGCACGAGGGAGAGTATCAAGGCAGGTGCGACACGTCTGCAGCAACTGGTCGATCGCCTTCGCTTCCAGCAGCAGTCTGCAAGCGGCAGCAGCAGCGCGCACACGACGTCCGGCAGCAACAAGAAAAGAAGAATATGAAGCAAAAAGAGACGAGCGCGGAGACAAAACAGCAGCACACGCAGCCGCGTAGGGAGGAAACGTGCGGCGATTGATGAAAAGAAGCAGCAGCAGAGGGGAACCGGCAGCGCAGCAGCAGCCGCATTAGCAGCAGTCAGAAAACCAGAGTGCCACTCACGGAGGCCCAAGGCCAGTGGCAGCAGCAGCAGCTGAGCAGGGACCGAAAGAGAAGGAAAAAGAGAAGACGAAGGAGGAGAGGAAGCAATGAAGAAGAGAAAACGAAGTAGCGGACTGGCGTGGGCTGCAGCAGCGACGAGGAAGTGTACCACGAGAGAAGCAGCAGCAAGTCTGGCGCAGGAGCAGCGGTGGCAGACACACCATAAGGACGACAGACAGACCCGCTGCGGTCGTCACCCCGAGTGTACGTACACCGGAATGATCGCCTTCTCTCTCTTTTTCTCTTTTCTCTGTGCTTCTCTCTTTCTCTCATCCGTACGCCGGGGGACTCCGCCTCCGTCCCTCCTTCTTCACACACTGAGACAATCAGCCAGAGAAACGTACATGTACTCAGGGATACACAAGGTGCAAGCATACAGACCTACACATAGACTCCTCAGATATATACATATATATATGCATGTAAGGATGCAAATATATATGTACACACATATACATATATATACACATGTAGGTATGCATATATATATATACATATATACAGGTGTGTACACATGTAAGTCTGCATACATATATATTTGTATATATACATCAGAATGCGCATACGCATATACATATGTATGCACACATATACATATATATATATATATATATATATTACTATCGTTCACCAGTCCCACTGTGTGATAGACTTTTATATATGTGGCCAGTGTGTTGGGACGGTCGCATGCACATTATGTTCGACACGTAGAGAAGTATGTCATTGCCATGCAGCGAGAGAGAGGAAGTATAAGGGAAGAGAAGCTCATATGGTCGCAAGACGCATGCGGCGCAGTAGAAGAGAACTGCTTACTCGAAGGCCTGTTGCATGCGGTCTGGGGCAGGGATGGCGAGCAGCAGACGGCAGAGGAGGTCCGTCCGTCCGCAGCGGACGTACACGTGAAAGCGGCTACTGTGAAGGAGCTGCAGCACAGCAGCGACGCCGTCGCAGCAGCAGCAGCGGGAGAAGGCCGCGTAGCAGAAAATAAATAGCTCGACCTCGCACTCCAGAGGAACCGGGAGCAGCGCTGTATTTCTCGAGCAGCAGCAGTCTGGTTCTTCTTCTTTTCCTTGCTGTTGCGCTTGCTGCATCTGCCGCGTCTGCTGCTGTTGCTGCTCCACCGCCTCCTGCACCTGGTGCTGCTGTTGCTGTCCAACCTCCTGGCGCTGCTGCTTCTGTTGCTCGTGCTGCACTGCCGACGGCTGTTGGTGGTGGGCCTGCTGCGGCTGGTGCTGCTGCGGCTGCTGCTCGTCATCGCCGAGGCCCGCGTCGCGGTGAGCAGCAGCGGCGGGGCACCACATAGAGAAGCGACGACGTGCAGCAGCAGCAGCAGCAGACGCAGACGCAGGTACGCGGCTCTTGTGCGCCGCAGCAGCAGCAGGAGCAGCAGAGAAGAGAGAGGCAGGAGCGGGCGCGGTGGCAGCTACTTGCATGCGTAACAGCCGCAAGGCTTCAACTCCGACGGCGTGCATACAGAAGCCAGCAGAGAGAAACGCATGCAGCAGCAGCAGGGGCCATTCGAACCATTGCTTGCTGCAAATTTCGTAATCCCCTTGCACGTGGTTCTGCTCTCTTGCGGCGTCTTCTTCCTGGGGTTCTCCCGTTTGTTCTGTTGCTTCTCTTTCTGCTTCTTTGTTAGAAGAGAAGAGAGAGACAGTCTCCCTGTACTCGGTGACTTGGTGCAGCAGCATCGCATGAACCGCTACGATCGCAGCAGCAGCAGCCTGCTGCTGCCGCGGTCGCATGCTGTCCGCACCGCAGCAGCGCAGGAAGTAGTACACAAGTGCCAGCTGCCGAAATTCAGCAGCGGTGGGAGAGCCGAGACGTACCAGCAGCTGCAGCAGCAGGTCGTCCGGCCTCTCCCGTTGCTGCTGCTTCACTGCTGCACAGGGCAGCCCCACGACCCGAGCAACGGCCAAATACGTCAGCAGCTTCTCTTCGAAAACGTTTATTGCGCTGCTTCCCGCTTGCAGCAACTCCACCAGCACCGCCAGTCCTCCTTGCTGCAGCGCCCGCTGCTGCAGAAGAAGTTGCTGGAGCTGCTGCTCCCGCTGCTGCTGCTCCTGCTCCCCCTGCTGTTGCAGGCGAGGCTGCTGCTGCTGTTCCTGCTGCCGCCTCTGCTGCGGCTGCTGTTCACTCCCTGTCGACGGCGCTGTGTCTGCTACAGCAGCACGCGACTCTCGCTCCGCACTGCTGCTGCTGTTGCCTGACGTCGTGCAAGAAGGCGAAGAAGGGACGCCGGCATTTCTTCTGCTTCTTCTCTCTCTGCTGCTGCTTCTTCTCTTCGAAGGGGGCGCAAACGCCGTGTTGGTATCAAAGCTGCTGCCGCTGTCCTCTTCTCGGCAGCCGCTGCTCTCTCTGCTGCTGCCCGTGAGGATGCGGGACCTGTTGTTGCAAAGGCTCGGGCTGCTGCTCTTACTGCTGAACAACACCTGACTACTACTACTACTGCTGCTGCTGTTGCTGCTGCTGCCGGAGGCTGTGTTGCTACTTGTGGTACTGCGAAGCGGCGTGTCCGGTGCTGCTGCTCCTTCGCGCAGTTCACGGTCTGCAGACACTTCGAACAGCAGCTGTAGCAGCTCTTGCTGGTGCGCTGGCAAACACCGAACGGGAGCAGAGGCAGCTGCACCGCCGTCTGACGCAGCAACAGCAGGAACAGCAGCAGGACAAGCACCAGGGTCGTCAAGGAAACGGCCCGGGGCCGTCGCAGGCGGAGACATGTGAAGCGCCTTCAACAGCTGCGCACGAATGCTGCGTAGTTCACGCAGCTGTTGCTGCTGCTTGGCGTTCTGCTGCTGCAGCGGCTGCTCAACATATTCTTGCTGCTGCTGGCGTCCCTGGTCCTGCCGCCGCGACTGCTGCTGCAATTGGTGTTGCCCTTGCTGCCGCGGACGTAGTACATGACCAGAGTTCTCTTGCTGTTCTTGTTGCTGCTGCTGCTGGTGCCGGTGTTGCTGCTGCCGCTCCTGGCGAAGCAGCGTTTTGCTGCTGTTGCTGCTGCCACTGCTGCGCTGCAGTCCTACTGCAGGGCTAGTTATGCTATCCAGCAGCTCGCTGAGCTGCAGCAGAAGACTGACCACCACAGCGTCTCTCTGCAGTAGCTGCAGCTGCTGCTGCACGTCTTCCACTTCGAATGCAGCAGCAGGAGCTGCAGCAGCAGTAACAGCGTCCTCCCTTAGTTCTGTTGTACTGCTCTGGTGGCTGAAGCATCTTTGAGTCCTGCAGCAGCGCAGCCGCTGTCCTCGGGACCTTCCACCCGGAGCAGCAGCAGCATGAGACTCTTGCGGCGAGACAGTTGTTCCTCTGCAGTCTGCTGCGGCTGCTGCGGGTGCCCCTGCCGCTGCTGCTGCTGTAGACCTTCCTGCTGCCGTTGCTAATAGCGATGCCTTTGCTGCTGCTGCTGCAAGGGAGCCTGCAACAAGAGGCGCAAACCCGAGCAGCAGCTGCTGCGCTGCGGAAACGTACTCTGCGTTAAGCAGCAAGTAGACTGCCTTCTGCAGCTGCAGCAGCAGTGCTGCCGCCGCTTGCAGGGGTGTCCGTCCTCGGCTGCTGCAGCTGCCGCAGACGCGCGGGTCTGCTGCTGCTGCTTCTTCAGCGTGTTGTCCGCGTCCTCTTCTGCTGCCGCGTGTGGTGTTGCTGCTCCTCGCGCTTCTCCTTCGCCTGCCACCGTCGCTGTCGTCCCCTCGCATACGCTCCTCCTGCTGCCGCTTGCGCAGTGACAACTTCTCGTCCTCCTCACTGCTGCAGCTGCAGCTGCTCAGGAGAGTTCTGCCGCTGCGGCTTCTACTGCTGCTGCTGCTTGTTCTTCTTCTTTTTCCCTTTTGAAGCGTCGGTTGGCTGCTCTTCGGAGCAGTGACGCAGCTCGGGCGCAGGCTGCTGCTACTACTGCCCGCTGCAGTATCAACAGCAACTCCAGCCTCATAGTCCTCCTCATCCTCGTCTTCCTCCTCCTCTTCTTCCTCTTCTTCAGCAGCAGCACTCTCGAGCACAGACAGATGTCTTTCCCTTCGACAGTTCTTTTCTCCTGCTCCCGCTGCTGGCTTTGCTGCTGCTGCTGCTGCGGAGGTGGTACGCGGCCGACGCGGGTAAGACGGAGTGCGCAGGATAATTGCTGCTGTTTCTTCCCACAACAAAGTGCCCGCCGCAGGAGACGCAGCAGCAGCAGCAGACCTGTCGTCGGCGACAGTAGCAGCGCTGTCGTGGGCAGTAGCAAAGAGACACTGCCAGAAGGGAAGGGCCCTTGCGCCAGCAGGAACCAGCCGTTCGATACGGTTGACCAGGTCTGCAGCAGCTGCTGATGTGAGGCAGCTACCACCACCTTGGACTGCTGCTGCAGAAGGAAGAGGCGGAGGAGCAGCAGCAGCAGCAGCAAGAAGCTGCTCTACAGCCTGCAGCACGCATGCGACGCTCTCATACTTGTGTGGGGGTTCAGAAGTAGGAAAGCGCCTCGGCTCTCCGTACGTCTCCCCAGATCGCTGCTGCTGCCCCTCTTTCTCTTCCCCGTTCTGCTGCTGCTGCTTTTGTGTCTGCCGTTGCTGTTCCCGTTCCTGCTGCTGCTGCACTCGTTGCTGCCGCCGGCGCTCCCCAGTCTGATTAAGCTGCTGCGGGTCTTCCTGACGCTGCAGCAGAGCTGAAGGAGGCGCCTGAGTTCGACAGAGTCCGCCGCCTGCCTTTGCTGCTTCTTCTTTTCCAGTCCTCGCCGCATTCCCCTGAGGAAGAAGAGGATATGACGAAGCAGCAGCAGCAGCCGCGTTGGCAGCTGCGGCACCAGCAGCTATCTCGCCGGCACCAGCAGCAGAAATGCGCGTCGATCGTTTACCAAAGGCATCGGGGACACACGGGTAGGATGCTGCAGCCGCTACTGCCGTTGCGGCGGCACTTCCTTCAAGCGTCGCTGCGAAACCAGGCGCAGGAGGAAGCCGCAGCGCTCCGCTGCCCAACAGCAGTAGCAAGCGGCATGCGACTTGGTGAATCAAAGCAGGAGTCAGCAGTACGCAAGAGCAGCCGCACCGTTGCGGCGCTCTGCAGCTGCCACGCGTTCCCTCGCGCACGGCAGCAAATTCTTCTTCTTCTTGTGTGCCTTTATCTTCAGCAGCTGCTGCAGCTGCTAGCGCTGACGGTTTCGCTGCTGCAGCACGGTTCGCCGAAGTCATGTGACTTGTTGCAGCGTCGTTCTCACCGCCAGAATTATCTTCTGGCGACAGCGTGAAGAAAATTCGCTGCTCTAGAAGCTGCTGCTGTTGCGGCACGGGTGTACAAGAAGGGGCTTCGGCCCCTGCTTCAGCCGGACCCCACACTTGCTTTTCTTCCCCACCGTCTCTGCTGTTGCTGCTGTTGCTGCTGCGGTGGGAGAGAAACAGAGCTTCTACTTCTCCGGGGAGAAGCGGCAGGCAGGTAAGTAGCGTCAATTCTTCGGAGCTGCTGCTGCGGCTGCGATCGAGCAGCAGCTGGCTGCTGTTGCTGCTGCTGTTGCGGCCATCCTCCGCGGTGCTGCTGGTGTGGTATGTGCTGCTGCTGCACCTCCTGCAGTAGCAGACGCGACGGCTGCTGGCGGCGTCTTCGTGCGTCCCCCTGCTGCTGCCTGGCGCGCAGAAGTAGCTGCCGGTCCCGGAGAGGGGATCGCCTGTGCTGCTGCTTCTGCTGCTCTCCCACGTCGTCCTCCTGCTGCTCCTCCTGGGGCTGGGGCAGTCACTGCTGCGCCTGCTGCGCGACCGGCGGCCAGTGACCACAGGGAGAGGGAAGCAGGACGGCATGTGGCAGCAGTAGCAGCAGTAGCAGCAAAGATTATCGAGCACCGCTTGGCGGGAGCGACAGCCACCTGCAGCAGCGGCTGGCACGCAAGACCTTCCCTTCTGCTGCTGCTGCGGCTGCAAAAGCAGCTGCTGCTGCTCACAAACATACGTCTCCGCCTCCTTTCTCTCGTTCTCCCCGTGTTGTCTGCGCGGTTGCTGCTGTTGCTGCTCTGCCGTCGGCAGGGAGGTGGCGGCCCGTTCTTCTAATAGGAAAATCAAAGACAATGCGAGAAGAGCAGCCTGGTCCCTGCGAGACAACAGGGCACGCAACGCACTCACAAATGTATGTCCACGAATACTGTCAAATATCCTACATATGTCGGTACACACATTACACACGAGAGCAGTATACACGTATATATATACATATATATATGTATGCCTACATACAGACTGCAGTTGTTTCGTTATGTTGACGTGAAGATATATATATACATGTATTCATAAGGTCTCTCTAAGTACGCAGATATATGAATATAGAGGTATATGTATACACGTGTGTATCTGCCTCTCTCCGTCTCCTTCCACAAATGTATACACAAACATGTACATGGACAGAAATTTGTTTACCTAAAAATAATAATATACCGATGCGGATCAGTGTAGGTATATATATATATAGATATATACACTTATATATGTACATATACACATACATCCATATATTATATAAACATATCCATTACATATATATATATATTATACATATCCATATATAAACATATATATGTATATATATACACATACATATATACATACATGTATACATACATACATATATGTACATATATATATATACATACATCTATAATGCACACATATCCCCTACATAATATATATATTATACATATACATACATCCACATATATATGTATATATATACACATACATATATTATAGACACATATCCATAAGATATATATATGCATGCATACACACACACACGTATAGACATATGTATACGTATATTTGGATATATTGAAATACAGGGGAGAGCACAAATATATGCGATCCTTGTTTATAAACGTTTTCCTTCAAAAAGAAGGAGAGGACGAGAAGGAGCTCGCGCTGGTGAGCAGCTGGGAGAGCTGCCGGTAGGAGAGAAGAGAGCTGCGGCAGAGACAGAAAGACGTCTACGCATCTACACGCATAGTAACGCATACGCGTGCATTTATATATGTGCATTTCCTCACAGATAGTAGAAATATATATAGCGTGCAAGACCCAACTAAGAGCTTCCAAGGTAAGGGCCGGAGAGAAGAAGTAGCGCCATGGGAAGAGGTGGTGCCCCGAACCGAGACGAAGAACGCGGAAGACAAAAGAGGGCAGCAGCTCAAAAGAAAGCAGCAAAAAGAGGCAACTCACGTGGCGAGGAGTTCTTCTTCGAGCTTCACAGCCACGTCCAGGAAATACGTCGCAGCCACAAGTCGGGGAAGTCTGGGCGCAGGTGGTGCAGCAGCAGCAGCAGCGTCACCCCACAACATCCCGTCTACACATTGTCTCCACACACAGGAGTTTCATTCGCTAGCCTGCCTCTCCTCATGTTGCTGTAGACTGTACTCTACGACGCATGCAAATTTAAATATGCGTCTATATAAATATCACGACATGGGCACACATATACATCGGCATGTAAACACACACATATATACATATGTATGAATATGCGTGTCAGTCTCTCTGAACACGGGTATATCAGTACCTGTCTCACCTCCTCATGTTTCTGTGTCTGTATTCGTTGCCGCACGCACACATAGGTACACATATATATATATATATATGTATATATATGTGTCTACCTGTAAACAAATACATATATATGTATAGATGCGTATGCGAATGTGCGTATACATGCGTAGACATCTCTTCCTCTCTCTCTCTATATATACACATACCTGTGAACAAATTTATATATATACATATAAATACATATGCGAATATATATGTGAATGTGCGTGTATATGCGTATACGTCTCTCTCTCGCTCTATATGTATATGTATATATATATATGTCTACCTGTGCAGAACTACATATATATACATATAAACGTATATGTCAGTATGCGTACAAATACGTATAGGTGTGTCTATATCCATTTCTGTGTGTCACTCGTTCCTGTTGCTTCCTATACTTGCCGATATATACACATATATATATGTATGACTGCGCATGCAAATATAATATGTATACACGTATGAACTCACATTCATTTCACGTTGATATATATATATATATAGAAACAGTCCTTTCCATACGTATACGCGGGTGTTTGTAGAACTCCTGCACGTACAACAGGCGTTGCTGTCGCGTACATCCACACAAACACGTGCCCGCCTGCCTCTTGCTGCGGCCCACAACACCGACGTGCTCTGCCTTCCCAGTACACATACATTCACATATATATATACATGGGCAGTGTATACGAGTGTATATACGTGACATTACCTTATGAAACTTTCTCTCTGTCTCTCTATCCTTCTCTATCCCTACACGTAGAGACATGCAGACCAAGACAGCACACTCCTATATGTATTCACGTATACGTCATACTTTCTCTATGATTCGATACACATTCAAACGCACATGCCTATACATATATATTTTTACGGAGAAAGAGACTCTCACATATATATATATATATATTTATGTATGCGCATTGTCGATAAGTGTCTGAACAGAATGAATTCTACGCCGGACTACTTCCGTTTACATGTATGTAGCTTCCACACACATATATATACAGGTGTATATGCATATAGTTCCCATACATGTATATATATGCATATGGCTATGTACACGTATGAGAGAGAGAGAGTGGTAGGGTGGCACAACGTGCAGTGGCGCGTGGCGTCTGTTTATTTTTGCGAAGTCTTTTCTCGTCTCCTACGCATGCACTTCCCCAGCCGACCCTCCTGTCCCCCTCCCCCCTCCACATGTGCATATATATGTATGGAAGGAGGAGCTTCTCAATAGGGACGCATGCGGAGACGAAGGCGAGCGGGCTGCAGGAGCAGAACACGAACTTGTGCACGTTGAAGAGTTTGGAGGCCTCCACCCAGAACTGCAGACGCTGCTGCCTGTCCGCCCAGCAGCTGCTTCCGCGTGCTGCCGCGAAGAGCCGCGTCGCCTCGTGGACCGCGATGTAATTTTTCATCGACGGAGGCAGTCCTGCGCACGTCCCCACAGCAGCAGCAGATTGAAGAGCAGAGAGAGTGCTGCTGCAAAGGCAAGAGCAAGGGAGGGAAAAGGTGTGGGATATATAAGCAGGGACCGATCTACCCAAACAGTGGACGAAGAGTTCTGCAATTCCATATACATATATACATGTACGTCGGTGTTGATACTACTATATATTCATACAGATATGTGTATATGGAGAGACCTGGCCACCACGTATATATGCATGTATTCATATATGCGTATACATATTTGTGTGTGTAGTACTTATTTTGAGAAGCACAGACGAAAACAAATCCCGGCAGCACGTCCTCTCTCTCCCTAACAGAGACGTAGACGTAAAACACAAATACAGAGACATATTTATATGTGTGTTTCGCCTAAAGGGCAGATATACATATATATGTAGTTGAAGGTAGAGAAAATGCATGTGTATAGGAAATCCACACATACAGATATCCGCATGTGCATGCATATTTAGAGCTCCCTCCATCTCTCTCTCTGTCTCGCTATATACATATGTATATATATTCGTGTACGTGTACAGCAACCTGGTCTTCGAAGGGCATATGCGTATCCATGGATACATATATGTATATCTTTTTAAAGGCATATTATACATATATATAAAACATATCGGCCATACAAACATATATATGTATATAACAAACAGAGAGAGAGACAGAGAGACAGATATATAGATACTTATATGCAGATGCATGCATGGAGAGAGAGACGTGGCTGGGATGGGTCTCGCCGAATATGATGCTACCCATTGAGCAGGCAGGTTTGTACAGCCATATAAACTTCTCTTTATATATATATATCTCTGTATATATGTATATATCTCTGTCTTTCTAAGTAGATAATATGGACACCTTTACACCTGTCTATCTGTCGGCATATCAATCTGCATCTATGTGCCTACATCTATCTATCTGTATCAATTTATCTCCCTTTGTCTGACTGCTTATTCACCTTTATCTGCCTATCTACTTCTATATATATGCGTTCACCTACCTACATCTATCTATTCATATTTATCTATCAATACACTTATCAATCGTTTGCCATCTACACATATACACATATATATATATATTTGGCTATACCTCCCTGTCTATCCATGTTTGTCTATCTATCTACATATATATACATATATGGCAATATCTATATGTCTACCTATATCTGCATCTATCTATCTACACAAATATATATATATATATATATATCTGGTTGTATCTACTCATTTATCTATATCTGTATCTATCTATATTTATATCTATCTGTCTACATATATATATATATATATAAATCTGGCTATATCTACCCGTCCATCTACATCTGTCTGTCTATCCATCTATACCTATCTATATATCTATATATCTATATGTCTATCTATCTCCCTCTGTCTCTTCCTATGTATATATATGTATATATCTGGGTACATTTATCAGTCTACCTATATCTATATCAGTCTATACCTATACATCTGCTGTATCTACGTCTATCTATCTACATCTGTCTGTATCTATCTATGTACACCTACCCTCTACTTATCGTTCTATCTATATCTATCTCTACCTTCCTACGTCTATCTATACCTACCTACATCTATACGTCTCGTTTTCTGTACATATACATAGGTATACACGTATATACATATATATGTATATATGGATATACACGTATATACATATATATACATATATGTATATATGTATATATCCATATATACATATATATATATGTATATATATATATATGCTTCCCTTTCTCTCTCCTGCTCTGTCTTGCCCCTCCCTGTGTTTCTCTCTGTCGTCCTCTCTCTTTTTTGTCCTCGTCATTTTCTTTTTTGCCTGCCTTTCCTGTTCGGTCTGTCCACCAAGCCACCTACGGGTACCTCTTCATACTTGCTGCTCCCTCCCTTTCTGCTTTCTCGCCTTTCCCTTTTCTTGAAGACACACGTGCAGCAAATGTTTCTTCTGTTCTTCGTGGACTGCTGATCTCGTCGGTGCGGGGTCGAGACGCCAGCAGCAGCAGCAGCCCCACCCCACCACCCTACTAAGAAGGAGGAGGAGCAGCAGCAATACATCTGCCCCAGAGAAAATGAACGCGTCGAGTGTACGCATGGGAGTGCAGAGCTCTTCGAGAGGGGGAAGCTGCAGCAGGCAGCTGGAGCGCACGTATTGCTGCTGTCCGCAGCACGTTTTCCCGGCGAGTCAGCACGGCGCACGCATTTCCCACGAAAGATGTCCGTGCTGCCCTTCCCCCGGAGCACGCAGGGATACAGTCGAAGCAGCAGCCGCAGCTGCAGCAGCAACCGCAGTGACCCGATCATCTTGCGAGCTCTTGCTGCCTGCTGCAGCGCCTGGCTGTTTGGCGTGCTGCTACTGCTGCTGCTTCTCCTTTTCCTCCGCCTTCTCCCAACCGCCTTCGGCAGCGAAAAGTAGATGCAGCGAGTGACCCTACTCTACACATCAAGGCCGACGACGGGTACGACGGCGGCGTTGCTTGGACCGGTGCATGTGTGCGAAAGTGTGGGGAACGTCTACTTTAAAAAGTCAACAAGGAGAGAGGAGCCGAACTACTGTATGCGACAAATCGCGGACGGGAAGAGGAGAAGAAAAGGAAAAAGGCGCCAGAGACTCAGCAGCAGCGGGCACAGCAGCGAAGAAACAGAGAAACTGCTGGCATGCATGCCGCTGCCGCTGCCATTCTCACAGCAAAGTATACATGAAGCAGATAGGGTGGGAGAAGCTGCAGCAGCAGCAGTCGGATGCGTCTCGCTCAAGGGTCTAGTGTACCGCTTGTTCTATTTCTGCGTCAGCAGCTGCGGAGCTGCTGCCGGTGGGGTGCCTGCATGCCAGCTGGTCGAGAACGAAAGCCCGCCGGAGCAGAGCTGCTGCTGCCCTGCTTCGCCAGTTGCACGTGCATGCGTCTTGCCCCGCTCTCGCTGCTGTGACTCACTCTCGATGCTATCGTGCTGCTGAACTGCTGCGCCGCTCTCCCCCCTGTTTTTCGTCTTCCTCTTTTTCTCCCTGCTAATGCTGCTAGTCTCCTTCCTCCTATTGCAGCTGGTTTCCTGCACTACTCTGCTGCTACGCTTCACTCCTGCAATCGACGGTGCTTGTCTTCTTCGTCGCCGCGGCTGCTCTGCTGCTGCTGGTGCTGCCTCTGCTACTTCCTCTTTTACCAGGCCCCTGCGTTGTCTCGCTTTCCTACTGCTGCTGCGGCTCATTCGCCTCCCTTTTTCCTTCTTCTGCGAAGTGGGCGATCGTGAGGGGCACAGCAAAATTCAGCAGCAGCGCGCGAGCTCTTCGCATGAGAAAGGGACTCACCAGCAATCCGCCTCCACCGCCGAGCGTGCTCATATTTAGAAGAAGCAACCAGATATTCTAGAAGCATCGCGCTGCTGCTGAGAGAGAGCGGCCTCGTAAAGTCGAGAGCAGCAGACGCGCACGCAGCAAAAGGCGGCAGCAGCTGCTGCTTCACGAGTTCATGCGATTGCTGTAGGAGCGACAGCGACGGGCAGTATGACGCGCGGTGCAGCTGCTGCAGGAGCTCGCCTCTGCGCAGCAGCAGAACACGCAGCACCTCCAGCACAAATGGACAGCAGCAGCAGCAGAAGAGTACGCTGCATCAGCAGCAGAAGAGTACGCTGCAGCAGCAGCAGAGTACGCAGCAGCAGCAGACGACGCGGCAGAAAGAGGGAGTTGGCAAAGGCCGCGGGCATGCGACGCCACTGCACCCCACAGCAGCAGCAGGAGTGCAAGTGCTGCAAAGGCCACGCATGCGTCAAGGCGGTCGTCCAACAGCAGCAGCAAGATCACCAGCAAACAGACGAGTTCCATCACGTGCTGCAGCAGCAGCATCGACGCAGCGTAGGGCAGCAGAAAGGCGGCAGCAGAACATCAGACCGAGGGCTCGTCCCAGCAGGCGCAGCAAGAGCCCCAGCCCGAAGCGTTGCTGCACAGTAGGGCAGCAGGAGCGGACACGCATGCAAGAAGATCAAACGGAATTGAAGTAAAGAGAAAGAGATTGACACAGAGAGAGACGCAGGGAGACAAAAAGAGAGGAAGAGATTAAGAGAGAACAACACAGAGGGATATGCACGCCAGCAGAAGCAGAGGCCCCCAAGCAGCAGGAACTCCGTGTCTTCTACGGCAGTTGGTATGTATGTGCAGCAGCCATCTTCACAGGCCTGGTCTCACCTGCGCATGCACACATGTCCACATGTCTACGTACTGCGACGCGCATGCACGTGTATCCCCACATATGTAGAGGGAATGTGGGCTCCAGGAGAATGAGCCAATGGTGGGCAGCAGGTGGCGGCATTTGCTGCTGAAGAGAAAAAGAAATGAAGGAAGAAAGGAACCTCGGAGGGCACGGCTCTCGGGGCTGTGCTGCTGCATGCATGGGCAGCACCAGCACCGGCTCTGCTGCAGAGAGATGCGTGTGGACTTCCGCGCCCCACGCTGCAGCCCACGCAGCGGCTCGGCGAATGAGAAACGCAACCGGCTACCTTCCCAACCGAAAAGAGACGTAAACACGAAGAAGAACAAAGTTCACCTATACATACGAATGTGCACATCCATATACGCAGGTGTGTATGCGCGCATATATGTACACATATATTTATATGTCAGTATATCAAATACTTATATGCGTTAGTATATTCAATATTTATATGTGTTTATATATATAGTATAACATATATAATATAAAATCTATATTTATACATACATGCACAATGTGTACTATGTATAATACATATATATATAATATATTATATATATATTCACAATATATAATATGTACAATATATATAATATATATATATTCACGATACATAATTTGTAAAATATATGTATATATACATGTATAGATGTATGCAAGTCATGGAGATGGGGGACCGTGCACGTGTGCGAGAGAGGACTGGCCTGTGCAGTGCGCAGCTGCTCGCACTTTTGAAGATTTCTCGATGGGTCTCTCTTTCTCTCTAAATATGTATAAATAGAAGTGTAGTTATATATATATACATTTATATATATATATGTCCGTAAATGTGTATATATATATATTCACATGTAAATGGTGTACGTGTTACGCAGGAGTGACGTAGACTCCTCCCGCTCTCACTCGTCTTATACATACATATGTGTGTGAGTATATATACATATATATACATATACACTGCATACTAGTATGGAGGGTGTACATATATATATATACACTCCATACTAGTTTGCGTCTGTATATATATATATACTCAAATACATATATATGGATAGATGCATACGTCCCATAACAACCTCTCCCTATTTTAACATGTAGACAGAAGAGATCTTATACATCTACATATTAACACGTATAAATACATTCGATATCCCTCGTACATGTTCAATTTCTCTCTGACCCTACATAGTGACTTCACACATGCATGCATCACACATATACATATGCTTATATACACATATATGTATATTTGTCCGTCTATATACATACATATATAATATCTTGCTACATCGCTGTGTATACACATAATATACAGAGAGTGACTGGACATATCTATGCGTCGTATAGAAGCGTAAGTACTTATATATATATATGTATGTATCAGTATGTATAAAGGTATGCATACATAACGTATGTGAGTATACATATATATATATATGTCTATGACCATCTGTACATGTATACAAGTGTATATCTGTGGATACGTAAATATAATCTGTGGCAAAAAATTTATGTATTTATATGATGTATAGAGAGCGACTGGACATCTACACGCATCATATGTGTACATATGTAATCACACGCCTATCTACTAGGTTATCGACCTATCTATATGTATAGACATTTATACATATCTATCTATCTATTCATCTATCGATACATATACACATATACATACACATATATATATATGTATTTACGTACACACATATGTATCTATTTATTTATCAGTCCGTTTTTCTATCTATCTATACGTACACATATACATTTGTATATCTATTGATCCACCTATCTATACATTTATATATATACATACGCAGATATATCTATCTATCTATCTGTCTATCTATCTGTGTAGATATATATATACATACGTACGTACATGTACACATACACGATGGTGTAATATATATATATATATTTCTCTCTTTTTTTTTTCTGTCTCTCTGTGTGTGCGTATGTCTCTCGATAAATAAAAAGTACATATATATACACATACGTGTATCTCTGAAGTAGAGAGAATATGTAGATATTTCTCTCGCGTAAATTACCTGAAGAGCGGGCGCTTGCACAGAAGGTATCGCACAAGACCGTTCGCCAGACGCATGCCGTCAGGCTGCAGTGCTATCACCAGCGTTTCTTCTTCGTCTCTTTCTTCGACTGCCTTTTCTTGCGGCCCTTTCGTTTCTCTTCCTCCTCCTTCTTTTGCTGAATTCTCAACTTTCTCTGCTCCACCTCTCTGCTGTCCCGTGGAAACTTCTTCTCGAACGTGCAGAATGCAGGACCTTTGTAGAGTCACTGCTTCGCCTTCTGCGTGTGCCTGCTGCCGTCGATCCTCCACTTCCTCCTCCCGCTGCTGCAGGGTTCGTTGCCGGAGCTGCTGCTGCGGCTGCTGCTGCTGCTCCAGCTGCTGCAGAGAGTTCGTTGCTGCTGCTGTGCGTCTGCGGCGGTGGAGAACGGCATTGCCACGTTGAACGAAGCGCGACAGCAGCTGCTGCGACGCGTGGAAGCGGCACTGCAGGAAGCAGCTGCAGCAGAAGGGCGACAACAACAACACAGCAGCAGCAGAAAGCGAGCAGCAGCAGCAGCAACAGCACTCGTGTCGAGGCAGAACTGCAGCACCAGCAGCAACGGCGGCAGAAGCAAAGAAGTGCAGGAGCCGCCGCAGCAGCAAGAGTCGAGACGAAGCAGCAGAGCGACGTCGCAGCAGCGACACAGCTGCAGCGACGTTGCTGACAGCAGTCTAACAATACCTAAGGATAGGAAGCGGACAGTCGGCCAGCAGAGCAGCGCAGTAGGAGAAAACCAGCAGCAACAGGAGGTGCGTTGTAGAGCAACAGCAGCAAGAGAAGAATTATAGCAGTTGCAGCAGGCGGAAAGCAGATGGTGAGGGCAGTAACCAGGCAGCCGCACGAGACATTGCTGTCCACGACGGAATGTGCCAGAGCGGAGAGGCGAAGAAGAAGCAGAAGCAGCAGCAGCAGCAAGGAGGAGGAGAAGCGCTACCCAGAGGGTTCCTCTCTACAGGTGTGGGGAGCAGACGAAGACAGCGTGACGTGCAGATACTGTGCGCACAAGCGAGAGCAATGCTAAAATATATGAGGAAGTCTCTCAGCAGAAAAGTAGAAAGGAGAAGAAGGAAGCAAACGAAACAGAAAGAGAACAGAAGGAACGAGAAAGGAGACGGAGACGTCCGGAGAGCAGAGCAGCAGCAGCAGCGCAAAGAGGAAGAAAATGTGACCGGAGCAGCAGCAGGAGAAGGAGAGTGAGCACAGCGGCCATCGCTGCTGGTGCAAAGCCGACGGCTGCCGCGCTGCTGCTGAAGGACCGGCTGCTGCTGTTGCTGCTGCTGGTGGCCCACCTGTAGAAGCCGAGAAAATCGAGAAGCAAACTGTTGGCGTCGAAGAGCCGGAGGGCCCGCTGCACAAGCGCATGCATGCCTCCCTTGCACAGCAGCAGCATTAAAGAAACGCAGTGCGCAGGCTGCTGCAGGAGCTGCAGCAGCTTTTCCTCTTCTTCTCCATCTCTCCCGCCTCCTGCTGCTGCGCTGTTGTCACCGTTATCGGTCTCACGCCCAGCCGCCTGCAGCAAAAGGCTGCCCGTCCACCTTTCTAGCATCGCCGACGCTTCCGTGGATAGCAGCAAACCTCCTCCCTTCCCATCCTGCTGCTTTTGCTGCTCCCGGTCTTGCCGCTGCTGCTGTTCCCGGCCTTGCTGCTCTGGCTGCTGCTCTGCAGAGGCAACCGGAGGAAGGTGTTCGGGGTAGCTGCTGGGTCCTCGTGCTGCTGCTGGCCAGTGTGCAGCCTTTTCTGCGGCCGCGTCGGCGTCCATACGCCTAGCTGCTTTTTCCTCCTTCAGCAGCAGAGTCAGCAGCAGCTGCTGCTGCCGCCCCTGCAGCTGCAGCGTGTGTGGGTCGGCTCTTCGGATCCCCAGAGGAGGCAGCTGCGGCAGCAACGGGTGCTGCTGCGCAAGTTGCTGTTGATGCGGTGCAAGTCGCGGCTCCTCCTCCTGCTGTTGCCGCTGCTGCTGCCCCATCTGCTGCACCCGCTGCTGCTGCAACGCACACCTGCTGTTTAGCTGCAGCAGCAGCTGCGTCTGCGTGTACAGCCAGACATGCATGCAGAGCAGCTTCGCCAAGGAGACCGACGAAGTAGAGGAAGACGAAGAAGACGCAGAGAGGCAAGACGCATACACAGCGAGGCGTGGACAGCAGAGTCGCAGACACTGCAGCAGCAGCGTCCTGCAGGGGTCGCCTGCAGCCCGAGCGCCGCCCGGATGGAGATACTCCTGCGACGAAGACCGCAGCAGCAAAGCCCACAGCAGTAACAGCAGCACGCCTGTGAAGACAGAGAAGGCACATGCAACTGGCATGCCCAGCAAACTTCAGAGCAACAGCAGCAGCACGGCCGTGGAGAGAGAGCAGCTGCAGCAGGCAGCTGACGCGCGAGGTCGGGAGGGCGCGCAGGCAGCAACGTGGTGCATTCTGCAGCAGCAAAATACCCTCCTGTTACCACGGGGAGCAAAACGAAGTGTTGAGGTGCTCGGCAGCACAGAAGGGAAGCCAACGATGAAGGCAGAAGAAGGGCTGCGTGCAGCCAACGCCTGACACAGAGGCGAGACGACCTCGTGCAGCTGCGCATGCGCTGCTTGCAAATTCCCAAGCGTCTTAGTCCCTTACAGTGTCACCCATATGCAGAAATCCATTTATATATATATATACACATACATACGTGTATATGCACATGCATGCATATATATATATATATGTATAGGAGCGATACATGTACATATATATAGGTATATGTATATATATATATGTGCATGCACGTATTCACATAGAAATATTTATATTTATATATGTGTATATACATGACAGAGATACACATACATACGTGTATACATATATCTATATGCATTCATGCAGGTTTTTATACATATGTTTAGCAGGGGTACATACATATATATATATATGTATGTATACGCACGCATGCCCGTCTTTATACATATAGGCGTATGTATACATATATATACGTGCAGCAACAAATGCGTGCGGTACAATCAACGCTGCGTTCACATATGCACATATATATATACACACTACATATGTGTGGGTACAGACGAGTATTTACAGCTCCCACGTGTATGTATATATATAGATAGATAGATAAACAGAAATATATACAAAAGAGTAGGCCTCCAGAAATACGCACATATAAATATATATTTATGTGTGCATATTTCACTTGGTATGTGTATACGTACGTACGTACTTATACAGGGAGCGGTGCGTTTACACAGGTACATATATATATATATATATATATATATAAACACTACATATGTGTAAGTATAGACGACCGTATACAGCCACACAGCCATATATGTATACATAGACGTAAAGGTAGTTGAATAGACAGAGAGCCCTAAAGAGAGTAGGCATCCGGGAATACGCATACACATGTATATATATATATATATGTATATATAACTGTATATATATACATGTATATATATATAAGTATGTATATATTTCTCTGAAGAAAGTACTACGTGCTGGTATGTACATACGTATATACGTAGTGGGACGCCTGTGTCTTTACAGGTGTGTACTACCGTCAACCCCGCGTATATATATGTGTATATACAAATTGCTGAGAATGTGTACGTAGACGATGAGCTATAGCCACGAACGTGAATATTTATATATACATAAACATAAGTAGAGAGAAAGAGAGATAAATAGATAAAGCAGGTCTAGACGCAGGTATCCAAGGGGGGCCTATATATGTATAAGTATGTTACTCGTGTGCGCTGCTCTTCATTCGTAGCTTGTACATATATATATATATATATAGATGGATAGATAGATATGTACGTATATATTGCTTGTGTGCTGTTTTCTGGTTGCAGCTTGTTGTAGACACGTGTATGTACATGAATATATATATATATATGTTGCTAGTGTGTTGGTGTCGGATCGTTTCTTGGTGTAGACACGTATATAAAATATATATATATATGTTGCTGCTGTGTTGCTGACGAGTTGTCGCTTGGAGATAGGCGTAGTGTGCCGCACCCGCAGCAGCAGAGAGAGGACATCGGTGTGCGCATGCAGTTCCTTCTCTGGCGAAGAGACGCTGCTTCCTCTTTCAAAAGAAGTTGCTGCAGCAGCTGGTGACGCCAGCGGTGGCAGGACGTCCCTGGCAACCGTTGCGCCTGAATTACTTCCCACCGGGCTGCTGCTGCTGCTTCTTCTGCTTCGACTTCTCATACATTTCGCGCTGCTGTCTCTTCCTTCGTCTTCACCGCTGGTGTCCTCTCCTTCACTGTTGCTGCTTCTTCTCGTTGCCGCACTACCGCTGCTGCAGCGTGTCCCACCGAGCCCCAGAATTTCTCTACTGCTTCTGCTGCCCACGTCCTGCTCCCAGCTGCTCGGTCTGCTGCTGTTACTTCTCCTCCACCTCGTCCTGCCGCTGCTTCCGTCCACCCGCCTGTTGACACCGGTGCTGCTGCTGCTGCTTGTGCTACTGTCCCCCCCTTCCACGCTGCTGCTGCTGCTCCTGCTCCCGCTGCTGCTGCTACGGCTGCTGCTGCTACGGCTGCTACTTCCTAATGGAGTATTCGGATCGGTCTTCTTCAGATGATATATCGCGTCTTGCAAGGGAGCCAGGCCGTCGCTCTCTCCTCCTCCTCTTCCTCTTCCTCCTCTTGGTGCTGCACCCCGTGCTGCTGCTCCTCCTGCCGTTGCTGCCAGCGCTTTATCTGCTGCTGGAAGCGAAGCGTCGGCTCTATCAGCAACACCAGGAGACGACCGACTGTCTTCCTCCGCGGCAAAAGGAGAAGGAGAAGGAGGGAGGCGGGCTCGTTCTACCACATTAAACAAATGGTGCTGCAGAGGCGCCACACGGAAATACCTGACAGGAGCAGCAACAGCAGCAGCCGCAGCAGCACTAGCAGGTTCAAGAGGAGCAGCAAGAGTCGCAATCGCAGTAGCAACAGCAAAGTTCTGAGGAACCGAGCGGCAGCCCCGCTACGCATGGCTGCAACACCTACAAGAGAATCCGCAACGACAACTCAGCAACGCTGCGTCAGTAAGACGTCCTGAGGCAGCAGCAGCAGTAGCAGCGGCAGCGGCTGTACGAAAACCGCAGCATTGACGTCAGGACGAGAGGAGGAGCGAAAGGAAGAGCAGCAATAACAACCAGATACACCCGGGAGCAGGGACTAACTGCACCAGCAGCAATAGCGGCAAGACCAGAAGGCGTCGTCGTGCCGGCAAGAAATGCAACAACAGCAGCTGCTGCAGCAATAGCAGCAGCAAGAAGCTCGGCAGTACCAACCACAGCGGCAACCGCCCAGACGGGCAGCACACACACATATATTTATATACCCAATCACATCCACTACTTACGGGAAGGACCCCACAAACAAATATTCAACGGTCACTACGCGTGTTTCTCCTTGTACACCAATCCTGATATCCATATGCTGCGCCCAATTCCACATACACACAAATATACGTATACATACACAAATATATACATGAATGTCAAAATATACAGACACATACATATGCATGCGTGTATACATTTCTTTAAAGTGCGTCCGATAGTAAACATAACAGCTTCTCTTATATCTTCCCTTGGTACATATGTATGCATCAACAACAACGTTTCTCCACATATATGAATGTGCATGCATACAAGCTGGCACTCTCCCACCTTGCACCTCTCGCGTCTATATCTCTCTCTATATATGCGTCCGTGTGTAATCCACAGACTTTTACACATACACATGTATACGTATACATGCGTAGTTGCTGCTTCTATGTACACTCCTACATCTATCTCTCTCCACGCCTCTATCTCTGTCTTTCTGTCTTTTCTATCTCCTCTCTGTACCGCTATTTATATGCGGACATCAAAAACATAAATATCATAGACAGTCCGTTTATCTGCATCTACGCATCTCTCTCTGCCATTGCCTGTCACTTCCTCTATCTGTCTCTCTATATACAAGCGCACACGTATATATATATATATATATGTTGTTTATATTGGTAACCGCACGGACCTCTCGCTCTTACCATTCCAGGTTTCTGTCTCCGTCTCTCCCCTGGGCAGGTGCACATGTATATACATATATATATATATGTATTGCTGTTGTTTATATTTGTGACTGCACAAATCTCTCACACTCACCATTGTCTGTCTTTTCCTACATATGTGCGTCGCTGTGGCTTCTGTGTACTACCCAGTGCCAGAGAACAAACAAAGTAGGCAAAACTACTCAACCGTGCATATATGTGACTACTCAATTTATATGTGGAGAGAATAAATATATATCTACACATATGTATATAGGGGTGGGGATGTATCCGTTGCTCGGCCACTTTGATGTGTGTGGCTGTTGTCTTCGGTTTTTCTTCTTGCCCCCCCCCCCTGAGCCGTCCGATGCGAAGACGCATGCGCTTTCAGACGCACACGTTGACGCAGACGCAACTCGAGTGTACGTACACCCGATGGGGAGCTCGTGAGAAACGGACAGATACAAAACGAGACAGAGACAGAGAGACACAACTGGAAGAGAGAACAGAGGCAGATAGATGAACATATATATGGAGAGGGGAAAGCCAGAAGAAGAACAGACACAGATAGACAGAAGAAAGGGATGTAGATGCAGGTAGAGAGGGAAGGTCAACAGATAGAGAACATAGGGAGACGAAGAATTACGCAGATATAGACAGACAGGGGGAGAAGTTCGGAGACACAAACAGATATAGAGAGGCAGATGGGCAGGCAGACAGAGCAGCAAAAGCGACCAAGCGACAGGAAGACAGCGACAGCGAGGTGTACAGATGTAAACACACAGAGACGGGGCGGGAGAAGGGAATATGGGAAGAGACAGAGAGACGGACAGATTGATAGATATAAAAAAAGCAGACGAATAGGGACAGGTAGAGGGGCACAGATAAAGACAGAGGGGGGCAGACTGATAGACAGAGAGAGGGAAAGGCGAAGAAAGCGAGAGGTAAAGAGTTCGAGACACGTAGACAGACAGAAGGAGACGAAGTAGGGAATAGTAGACAAGAGAGAAGAGGGGCAGATAGATAGGGAGACGGAGACAGATATATAGAGAGACACAGAGAGAGAGGGGGGAGACGAGACAGACATATAGATGGGGAGACGGAGACAAGTAGGTAGACAGATATATAGAGAGAGGAGACGAGACGGACAGGTAGAGAGGTAGACACAGGCAGGTAGATAGAGAGATCGAGCGAGGGGAGAGGAGACAGGCAGATAGATGGATTGGTAGACAGAGACAGGTAGATAGAGAGATACAGAGAAAAGAGAGGAAAAGAAGAAAGACAGAGAAGCAGAAAGAGACGAAGAGAGAGCGAGAGAGAAAGTACCCGTCTACGATAGTGTAAGTAGTTGGGACAGGACACTGCTGCAGGTCTGCTTCGTGAAGAAACAGCAGCCAATCGCCGTGACGCGCGAGCTCGTGTAGCAGCGTCAGCGACTGCGGGAGGCTATGAATTCTGCAAACAAACCGCAGAAACAGCAGCAACGGCAGCAGCAGCGGGAAGACAGCAGCAAGAGAGCAGGAGCAGCTCCCATTTTCGTAGCGACTGCTTCGGCAGCGCTGCGTTATCACATCTGCAGCAAGAACAGCAACAGCAGCAAGAGGTGGAGCAGCACAAGCGGAAGCGGCACAAGCAGCAGCAGCACCGCCACCAGCAGTCGCAGCAGCACGAGCGGATGCGGTAGCAGCAGCGTCAGCAGTTGCAGCAGCAAAAGGCGCAGGAGTATCAGTCAGGGAAGCAGCCGCGACACCGCTATAGGAGCGGCGAGAAGGCGGCCGTGTCAAGCAGAACAGCAGCAACAGCAAAACGCAGGCGCACAGCACCTTCTGCGAAGATACGGAACAAGCGTCAGATGTTCTGCAGCAATGCAGGAAGAGAAAAGAGAGTGAGAAAACAGCAGCTGCTGAACAAACAGCAAACGTGGCGGCAGCAGCAGCAGCAGGCGGGGCAGCAACAGCAGCAGGCGGGGCAGCAGCAGGCGGGGCAGCAGCAGGCGGGGCAGCAGCAGACGGCGACTCGGCAGCAGAAGTAGCAGCAGAAGGAGGAGAAGCAGCTGCTGCGCGAAAACAGCAGCCAGCACACACCAGGACAAGCGGTAGCACTTCTCTACGCGAGGGGCAATGCAGCAGCCTCACGAACAAACAGAACAGGACAGCAGCAGCAGCAGCACGTCAGCCCGACAGGAGTACCCGAAGGAAGCCGCAGCGGTGTGCGTCCTTAGCAGCAAAAAACAGCGGCCCCATCAGCAAAGCAGAAGCGAGTAACAGGAGTAATGGCAGCACGCAGCAGTCTCACAGTCAAGCCCCCAGAATGTAGCAGCAGCAGCAGCAACCCCAGCAGCGAAGCAGAAGCGGGGAGCTGACAGCAGCACCGTCAATCCCCCGGATGTAGCAGTAGCAGCAGCACCATCAGCAGCCAACAGCGAGGAGAGCGAAGCCACAGAGGACGGATGCAAGCAGCAGTGGCGAGGAGCAGCAGCAGCAGACGGCAGACGCCGAGAAACGAAAGGTTCCCCTGCGTGTGGTGGACTAGCAACAACAGCTGAGGATACCAGCAAACGCATGCACGAGAAAAGAGTGTTCTAGTGGCGAGGGATACATGCGCTGCTGCGCATGCGAAGAAGAACAGCAGCAGCAGGAGCAGCGGTTTCTACTGCAGCAGCGTACTGGCAGAAAAGTGCGACAAGATGCCAGGGAGAGTCAAGCCGCAGCAGCGAGTGGGCGCCAGCAGCAGAAACAGGAGGCGCAGCAGCAGGCTGCCGCTTCAACTTGCGGTGCTGCTGCTGCTGTTGCTGCTCAAGAGAAAAGGGCGAAGGAAGAGAAAAAGGAAAAGGAGCGGTGGTGGGCTGCTGTATAGACGCTGCAGCAACAGCAGACAGCGAAGGATCAAGCGACCAAGTAGCGTCTTCGAGCATGCGAAGCGCCTGCATCAGCTGAGGTGCCAGCGGAGCGTTGAACGGCTCTCCCACTTGCTGCTGCTCCTGCTGCCGCTCCTGCCGCTTTGCATCCTCCGCATGCTGATTCTCCTTTTTCTGCTGCTGCTGCTGCAGCTGAGCGTCGCCTCGCTGCTGCTGCTGCTGCAGGCCGCGACTCCTGGCCTTATCTTTGGCTCCACCGCGGAAGAGCGCAGCAGCAGCAGGACGAGGAAAAGACAGAAATAGCTGCGTCACGCACTGAGCGACGGGATCAGGAATTTCTTCCTCTTCACGCTCACGGTGCTGCTGTTGCTTCTCCTCCTCCTCTTCCTCTCCCTCCTGCGCCTGTTGCTTCTTCTTCTTCTTCTTCACGTAAAGCAACGCCTGGAGAGCCCTTTGCTGCCGCGGCGGGTCCGTCTCCGTATCTTCTCTCTCCGTCTCTCTCCCTCGCTGCTGCTCGCCCTCTATTCCTTTTTTCATCGGCTGCGGCTCTGGCGTTGCCGCCTCGGGCCCCAGCACGCGCTGCTTCTGCCGCGTTGCTGCTGCTCGTCCTGTACGCAGACGCGTGTCTGCTTCCACCGGCGACGGCGCGTCTGAGGCGCCGGACGCCTGCGGTGCTGCAGGACCGAGACTGTCGACAGCAACACCCGTCTCATCGGCGCATGCAGCAGCACCAGCAGCAGGAGGAGAACTGCAGCTGTCAAAAGCAGCAGCAACAGCAGCAGACGAGGAAGAGAGTCCCTTCTTGTGCCGGTAGATAAGTCGCGCAGAGAGGGCGTCGACTCGGATCCCTTCGGTGTCTAGACAGCAGAGCTCAAGAAAACTAAGCGTAGCTGCTATTACCCCTTCGTTAAGAAATCGCTGCAGCGCAACATGCAAACAAACTTCATACACTGCCGCTGCTTCTTCTTCCGTCAACTGCAAAGCTGCCCCTCTTTCCATCGCCTTCTGCATCTCGGCGTCGTCTCTGTCTTCTTCTCCTGCCCCCACTGCTGCTTCTGCTCTTCCTTCTGCTGCTGCTTCTGCTTCCTCTGCTCCACGCGTTGTTGCTTCTCCTGCTGCTGCTGGTTCTTCGCCTTCTCTTCCTCCTCCTCCTTCTCGTCTCGCGGCAGCTACGCAGCGGCAATTCATGGAGGGGAGGAGGCCCTCGATGCGTCCTGCTGCTCCTCCTGCTGCTGCTGCGGGACTGCGGTGTCGCCGCAGTGAATGCAGCGCAACGAGGAGAACGTGGAACGCCAGCAGCGGGCGTCCCTGCGACAGATAATATGCGACGCTCAACCCTTCTCCCTGTAGCCCTCCACCTTGGTAGGCGCATCCTGCTGCTGCAGCGTCTGCTGCTGCAGCTGCCGTACCTGCTGGTGCTGCTGCTGTGGCCGGTGCTGCGGCTGCGCTGCTGCTGCTGCTCCTGTTGCTGCTGCTGCCGACGCAGACGTGCAGCGGCGACCGTCGGGCAGCTGCGGCGGCGCCAAAAACACCCGCGGTGGGGGCACGAGGAATCGCAGTAGCAGTGGCAGTTTGAAAAACCGCAGCAGCCGTAGCAGCCCTGGGTCGGACAGCAGCAGGTGCCGTTCTGCTCGTGGGCATAAGAGCGTCTAGTATATCTGAGAGAAGCTTCCCCGAGCGCATGCAGCTGCGAAGAAAAAGCAGCAAATTCATACCATCCTCTCTTTTCTGCTTCGCTTCGTCGTATGGAGACGCAGGCTGCCGTCTTCTTCCCGCAGCAGCTGCCTCTTCGCACAGCGGCTGCAGCAACGACTTTGTAGCCGCAGCACTTCGAGAAAAGACATCGGAACGCCTCGTCTTTGCTGCTGCCTCTGCAGCACCTCGCCTTGCTGCTGCTGCTGCTGCTTCCGCGGTTGCTGCTCCCGCTCCTGCTGCCTCGGCTCCGTCTTCCTCCAAACTTCCTCCCACTGCTGTCTTGGCTGCTTCTCCTGATGCTGTTTCTCCTGCTTCTCCTGCTGCTGTTTCTGCTACTGCTGCTGCTTCGCCTGGCCCGTCTGCTGTCCCCACTGCTGGCTGGCATCGCACGAGTAGCAGATGCTGGAGGCGCCTTCGAACCCTCTGCATGCGTTGTCTCGCCCGGATCTGTTCGAAAATGGGCAGCAGCTGCAGCAGTCGCACAGCGAGCCACGGGTCGACATCTACTAGAAGCCTCGCAATACTCATATCTCCTCTCCAAGTATGTAGCGTCTCGCTGCTGCTGCTGCTGCGGAAGCTCTGTTGCTGTTGCTGCGGCTGTCTTGTAGCAGCCCCGTATTCGGGCAAAACTGGTGGCAGTTCGTCGTCAATGTTCAGAACCCTGTCTCGTTTTCCTGTTGCAGCTGTTCCTTCATTATCTTGACGTGTTGTTGCTGCTTCTCCTGGTGACGCTGAGGCTGCTGTAGTCCGCTGCGCTGCTTCTTTTTTTCGTCGCGTCGTTGCTGTGGTACTCTGCGTGTGCTGCTGCAGCAACACCTTCTCGAACAACGGCTGCCGCAGCTGCAGCTTCGCAGACAGCGCACTGCTGCATGCGTCGTCATTCGTCTCAGCTGCTCCCTCTCCTCCTGACTCTCCTCCTTCCCGTCCCCCTGCTGCAACTGCTGCTGCCGCACCTGCTGCGGCAGTTCTTCCATCTGCTGCTGCTGCATCTTTGGCTGAGAATAACGTTCTGTCGCTCCCGCGGTCCGCTGGCGGAATAGGCGAAGCTTCGTTGGGGAAAAAGGCAGCGAACAGCTCGGGAATTTTCTTGACAGCACGTCTGGTAGCAGCAATGGCACCAAGCGCATGCATCAGGCAACAGCAACACTCTCGTTCATCGGGAAGGCAGCAGCAACAGACGCAGCAGCAGTAGAAGCGGCAGCAGCAGCAGTAGAAGCGGCAGCAGCAGCAGCAGAAGCGGCAGCAGCAGACGCAGCAGCAGCAGGAACCAGTGTGGGCGGCAGAAAGGAACTCAATTATTACTGGACTTCGGCGGAGCAGCAGCAGTAGCAGCAGGACGAGACGCAGCAGCATCAGGTCCAGGTGCACGCCGCCGGCAGCAGTGGGGCCGCCGTCAAGTGCTGGGGACGCAGCAGGAGCAGCTGCTCCTGCAGATGCGTACGAGCTGGGCAAGCTTCAGCACTCGGATAAACGAGGGATTCGGCTACTCTTCATGTAAGGAAGCAACAGCAGCAAGAGCGTTCGGCCCAGCACAGCAGCAGGGCAGGGGGGACGGCCGGCGGTCCCACAGCAAGCCCATTTTTGGCACACGAAAGATACGGCAGCAGGGCGAGCCGCAGCACCGCCGCACCTCTGCATACAGCGGGTCACATGCAGCAGTAGCGCCAGCAAGTGCTTTTCTGAGCTGCAGCAGCCGCAGCAGGCGGAGAACCTGCCCCACGCAAGACTCTCAGGAAAGAGCAGCAGACGCAGCGACCGCTTCGGGTGCGTCGCCGTGCGGAAGAGCAGCAGTAGTAGCAGCAGCAGCGGCATCAGCCGGAGCAGCAGTGGCAGCGCAGGTCCAGCAGCAGGAGCGCGACGCGTAGCACCTGCGGGTTCGGGTCGCGCGGGCAGCAGGTAAAAACGAAGAGCAGCACCAGCAGCAGCAGGAAAGGAAACGTTGACGACTGCACGCGGCTGCTTCCTTTCTCTTCTTCCCTGCCCTCTTGTTCTTCTTTAAGCGGCATGCACGGTCGGGGGAAACAGCCACAAAACCGCTGGTCTCCTCTCTTTCTCTGCCTTGCAGAATATATCTCTCGGCATTTATTTCTTCCCTTATTACACGAAAAGACACACGTACTTCTATACACACGTGTGCGCGTACATCCATATAAAAGAAGCACTTCTGCTGCTGCTTAGTACCGCACGGCAGCCAACACCGCGGCCCTGCCGGTGGACGTCTCTCTCTCTCTCACAACGCGCGCAAGCAGCAGCAGCAACAGCAGCACCTGTGTGTCGTCTCTCGAGGAGCGTGTGTTTTTCTCCTTTTCCCGTCTTTCCTGTCCGTGTTTCTTCCCCGCGCTTCTTCTCGGCGCTGCTGCCCCTCCGCGTATGCCCGTACAAATTTAAACGCCATGGACCGCACCCCTCATCATCTTCGTATATCAAAAGGGCCCCTCCATAAACATAGGGATACAATATAAACACATGCTGACATATATTTATATATTCGTAGACGCATAGAGAGATACAGACATATACAGTCGTGGGATACATATCCATATATATATATATATGTAGACAGATGAGCAGATATACAGGGGTTAGAGATATATGTATATATACACACACGGACGTAAATGAATAGACACACAGATAGACACACGGTCGCTAAACATATACGTATACACATATATATATATATATACAGACGGGTACATAGATAGAGAGACAGGCAGACATACAGTCGTTAGATTTATATATATGTATACAGACACCTATATAGATAGACATACGCTCATTAAATATATATATATATATATATGTACGGAAACGTAGATACACAGACAGGCGGATGGACGTACATTTGTTATATATATACATATATATATATATATATATACAGACAGATGGATAGACAGACAGATACACATATGGATAGACATTCAGTCGCTACACATATATGCATATATATGTACATACATATAGACAGATAGGTAGACAGAGAGATACACAATCGTAAGATATATGTATATATATATATAGAGAGAGAAATAGAGATATATGTAATCGCTAGATATATATATATATATATGTACATATATGCATGCAGAAGAGTACCTGGACAGACGTCCAGAGTGGCGGGAAAAGGTGTACGCTAGGCTTCGTGTGTATAGATCGATATTGACAGGTTCGTACTATACCCGTACGTAGAATCAAATATATATATATATATGCATATGTATATCTATATATATACGTATATGTATATGTTTACGTACACACATACACATACGTGTATATAGGGGAAAATGGCAGAGGTTTACCCCAAGGAATTTCTGCAGAGAAAGAGAGAGAGAAATAGTAGGAGAAGTTTATATATAAATTTCACGTCTACAGCGTACGCATGTATATGGTGGTTGACTCAAGGTGGGCCGCATGCATATAGACGCATGCGGTCCACCACCGAAGAAGCTGAGAAGAAACACGCTCGGCGAACAGCAGGAGGAAATCGACACATATATAAATGCATCCAAAGAAAGGGAGGGAAATAAACAGAGAAGTGCGCAGCAGCAGAAACGGGTGCAGACGAATAGTGAAGAGAAGAGCGGCGCAGGTCCATCCGTGTGCGGGGAGGACGTGCCTGAAGGTTTGCTGCTGCAGTCCCCAGGGAGAGTCTGGCGGCGCCTGCAGCGCGTCCACAGCAGAAGGAAGCGGCAGCAGCATGACGCATGCAAGGAAGAGCAGCAGGCGTGGGCCTCGGGCCAGGGCCTCGAGAGTTAAAAAAACGTCTCCTTCGCCGTCCGTGGAGACGAGCTGCAGCAGCTGCGTCTCCTTCTTCTGCCACCACCGGCGACGTCGCTGCAGCTCCTGTTCGGGCCTGGGCTGCTCCCCCTTGCGTAGCTGCTGTCTGCGTTGGTGCTGCTGGTGCTCTGTACCTCCTATTTCTTCTTCTTCGTCCTCCGTTCGCTGCAGCCCGCCTCGCCGACGTTGCTGCTCGACTTTTGCTGTTGGCCCAGCACAGCGTCGTTCACACAAAAAGCGGTCTCCTGCGTGAACCCTACGTATGTACACACGTGCGTATTCACTTGATTCTTTCGAATGAAATTTGAATCTCTCCCATACTTCCACGTATATACACAAAGGTCTCCCTCATCTACGTATATACATATGTGTATATATATGTACATATATACATCCGCTGCACTCGCTGCACGTACATATATACGTATCAGTTTCTCTCACCCTCTGATCTCCACAGACATACATACATGTATATATATATGGTCGCATACGTATGTACATATATACAGCGGTCTATATTCTATTCATGTACACCTGTGCGTCTCGCTTTCTCCCACTTCATGATACAAATACATACATACATATGCATACACGCACATACATATATATATATATATATATATATATATATTTACTCTCACTTATATGCATATAGGTACGTATATACATCTGTCTATATTCTACGCATGTATGTCTCCACGTTCTGCTAGATATATATATATATAGGAGTACCCGTTTGTCCACACAGTATATAAAAGAGACCCACCAGCCCGTGTAGAAGGCCAGGAAGCGGGGGCAGAGCACGCAGCACCGGGTAGGGTCAATTTTGCTGCTGTTTTTTTCTCTCTTAGAATCGCTAACACACATCAAGCCGTGAAGAGAAGAAGAAGGTGTGCGCACCACATATATCTCTGTCTGCATGCGTCTGTTACTTCTATCCACATGTACACGAAGACAGTGCAACATCCACATGTAGAGAGACTAAAAATAGCGTGGCACAGGTGACGAAGGGCCCGGCGTCAGCAAGTCCAAGCATCAACAAAAGGGGTCCCTTACATGCAGGAAAAAGGAGAAAACCTGCATAGCAAACATGTGTATAGGCATAGGCGCGCGCATATTATATACATGTGTACCTGGGCACTGCCGACTATATCTATCTATATATGTATATACCCGCGTAAATATACGTACGTATATACATATATATATGTGTTTGTGCTCGTAGCTGAATACGTAGAGATACACTTGGGAGTGTGGCTTATGTACTACGACTCTTCTGCATGCATGAAAACTACACGTGTACGAGATAGAGAGGGGGTCGCCTTCGAAAGTGAAGACGTGTAAATTCGTACGTACTTGTGAACCTGCAAGCGTCGTGCCCTCCCCTTCGCCTCTCTCTGTCTCTCTGGTGGTGCTTTATATATATATTTATATATGTCAGTTTACCCGGCATTCTACACCAAAGACATAGTATACAGGACTGTATCTTTCTACATACATGCACATATATGTATATGTCTATAGATGCGTACAAGTACAAATATGCCGGTATTTCTCGTCCTCTCATTCTCTCTGTCTCTCTGTATATATATCTGTATTTCTTTGTATGTGCACCTAGCTAGAGGGGGACGAGTACACAGATATACGCATACATATAGGAAGCGTTTGATTTATATACACAGCTGCCGGAGCGCCTGCAAAGAGACCAACTTGTGAACAAGCAGTTCATGTTTGCCTGCAGCGAGCCACGGTCTGTAGGAGAGAGTGGGATGATGGGTGTACGTACACTGCAACAGAAGAGCAGCCTGATGCAGCGCAACAGCAAACAGCGCGTTGTTTCCTAGGCGCCCCAGCAGCAGCAGGTTCAGCCTGCTGCTGCGTTCGGACCTGCTGCTGCTGCTGCTCCGGTGGATGCTGCCGCTGCTCCCGTAGCTGCTGCTGCTGTTGTTGCTGCTGTTTGCTCGTCTGCCCTGGCTGCTGCACGGCCGTAGACATGCCGGAGAGGAAGACGAAGGGCAAGGAGGAAGAGCAGTCGAAGAAGACGCAGAAGAGGAAGGAGAAGAGATGGAAAAGACTGCAGAAGACGGAGCGCGTCTCCTGCAGCAGCGGAGTAGCTTTGTCTTCAGCTGGCGTACTGCGGTGTACGTACACCCCAAGCGGTACACCTGTCACAACAGAAAGAGACGCAAAAAAAGGAAGACGACGATGAACACAAACACACAAGAAAACAGGGGGACGCTACTGCACACATAGATAGGAGAGAAGTTCAAAAGGAAGGGAACGCCAAGGTATGTATAAGGGCAAGCACAAAGAGAGCAGCAGCGCAGCAAAGCGACGAGAAGAAAAAAGGAGACAATATCGACGGGATGCATACGAAAGTTGTCTTCTGAACTCACGTAGCACTATTTCTCTGCGTAGGAAACCATACGTTAAGGATACACACGTTGATACACGTATTTATATATATATATATGTATAGATTTATATATAAAGGGATATAGATAACTACACACGTATAAAAGTACAGATATACCCATGCACACAGATATACAGAGTTACACATATATATATATATATAGGCAGGTATACAAACATAAATATACGTATGCACAACGATATACTCTTCTATATATATATGTAGGCATCCATATACGGGCGAATATCTATATATATATATAGTGTACCGGACGTGGGCGAGGTCGTCGTGCCTGCAGGCGTCCCACTGTGGTATAGCAAGGCCACAATTTCCATACAAAAAGAAGTGCAGGAAAGACAGACACATATATATGTTTCTGGTAGAAGCAGGCGTAGTGTCTGTGAAGTGAGGGCATATATTCTATTTACATATAAATAGTGTGGGGTTGGTGTCCCACCGTATGGGGGGAGCGGGTCGCTGTCATGCTGCCACAAGACATAAGCGGTCTAATACATATATACATCTATTAGACAGCCTATTTCTTATATGTGTATGTCTCTCCCATAAATGCTTGTCTATTCTATAAGTAGTGAAGACCCGTCTGCATGTATATATATATAAAGTACAAGTATGTGCAGATAATGCATGCAGATGCGGTTGCAGCGGTACGTATGTGTGTAGGTAGGGGAGAGAGAAGAACCGCGTCTCTGCGAAAGCCACGCGTAGGCTGCAAAGGGGGGGTCGGACCGGAAAGGAAGTTCGAAGACAGGCCAGCGTACTGAGAGGAATACGCAGGAAATGTATCGAAGTTCACACATATATCAGTTCTGCTGGAGAGAGAGGCGCAGTCGGCAGCTACGTACATACATATGGACGCAGACACTTACGTACATATACTTGCATATATAAGTAGATTTAGCGACTAAGAGAGACGCATCCATGTTCCAATATGATGATATCTATACACATACACATACAAACTCTAGGCACCGACGCACACCCAGAATATATATACGTGTGTGTGTGTGTAGATATATGTCAATATAGATAGATATACACGCACACATTAACGCGCATGCATACATAGATAGATCAACAGGTAGATCTAGAGACAGAGGCATACACAGGTATACTTTTGCATGCACATATGTATACATCCACATATGGAAACTTCATATATGGACGAGTAAATTCAAACGCTCATGTACACATATATATATATATAAGTTGTCCACCTATATATACATATACATAGATACACAGAGATAGGTAGATATAGGCATACACACATACACACATACGCATATTTATATATGGGTGTATATGCAGAGAGAGGGAGTACAAGACAGACACAAGAATACCAATATGTACGTATTTATCAGATAGACCCACACATGCATGTATATATGTATGAATAGAGCGACTAAACAGACATATATATATATGTTTATACGTAAACTCATGCCAAGGAAGAGTCCGCCGTTGTACAAGCACACATATACTATATACACATGTATACATATATATATAGGTCGGTGGTCGATATACGCACATATATATATATATATATGTGCTTCCATCTCTACGTGTTTCCTCGTATGGGGATTGCTGTAGACAGAGACACGATAGCTATCTTTGTCTATAAAAGTTGATTCTTTAGCGTGGGCAAGAAACAGACGAATGTCCACGGCTGCCTCTGTCATTATATTAAGGAAGCCCGAGCGTAGCTGCTGTCAGTCTCTCGAGTACGGCCGCCAACTCACACACGCGGAAGCTACCACTCTTTCATCCATACATAGATATATGTCCTATGTATATGCACACGTATATGAAGATATACATATATGTATGTATATGTGAGTGATATAGAGACACAGAGAGACAAGCCGAAATACAGGCAGGAAAGGCTTCTCTACGGTCGCCTGGTCTGAAGCACCTACGTGCAGCTCATGTAGGCGCAGAAGAAGGCTGGTCAATATATTTACATATACCAATATACGAGAGGAAGACATATGCATGTGTACACATTTACATGCAGGAGAAAGAGAAGTGGAAAAGCCGGAATTTCTTTATGGCCTTCTAATCTCAAAGGAAGCACCGCGTGTGTCTGGGTCTTGCATGCCAATACATGCACAGGAGGTCAGGCAAATATATGCATATATGTAGAAGGAGAGGGAGATACGCAGACACATACGAGTATGTGTATAGAAGGCAGGAAAGCAGGACTTTCTCTGCGGCCGTCTGATCTCCGAGAAAGTACCTGCGTGGAAGTCTTACTTGCCTCGAGGCGCGGAAGAGGTCGAGCGACTGTACGTAGGTGCATATACATGCATGCAGAGAGACAGAGAGAAAGACACAGACGTAGGTATGTATATGTCTGTATGGGGAAGCTAAGCGTGAAAGTGCACAAGAAGTCAGGCAAGTGCATTTGTATACAGCGAGAGAGACAGACACATACAAATTATGACGAGGGAAAGCAAGAGCGTCTCTCAGCAGCGTTGTGCTCTTGAAGGAGCTGGCGAGGTGCAGTTCGTACTTGCATGTAGGCGCAGAAAAGGTCGGGCAAGTCGTTCTGCAAGCAGAGCTGCAGGAAGAAGCAGTGGAAGGGTGCTAGCCTTCCTACGGGCAGCAGCTCGTTCAGAGACAGGCGCTCGTCCGCTGTCGCTACGACAAGCTGCTGCTGCTGCTTCTCCTGTCGCCGCTGCTGCTGCTTCTCCTGTCGCCGCTGCTGCTTTTGTTCCTGCCCGTGATGCTGCTGGCGCGCGTGCTGCTGCTGCAGCAGTGGCACTGGCCATGGGTCGGAGCGGACAGACGCTTGCCCACCAAAGAGCTGCTGCGTTTGTGCGAGCCTTCGCAGCAGCAGAGGGAAGCAGCTGCTGTCGCCGGTACTTTCATAGAAGACGCCGCGTCTGGCGAGCTGCTGTAGCAGCAGCTCTCGCAGAAAGGGAGAGGCGCAGCAGGCAGCACTTTCTCTCTGCATGCGCTGCAGCAGCCGCGGCACCAAATACAACGCCCCCAGCTGTCGTCGTTCGGCAAGCACCGGTAGGGCAATCTCCTCGCCTGTCCCATTCCTTCGTTCCCCGCCTACGCTTCGATTTTGTCCCGCCTCCCTGCTGCAGCTGTTAAAGAAGCCGCTGCCGACGCGTCCTCTGCCGCTGCTGCTTGCCCGGTAATGGTGGTGGTGCTGCTGCTGCAGCCACGGCTCGCCTTCGGAGCTCTCGTCTTCGCTCGAGAGAGCGGCGAGCAGCCTGGCGCTGACGTTGCTGGCGCTGCTGCAGCAGCCCTGAAGATCCGTCCTGCGGCCGGCAGAGCAGCTGCAGCCGCAGCAAGGGCTGCAAACGCAGGACGAATCGCAGCAGACGAAGTCGTAGCAGCAGCAAGAACAGCAGCAGCAGCCAGAGAAGCAGCAGGAAGAGGACGACGCGTAGCAGTCACAGCCTCCTGCGTCGGTGTGAGACGTACGCACGAACGTGCCCGGCAGCAGCGAAGAAAGGGAGGCAGAGGCGAGAGAAGAAGAAGAGACGCAAGGGCGAAACGAAGCAGCAGCAACAGGGACACACTTCCCCCAGGCGTCCGTTATGAGATGCTGCAATGGCAAGCGGCGGGTCCACAAGGCAATACCTCGCCAGTCGAAGCGCTGTATGAAAAACAAATAGGAGTGCCACCAGAGAGACAGGGACCTCGCATGCATCCCTTGAAGTGTACAGACAGCTGCTGCTGCGTGATATAGCACGTCTGTTTCTGCCGCTGCTCCGATTCCTTCTCTTTGCTGCGTTCTGACCCGCTGCGGGTTGTGAACAAGCTGTCCCTGCTGTTGCTGCTGCCCTCGTGACTCTCTCTGCTGTTCCTGCTGCTGCTCCTGCGACAGCTGCTGCACTTTGTTCCTTCGTCGCCTTCTTTTCGTCTCCTTCTTTTTCTCTCGCTTTCCCTCCATCTCCTGCTTCTTTTTCTGGTGCCCTCGGTGCTGCTGTTCTTGTTGCTGCTGTGGGGCTTCAACCGGCTGCTGCAGGCAGCCGCGATCTGCCCGCACCTGCTGCTGTTCTACCTGCTTCTTCGCTGCAGCGTTGCTCGTGCTGTAGCCTCCCGTAGCCCCTCGCCGCACCTTCTGCTGCTTCTGCTGCTCTTCCTGCAGAGAGGACCAACTGCTGCAGGTTGCGGTGCGGCCTGCCGCTGCTGTGACCGCCGCAGGCCGCATCCGTCTCTTTCTAGACGCGTGCCACCATCGGCGCATACCCAAATCTCTGCTGCGTCTGCTGTCTCCTTTGGCTTTGCTGCTGCTGCTGTGTCCTCTGGGTCTGCGTCTGCTGCTGCTGCTGCCCTTGGCCTTGCTCCTGCTGCTGCAGGTCCTCCACGGGAGCGGCGAACACGGCGCGTCCGTCAAGCGCCAGTGCCGGGGCACGACCCACAGACGCAGAGGCCGCCGTGCCGTCCTTCTCGGACCTGCTGCTGCTGCTGCTGTCCCTCCTCGTCTCCCTGCTGATGTTGCTGCTGCATCTCGCCCTCCCGTTGCAGATGCACCGGCTCCGTCTTTGTCTGCTGGTCCCCTGTCTTCCCGTCCAATTGCGGCTGCTGCTCCTGCAGGAGGAGGAGAAGGATCGTCTGCTGCTGCTGTGGGTCCTGCAGTGCTTCGACCTGCTGCGCTGGCCTTGGCCTCTGCCGCTTTCTCGTCACGCGCAGCAGCAGCAGCTCGCAGGACGTCAACAGCAGCAGTTGCACTGTCTCGAGAAGCACCTGCAGCAGACGGCCCGCTTCCAGCAGACTGCTGCCGCATGCTGCGCAGGACGCTGCTTTGTTCCACCGGCTTGTTGCCATCCGCCGGACAAGGTAGACGTATGATGCTGTTGTTTTCTGGCCTGTTGCTCGCGCTTCTTCTTTCTGACGCCTCAGAAACGGCGGAGTCAGCCGGCTCGAAAAGAAGCAGCTGTCGCTGCTGTTCTCCCTGCCCCTGTTCCTGCTGTCGGCGTGACAGACCCTGCTCCTGCTGCTCAAGCCCTGGATGCTCGTGCCGCCGCAGGAGCCGACGAAAAAATTGCTGCGGTGGCTGCTGCTGCCGCTCTGGTGGGTGCTGCGGCTGCTGCGGCGGGTGCTGCTGCTGCTGCGATGGACGCTGCTGTTGCTGCAGTGGGCACTGCTGCTGCTGCTGCTGGTGACGCCGGCGTTGCAGCAGCAAGTCTCTGGCGCAGACAGCGTCGAGGAGGGCGATGTGGTGCTGCTCGAGCAGCAGACGAAGACGAGTGCCCCGGCTGCAGCAGGAGATCCATTGCAGCTTTACGCAGAGGTAGCCCCTCAGGACCGAAGTCGCATTAGCTGCTGCAGCAAAGGAGAGTCCTGACGTCAGCACCGCAGGGCAGACGGCAGCAGCAGCAGTTTACTAGACAGCGCGGTGCCGACTCCAGGCGCGCACTGCCGAGTTGCACGCCGCGAACAACAGCACGGGAGGCAGCAGATGCCGCAGCAGCAGACGACTCGCAGCAGGTGCAGCAGCGCAGGCGAGAGCAGCAGCAGCAGCACAGCAGCGGCAGCGCCACTCTTGCAACGTGGGGAAGATGAGTCGCAGAACAACAACAACAACAACAAAACCGGAGCAGCAGCAGCAGCGAAGAGGCCCGGAGGAGAAGGAGCAGCAGCAGACGCAGCAGCAACAGCCAGCGGCCAACTCTCCTGTGGAACGGAGGCAGCAGCACAGCAACAGCCGCACGTGGACGCAGCAGCAACAGAACAGAACGAGGAGAGGCAGCAGCACCCGCAAGCGACAGACACGTACGTGTGGAAGACAGCGTCTTCTACAATTTCTTCTGCGGCAGAAATCAGCAGCAAGGCGAAGAACTCGAGCCGCCGTGAGAACGGAGGCAGCTGTTCACCGGGCACAGCAGCACCAGCAGTTGCAAGGACGGAAAAAAGCATGCGGCGGCAGCTGCTCAGCAGCAGCAGCAGCAACAGATGACGCACTTCCCCGGGGGTAGCCGAAGTACTTTATGAACCGGCAACAGCAGCAGCAGCAAAAGGAAACGCAGTCTGTTCCTTCAAAACACTAGCAGCGGCAGGCAACGCCTGAGGCACACACGGCGCACGGTATAGCAGCAAAAGCAGAAGAAGCAAACACAGCCGCAGCAGCTGGGGTCGAAGAAGAGAGTTCTGCAGAGGCGAAAGGTTGTCCCAGCACCTGTTTTTCTTGCCTATTGGATCCCACAGAGGAAAAGACAAGAAGCATCAGCAGCAGGAAGAAGAAGAACTGCACGAGACCTTCGAGGAGGTGCGGGCAGTGCTGCTGCTGTACCTGTAGCTGTTGACGCTCCTGCTGCTGCTTCCTCTCCTGGTGCACTTCTTCCTGCTGCTGCCTCTGTCTCGAAGACTGCGCGTCCTGCTGCTCCCCGCGAGGATGCTGCTGCTGCTCCGGCTGCACCAGTGTCTGCCGCTTTGCTCTTCAGTCCCGCCACTGCTGCTGCTTCTCGCGTCTCCTCACGGGGGGAGTGCTGCTGCGCGAGAAAATGAGACGATGCGTGCGACAGAGTTTGCCGACCGCGGCGAGAAGCGAGAGCCTCACGAAGCTTCCGCCTGTGGAAAGCGGTACCGCTGCTGCAACTTCTGCTGCTATTATACGTGCCGCTGCTGCTGCTGTTGTAGGTGCTGCTGCTGGTGTACGTGCTGCTGCTGCTGTACGCCCTGCTGCTGCTGCTGCCGTACGTGCTGTCGCTGGTGTCCCTGCTACCGTGACTGCTGCCGCGTCTGTTGAGACCTGTGCGTACAAACTGCTGCTGCTTCCTCTCTTTGCTGCTGCTGCTGCTTCTGTTCACTTGGACGTGACACGGGGCAGAGGAAAAGAAAGGAGAACGCAGTTCTTCAGCAACTGCCGTCTGCCTGCAGCGCCAGCAGACTCCTCTGCAGCAGCAGCAGCAGCGAAGACCCAGGGACAGCAGTGACAAAACATGAGCAGCACCAGCAGCAGCAAAGTGAGAGGCGATGTACGGTGAAGCTACGCATGCAGTCGCTCCACACACACACATACACACGCGCAGCTTTCTCTCTCTCCCTTTCCCTATCTATCTCTCCTCTCTCTGTCTACCTACATGTATACACGTAAAATATATACACATATGTCCTTCTGTACTTTTTCGTTTGCGAATATAGAGACATACGGGAGAAAATAACGGCAGGGCTTCACAGAAATATTGAATTCCATACGCACCGGCACATATATATATATATATATGTGGGAGTCCGTTCGTATCTGTACACATATATATATATATATATATGTGTAGAAGCTTGTACGTATCTGTACATATATGTATATATATACATACATATATGTGGGAGTCCGTACGTATCTGTACATATATATATATATATATGTATATATATATATAAATCCGTAAGCATCCGTACATATATATATATGTATATGTATATGTATAAGTCTGTAGGTATCTGTACATATGTATATATATGTATACGTGTAGATATATGGATATATGTGATAGACTGCAGTGCTTGACTCTACGGGGGATGGGAACTACGGGAGACGCATATATACATATATATATACATATATATAGCGAGTGAGACGAATAAGAAGGAGGAGACGGAGACAGAGACAGGAAGAGGACAGAGACACATCAGCAGCAGACGAGCTGGGAACAGGAAAGGCAATTCCGACGTCAACGTGCGTCTCTTCTTTCGTGTCGAATTCTCCCTCTGCTGCTTCCCCGTCTTCTTCGTCTTCTTCCTCGACCTTCCTGCCTTCCTCTCGACATTTGTTCTCATCCACACATGCGTGGACGTTTCCGTCCCTCGCGCGTGCTACGGGCAATACGTACATATATATTCATAAATATGTAAATATATACGTGGGGAGACATCTGCAGCTCAGATATCGTAGAACTGGACGTACACATTACTATACATATATATATATATATGTATATACATCCTCCTACCTCTTCCTCAACATATAATATCAAATATAGACATATATTTGAAGATTGTATGGATGTATGTACGTATGTACGTATGTGTATATATATACATATGTGAAGATTATATATATATATATATCTGCAGATCAGGTATTGGAGAACTGCAAATGTATACATATACATACGTGTATCCTTCTGAGGCTTCCTCATTGTAAAAGAACATACATATATATATATATATTCATACGTGTAGATATATGTGAATATTATATATATATACACATAATTGTGTTTCTATATATATATAGATATATATATATATATGTACACTTAAAGAGTCTATGTATACCTGTGAAGAGTAGACGTCTATGTATATATATATATGTATATATAGAGAGAGTATATGTGTGTACGAAGACGCATGAATTTGACAGGTACAGGAGGGTACGGGGATGGGCAGGTCATGCAACAACCCGGCATAGAGCAGTCGAACCTACCGCAGCGCTGCTACGCGGACGTGGGAAGAAAAAGAAGAAGCAGCAGCAACGACAGCAGTGTCGTCGGCAGGTCTGTCTCTCTGGGCAGGTGGTACTTCTGCCTCTGCTGCCGCGGACGCGTGCGTCACTGCTGCAGCCGCTGCCGGTCCCAGTGCTGCCTCCGCTGCAACTGGGATGGCTGCTGCTGCTGTTGCAGCTCGCGGACAAGCGACTCCTGTCGTCGCTCTGTGAGCTGAGGCTTCTCCTGCTGCTGATGCTTCCCCACGGACAGTTGCTTCCTCCCCAGTATCTAGGCGTGTCGCAGAAGTCACTGCAGGCATGAGGCCGCCTCTTCCTCTGCCCTTTCCACCTTCTTCTTCTTCTGCAGCCGAGGGGGTCCGGCGTCGGCGTCTCCCTGCGTTGAAGCTGTTCCTGCTGCTGTTGCCGCCGGAATCGGAGCTGCGGCTGCCGCTGCGGGAGCCGTCGCTGCTGGTGCAGTCCCTGCTGCCCTCCATTCTTCTACTGACGCCAAGCTGTTGTGGTGCACTGCTGCTGCAGCTGTTGTTCGGCCTCTGTCTTCTTTTTTCTCCACCGCGATCCTGCTGCGCCCCTTGTTGCTGTGGGGCGGGTCCGCAGCTGCCGCTCTGCTGGCGCTGCTGCTGGGGCGGCCTCACACGTCCCACAGCAGCAGCTGCAGCAGCAGATGCGACGAGCGAAGCGTTGAAGGCAGCAGCAGCAGCAGCAATGCTGTCGTGGGTCTCGCTGCTGCCTCCTACCCTGCTACTCGTTGGCACTTGCCGAGGAGGAAAGCGCGGGACCGCCGACAGCTGGAACAAGGCAGCGTGTGCTCCTGCTCCTCCTCCTCCTCCTGCAGCACTGCGACTGCTTTCTGCTCCGCTGCCCCCACTTTCTGCTGCCGCTGCTCCTACTCCTGCTGCTTCTTCTCCTTCTCGTCCTCCCGCTGCTGCTGGTTTCGTTGCTCCTGCTGCGCCCCTTGCCGCCGCTGCTGCTGCTGGTCCTCGTGCAGTTTCCTCTGCGTCCTTCGCCCTCGCCGCTGCTGCTGATGCTGTCACCCCGTCTCCGCGTCCCGCTGCTGCCGGAGAACCTGCGGCTGCTGCTGCTGCTGCAGGCGGGGAAGCTGCAGCGGACGCTGCGGCTGCGGACGCTGTGGCTGCTGCAGGAAGGTCGTCAATATCGCCAACCTGGAGGTGGGCCCACGCCTGCAGCGGCAACCAAGATCAAGCAACAAAGCAGCAAGACCCTCAAGTCGCTGGCAAAATATACACGGGGATATACACAGATCCGTGCACGTGTACACGTCGGTATACTTCCGCACATACTAACGACTGCCACACGCATACACACACACATGCCTACAGCAGCACAAGCAGTCTTCAGCAGGCAGCGCAGCAGCGACAACGCGAGCACCGCCTCTTCATATATGTATAGATACGTAAGTACATACGTACATATATGAAAACAAAAAATGATGTTGCCGACGTCTATATACCTGTACGGGCCTACTCATATGTATATATATATATAGATAGTTATACATGCATATAGATATCCACGTACAACATTACTATTTCACATGTACACACACACAACCTTATGCCTAATATATATGTATATATATGCCACCATATGTGGATACACTAAAAGCACACACACACACACAGGTATGCACGCACCGTCTATTATATATATATATACTTCTCATATATCTATACATGGTAGCATATATATATATATATATATATATGTGTATGTACGTACCTATGTACGTGTGAGTGTACTTTAATATATCTACCTATGGTTGTATATATATATATTACACAGCGTATACATACATATGGGTGTGCGTAGGCCCGCACAGGTTTATAGGCATATGTATGTATACAATACGTATAATATATATATATATGCAACGATATGTAGACCTACTAGACGTACATACAAACAGATGTATGTATACACTACGTATAATACATATGTACATATATATATGGAACCATACGTAGCTATATTACAAGTACACACACACACACATAGAAACACACGAACACACAGATATATAGACTATGTCGTATATATGTATATATGCGGCGATAAGTAGACACATTGAACGTGTACATACCCAGCCATACCCTTGTATATGCTATATATAAGAGCTAGATGTATATACATGTAAATGGAGCGATGGGTGGGCATATGCAAGTATGCCACGTATATCAACCATCCACACGTAAGGTGATGATGCCAAGTCTATTCGAACAGAGAGGCACACGCGAAGATATGCAGTCCAAATTGTCGAGAGAATTTCCCCCCCTTCCTGTGTGGCGGCTTCGCTTCTCTCTGTCTCCCTGTCTCCCCGTCTCCCTCTCTCTGTGTCCCTCTCCCTGTGTCTCTGTCTCCCTGTCCCCCGTCTCCCCCTCTCTGTGTCTCTGCCCCTGCCTCCCTGTCTCTGTCTCCCCGTCTCCCTGTCTCCCTCTCCCTGTGTCTCTGTCTCCCTGTCCCCGTCTCCCCCTCTCTGTGTCTCTGCCCGCTGCCTCCCTGCCTCTGTCTCCCCGTCTCCCTGTCTATCCTCCGGTCCCCGTCTCTCTGGCTCCCCGTCCCCCTGTGTCCCCTCCCTCTGTCTCCCCGTCTCTGTCCCCCCGTCCCCCTGTGTCTCTGTGTCTCCGCCCCCGTCTCTCTGCCTTCCTGTCTCCCCGTCTCCTCCCCTCTGTCTCCGTGTCTCCCTTCCCTCTCGCTTCCTTCTTTGCGTCTCCGAGCTGCTGACTTCTTGCGTCGGAGACGGAAGGAGACCCGAAGAAAAGAAGAAAGTCGCTTCTTCGACACGACACAACAAGACAGCAGCTCACGGAGAAGCAGCAGCCGAAGGAGGACTCTTCACGCGTACGTATACCCAGACATTCGCATGCACGTCACATGTATAAATATATGTGTAGATATTCACATATACACATATACATATATATGCCGATGTACCTCTGTGTTTGTTCTTGCAGGTTCATATATATAGAAAGATATATAGAAAGATATGCGAAGCATCATGCAAAGCGAGCAGTCACATATATATATATATAGAGAGAGAGAGAGAGAGAGAGAGTCCAAATACGAAGAAATGATATAAATATACATACAACTACATATGTGTGTATATATATGTAGCTGTCTTTGCAGAGGTTCACATATATAGTGGCGACGCAGATATAAAAATTTGCGTGCGTAAGTATGGGATAATAAGGAGTTGACAGAAAGAGAAGGACACACACACACACACACACACATACACACACAGACACAAACATGCACATACGCAAGGCATATATAACCAGATCAGAAGAATATATCGACTACTTATATACATATATTTGTACTGACTACACAAATATATATCTATATATACAGATAGATAGATAGAGGCAGGCGCACACATGAAGCAGATGTATTCAGTTCAACAATGTTGAATATTTCTATATACATGTACACGGAAAAGAGAGGGACAGAGACGGGAAAATACACGTGCACAGGAGGCAGACGTATTCACATCAACAGCACTGAAATTTAATATATACGTATATATATATATGTATATGTGTACATCCACACACAAAGATATATATAGATATATACATATAGAGAAAGAGTAGGTGGAGGAGAGGCAGCCTGTTTTAGCCGGTTTGTAGTCGTTGTAAGGATTGCAGTGAAGAAAATATGGACATGACGTCGCATGCAGAACTCCTGCGACTTCCTATTCACGCATGCACAAGTTTGTTTGAAAGTGGGGAAATACATCTATACGCGTATATTTCTACACAAATGAATACCTACAAATTAATCTACATATAAATACGCGCACATATACGTACCACGACGTCTAGATATCGAGACTATATATATTGATACGTTGGCATGCAGGTGGAAGCATATACACACATATATGGGGAGATACATACACATATGTGTATGGGAAGAGACATATACATATATATATATATATTCAACATACAAAGATTTGTTCACAGACATTCACTTCTCTATTTATGTGCGTATAGCGAACCTCACAATATATGAACCCAGCATATGTATATTTGTATGTACGTATATTCATATGTAAAACAACTTGCATGCAGGGAGGACCGACGTCCTTGCTGTGCTTTGTCTACTTCGGTCCATTATATGTGGACGTGCGCGTCACACACAATTCTGCCTTTCCTTCTTGCTTTCTTCTTCTCGTCTTTCCCTTCTTTTTTTTTCTTCTTCTTCACTGATTAAAGGAGGGCCTTTCCATACACAGAGAGAGCTGTACAACCGCATATGCATGCACATACAAACACCTCTGCAGGTATGTAGATATACCAACAGAGTATCTACATATATATACATATATATACATGTGTATATATATTCAGATATATATTTACATATAAATACAGAGAAATGCACGTATATTTATACATATATATATAGAGAGAGAAAGACAGACAGAGCTACAAGAGAGTATACACATATACACACATATATATGTATATCTGTATGTATGCCTGTATAGTATATATACTCATATATACAAATATAGGTAAGTACACACAGATACAAATATGTACACATATATATATTCATACATCCACTAGGCTTGAACACTGAAGCACGGAGTATCCATATATATACTTGTATGTATATGCATGTGTTTCTACATACAAATATAGACAAATGTACGTACATATATATATATATATAGGTAGAGAAATCAATAGATAGATAGATTACGCTTGAACGTTAGAGCATCAGCAGAGTATCCGTGTATATATATATATATATACATGCATACAAATATACATACATTTATACATATATAAATCAGACTTGAAGACTGGAGCACCTATACCCCCGGGGAGATAGACGTACGTACGTACGAGTACATACGCGGTTCTCCTGTGCCTCGTGATCTTCCCACGAGGTATACACACATATATACACACATACACGTATACATGCATATAGAGAAAACAAAAAGTGAATGCATGCGGACGTGCAGATGCTGCGGGCACAGCGATTGCATGCCCCTCTGCTCGGATGCGACGACGTCGAAGGTCCGGGGAACCTACGTCCTCGTACATACGAAGAAAGAAGGGGAAAAGAAAGAAAACACGAGAGACAAGGAGCAGCAGAGAAAGAAGGGGGGTGAGCAGCAGCAGCAGCTGAAAAGGTCGCCACACGCGCATGCGTACGAGACAAAAAACGAAGAAGAAGAAGAAGAAGGAAAAGGAGCAGCAGTCGCAGCATGGGAAGACGTGAAGGCTCGCTATATGCAGTTCATACCAGCAACGACACCGTTGGGTAGTACGCGACGAGGGAAGCAAGTGGAAGTCTGCCAACAGCAGCAGCAGAAGCAGCAGCAGCAGAAGCAGCAGCAGCAGGAGCAGCAGCAGCAGGAGCAGCAGCAGCAGGAACGCCTTGCGCAGCCCTGTGTGAAGAACCGCCTGCTCTCTTTCCTCCTTCTGCAGCGGTTGCTGCTGTCCCGGCGGCCGCTCCTTCTCCCCCCTGCTGCTGCTTCTGCGGCTGCTGCTCGGGTTGCTGCTGCGGCTGCGGACGGACAGCGACTCGCTGCCGCTGCGGCAGTCCGCCGGGCAACTCCTGCTGCTGCTTCCTCGCTTTCCTCCTCCTGCTGCTGCTTTCTCCTTCTTCTGCTTCCCGGTCTCCTCGTCCTTCTCGCTTCAGCTGCGGCTCTCTCGTCGATTTTCTTCTCTTTCCTGTTGCAACGTCTACTGCCCCGGCCGTAGCAGCAGAGCCACACAGCAGCACGGCATCACGCCTGTCAGCAGCTCACATATTGCCCATTTCTATTCTTATGTACAAATATGCTTACATATATATTCACATGTTCAAGTAGTCCACACCAGGTATGGGAGTGTGTGTCTATATACCTCTCTCTAATATCTTCCCATCTATCCAATTCTCTCTACATCCATATGCGTTCCCCCACCCTACACATATATACATATGTCTGCATACGCATATATACACATCTGCTCATCTCCCAAGCTCCGCACACATATGTACATACATATATAAGGATACATATATATATATATATGTATTTATAGACCCGGTGTCTACTATTATTATTACTACTACACTAGTAGTACATAGATCTTCTTCTCTATCGGTGCACCTAGGGTGACATATAAATACACACATGCACATATATATATATATATATACGTTCACATATACTGATGAATATATACATAGATGAATAGGTATTTGAACAAGAGAAAAGGAGACGCTACAAGCGCAGCACCATATCCACAGGTACATACATATATATGTATACGTATGTACAAGAGAAGCTACAGGTCCACGCACCGTGTCCACAGGCGCACATATATACACATGCATGCACAAGAGAAAATGAGACCCTGCAAGGCGGCGCGCAGCAGAGCCACATGTCCGTATGTATACATATGTAGATAAATACCTGAAGGAGGAGGTGGGACTTGTGTAAAGCTTCTGGAGGAAGACGGCCTATAAAGAGAGACATGCGTGCGGGTGTGCGATAGTCGTAAAAAGGCGCGTGGACGTACACACACAAAAAGTTGGCTGGCGGAATATACGACGTCCCCCTCCCTTAGCCGATGGAGGGCCAAGGTCCACGTAAACGAATCTCTAGAGAAGCGCTCCAGCATTTGTAGAGAGAAGTGAAAAGAGAGGACGACATTCATGTACATATATAATATATTCGTGTATATATACGTATAGTGTCCACACAAACTAGTCCACACAGAGGTGCTTCTGTATTTGTAGAGAAAAAGATGCGCACATACGTAACATACATATATATACACGCGCATGCATATATAGAGAGGAAGCGCGACGCTATCGTCGGTGGCCCCTAGAACAGAACTTGAGGAGCAGCCCGAATATTCGGACAAGTGGAAGATGTCCATACATATATATATAATGAGCAGGGCAACATCGCCCCGCCTTGCGTTGATAGACCCGTCAACATAAAAGCGGCGACACACACCCTGCACCTCAAGACACGGGGAGAAAAGGAAGTTGTGCATGCGTGTGCTGCGCGGCTACTACAAGCGCATGCACAGAGGTCTATACAACAAATTTTGCGAGGAGATATATGTGCAGGTATGTGTGTTTGTCCCTCTGCTGTTGCATGCCTATCACAATATACGTATACATATGTACGTGACTTGCTTGTGATGACCCCACACATCCGTATATCTACACGTGTCTTCTTCCACACCCAGCACCATATACGTGGATATGTATATTTGTCCTGTAGACACGCATATCAATATACACACTCGCGCATATATTTATAAATGTACAAAGCGATGCATATTTGTCTTTTAGACACATACATCAATACGCCTCTTTCTATGCATGTCCTGATGTATGTCCATATATGTATCTTGTCTTGGAAACACGTGTGAATATATACATAGAGAGAAAGAGAAAGACAGATACACATATGTATATACATATGTGGACTTGTCTTACTTACAGATACACAACAGTATTCATATATACGTATATATATGCATAGGTATTTGTATATTCGTCTTGTAGGTACACACGCACAGAGAAACACACATTAATGAACTTATGTATTTATACATATTATAAATATATGTATTTTGTTCTATGTATATATGTGAATGAATGTGTACCAATGTTTATCTACACATTGCTGTACGTATAGGTGCATGTATACACATTGCTGTATGTATGGGTGTATGTATCTTTTTATCTTGTAGATATACACGTACAGAGAGACACAGAAATGGGTTCACTTCTGTATATCTTTATACATGTATATGTATGCGCAGGCGTCTCCGGGACACCCACCCCTACTTTTCTTGCATGCAGCACCCTGACAGGCGAGCGCAGCTTCCAGCAGCTGGAGCAGGACTGGGCGTGCGTTGAATATAGACACACGTTCATACAGCGGCAGGTGACACACTGAAGACGCATGCGGCGGCAGGGGCTGGCGAGAAAGCAGCGTAGTAGCTCACATTTCTGCACGTGCATCCCAGCAAATTCCGCTGAGGTACCTCCTTGGGCGCTGGGGAAGCGAAGCCCTCCGAAACGAGCAGAGCAGGAGGTGTTTGAAGCAGCTCCTGCTGTTGTATCAACGCCTTCTTCTCTCTCTGCTGCTGCTGGTCGGCTGCTAGGGAACGAGGCCTGGGGATGGGCCGCAGGCAGCAGCAGCGGCAGCCGCTGCAGCAGCGCATGCTTCAGACGCTCCCCGAGAATCCCCGCGCATGCCACGCCCATCATCATAGCTGCTACGCCTCCCGCTGGCCAGAGCGAGCTTTGCACTGTGGCAGCGATCTCCGGTGTACATACGCTCGAAAGAAGCCCCATAGCAGCTGCAGCAGACGCATGCTCGGCGCGACGCTGCTGCCGGCTGCACGTGTGCGTATCCGCAGCGTCTACTGCAGCGTCTTTATCTTCCCCTGCGCACGACAGACTCTCCCTCCCTTCCTGCTGCTGCTCTCCGCAAGGGGAGGACCGTCGTTTGCTTCTCTTCTTCCCCGCTGCTATTGCGAGGGATCGTCGACTTCGTCTCTTTTCTCCGCCCTCTCCGGTCGCCCGTGCTGCTCCGCCTGCTTCGCCTCCTCCTGTTGCTGCTGCTGCTGCGACTTCTCCGTCGAAAGACTGTGCCGCAGCGGCAGAAAGAGCAACAGCACTGCGCACCGGCAACCCCCGGCTGGGTGCCGCTCTTCTCCGCTCCGCTTCTGTTGCTGCCGTCCCGCATGCTGCTGTTGCTGGTGAATGTCCGGTTGCCCCCGGGGCTGCTGCTCCTGCTGCTCCGCTTCCTCCTCTCCTCCTGTGACCCCTGTCGTTGCCGCTCTTGCCTTGCGCTGCACGGTCGCCACTGCTGCTGCTGCCACTTCTCCTGCGACTGGTGCTGCTGCTCCGGCGCCGCGTCCCGTCGCTGCAAAGAGCGACGGGCTGCTGACGTCTGCAGCTCCTGTCGCTGCTGCACGGCAGGGGTGCTCCTGCTGCTCCTGTTCCAAGCACCGTCCTCGCCTGTTGCTGCGCCTCCCACAGATCCAGCACATGCAGCGGATACTGCGAACTAATCGCAGCAGTAAGACGCCTGTTGAATTCCGCTACGTAGCACGGGTTCGTAAATTGCTTCTCGAGCAGCTGCAGCAGCACAACAGGTACAGCAGCGTCCACGCTGACATCCCTTCTGAGGGCAGTTACATAGCAGTCATCTGGAGCACTTCAGCCCTCAGCTCAACCTATATACAGTGCAACTGACAAAGACAAATTTCTCGAGTCTACTTCTGCTGTTGTTGCTGCTTGTCTATCTTCTTCGTAAAGAAGGGAAGTTAGCGCAGCCCAGATGCAGTGCTGTTGCTGCAGCAACACCCCACTGCCACACGTTTGCTGCCAACAGTGCTACCGCAGACCCAAATCCGCACAGCAGCTCTTGCTGCTGTTGCTGTTGCTGCTGTTGCTGCTGTTGCTGCTGTTGCTGTTGCTGCTGTTGCTGTTGCTGCTGTTGCTGCTGTTGCTGTTGCTGCTGTTGCTGTGCTGCTGTTGCTGTGC
>KL647330.1:91190-172204 GCA_000727475.1 Sarcocystis neurona
GTTGCTGTTGCTGCTGTTGCTGTTGCTGCTGTTGCTGCTGTTGCTGTTGCTGCTGTTGCTGTTGCTGCTGTTGCTGTTGCTGCTGTTGCTGCTGCTGCAGTTGCTGCTGCGGGCGTGACGCTGCAGTCAGCGGCGCAGGCGGCTGCTGCCGCGCTCTACGATCGACCTTTGCCACTATCCTCCCGACAGCGACGCTGTGAATATACACAAACAGGGATATACGTGCAGCTAAACTCACCTGTGTGTCTGCTAATATAAATAAATACACAACACATATATATACACACGGACATGCGGACCATCGTTTCCTCCTCTCTCTCTCTATCTCTATCTATGTGGAGGCACGCGTAGCAACGTCGTAGATGTCCTTGTGTAGTGTCCTCTTTGTGTCGCCCTCCGGTGGGCGGGTTTTCTTCCTGTTTATCTGCGGCCGTTACCGGGGCAGGGGGCGGGGGAGAAGGGGAGCTGTTCACACGTATGAAGGGGGAAGAGGAGAATATGGACGTACGTGGAGGAAGAAAACGAGCTTCAGGTGCCTGCGGCTCAAGCCACGGGAGTGCTGCAGATGCTGCAGCAGCCTCCGTCGCAGCAGCGGGCGCGTCGTCAAGAAGGCGCACGCAAGGAAGAAGGAAGAGAGATTCACCTGCGTTAGTTCAGTCGCAGCAACAGCAGCAAAAAAGACAAAAAAGTTCCCCACAAATACAAATACATATAAACACATCTCCGCGAACTCTCGACACCTACATGCCTACTACTGCCTATAATATGCGTCCCACCATATATATATAGACACACATATATATATATATATATCTTTACTTGTATAAATTTGCGTAGTAAAGAGATCTAAAGGAATGTATGTGCAGGACACCTGTTTACACATACGCACAACCTTGTACACTGGTCTACGTGGTCACATATATATATATATATATATATGCATATGTGACCACATATATATGTCTATATATATATAGACATATATATGTATAAAGACAAAGATAGAGAGAGAGAAACAAAGAGAAAAAAGGGGCACATAGGCATGTATGTATATCGCGGATATATACACATATATGCATAAGTGCATACGGCATATATATATATATATGTATGTAGGCAGACACGGATACAGCAGATATACATATAACTGATGCGCTCTGCCTCTGCTTCTGCTTCTCTTCTGTGAACACGTCCCTTCGTATCTACTTACGCAGGTCTTCGTCCTCACTAATGAGACAGCCACGAGTAATGCATTCAAGCATGCGTTCACTTATCTATATAAATGCGCGCATCCCTCCTTACGCCTCACATGAATATATATATGCATGCGTCCACTGTTGCAGTCTACATATACATATACATATATACATTTATATGCATGCATCCACCCTTGCGCTCTACATATATATACATATAGAGAGAGAGAGATACATATATATGCATGCATCCATCCTTACGCCTTACATATATATATCTATGTGCTTGCATCCATGGTTACGGGGTCCATATATTAGATATATATGCCTCTATATTTACGCCTGATGTATATACGCCTGCATCCATTCTTATGCCTCAGAAATGAATATATGTATGCGTAAGGGCATTGTGGCTAGGAGGCTGCCTAGATGGGGCGCTCGCAGTGTCGTTGTCCCCCTGCTGACGGAGTCGTCCCCCCCCCCCCCCTCCCCGTCCTCCGTCTCTCTGCGACCCCTCCACTCTGCGCGTCTCCCTCTTCTCTGCTGCTGCTGCTGCTCGACTTCCCCGGTGCGGCCTTGGCCAGCCACAACACATGCAGGCGAGACCGACGGCTGCGAACTTCGTGTGCGGTCCCCTCTTCGTTTCTTCGTGTCTTTTCAGTTCTCTGCCCTCTCTTCGCTGTCTCGCCGTCTCCTCCTCGCTTTTGCTGTCCTTCCCTTCTCAGCCTGTCTCGTCTCCCTGCCCTTCTCCGTTTGGGTCTCCTCCTCCGCCTCCGCCTCCGCCTCCCACGGCCGCCTTTCCGTGCTGCATTCTCTTCTCGCACTTCCCCCCTTTCGTCCCCATCTTCCCTGCGTTCTCTTCCCGGTCATTTCCGAGTGTCTCTCTCCTGGCTGCGCCTGCCTGCCCTGGTGGCGTCTCCCTGTCTTTTTGCTGTTTTCCTTCTCTGCATGTCTCCCTGCTGCTGCTCCTTCCACGGCTTCCCGCGGTGCACTCTGCGTGTGTCTCCTATTCTGTTCGACCTTCTCGATTTCCGCTCTCTTCCTCGCCTTCGCCTTTTCCTCTCCCTTTCCCGTTCTCTCTTCCGCTTTCTATTCGTTCTCCCTCGCCCTCTCCTTTCTCTCTGCTTCCCTCTGCTAGCGCCTCTCCCGCTTTTTGTGTTCTTCCGTTGAAACACTTTCCCCAGCCACACGACGCCTGCAGCACACACACATGCGTGCAGCCCTGCCCGCCCGTCCTCGACTGCGGCTGCAACTACGACGTCTGCGTGCGGCGGCTCTACAGTGTCGTCGCCCTTCAAGCGTTTGCCGCTGCCGGTCCTGCAGGCGTTGCTGACCTCGACGTCGCGCTGTCTTGCTTCGTCCCGTCTTCTTCTTCTTCCTGCTGCTGCTCCTGCTGCTGCTGCATGCGCTCTTACTTCTAGGTGTGTGCGCCGAAGCTGCCATGAGCGACGTGCTGCGAGTCCCACGTGATGCTGCTGCCGCTGCTGGTGTATGCAACAATGTTTTCATCCGGTCCTCCACATGCTGCTGCTGCTGTTGCATCTCACACACCTTAAATAAACCGAACCTGTCTCACGTTTGTCTGCTGCTGCTGCTGTGGCACGCTGCCACGCCGTCCCCACGTTCTGCTGCTGCTCCTGCATGCGCGTCACAGCACTTACGCCTAGCTGTCGCAACATCTGGACGCCGACGAAAAAGAAGTCCACCTGCTGACTGCAGAACAGCTGGTAAACCATTCGTCTCCCCACACGCTGCAGCACGTCCATCGCGGTTTCTCTGCCCGTCCTCATCCTCCTGGCAGCGGCAGAAGCAGGAGCCGCCGCAGAAACATCCACGCCAAGGAATTGCGAGGCTTCAGGAAGAACAGCAGCAGCAGGCCCTCCCCCGTCTTCGCCCAAACGACCGCGGCGGCTGCCATCCGACTGCTGCGGCACCGCGCCACCCTCCCAGCTGCTGTTGTTGCTACTGCTGTTGCTGTCGCTGCTTGAGAATGGAAAGTGCTCTTCAATCCAGACTAGCGCAGTGCTTACTTGACCCGTCAGCAGTGCTTCTCTAACGACTGTTTCGACGTCGGTGTCTGCACCCCACATAAAAATTTCCTCCGCTGCAGCTGCTTTTTCTGCAGCAGGTGCGCTGCTGCTGCGCGCGTCTTCGCCGACGCGAGAGATCCCGGTGTCTTGCTGCTGCTGTTGCCCCTGAAGCATTAGGGCCGTCTGCAGCTCCCCCGAACCTGCTGACGCAGCAGCAGAATCAGCTGCAGCAGCAGCAAAAGAAGCACCAGCCGCAGACGTCGCGGCCTGAAAAGAAGAACCAGCAGACGCAGCAGACGCAGAAGCAGCAGCAGCAGAAGCAGCAGCAGCAGAAGCAGCCGCAGAGACAGGAGCACCAGCAGAAGCAGCAGCACGAGCAGGGGAGGCAGCAACACCAAGAGAAGCAGTTGGGGCAGACGACGAAGCAGGAGACGAAGAAGCGTCTGCAGGTGATGTGTGGATGCCCGTTTTCCTCTCCTCCGCAGTAGCAGCAGCAGGACGACCACGCGAAGCGTCGACGCATGCAGCAGTAGTGGAGCGGAAAGCTGCGCTTGTCAAAGGAGAACCAACTGCAGCAGCAGCAGGCTTCAGCTCCGCGCCCACGTCAGCAGGCAGTGCTTCTCCGTCGTCCTCCTTAGCAGCAGCAACAGGAAGAGGAAGAGCTGTAGGATCTGCGCGTGTAGCGGCGACAGCAGCATGTGCCGGCGACGTGCCTTCGTCTGCCGCTGCTTCCGGGCTGCTGACGGGAAGACCGCTTCTCCGAGCAGCCCGTGCAGTCCTGCTGCTTTCGCTACTGTTGTATGAAGAAGCAACAAATACAGCAGCAGCAGCGTCTTCTGCACTTCCTGCAGCAGCTGCTGGGGAGCCGCTTCTATGCCTCTGCGGCAAAGGAGAAGCAGCAGCGGCCTTCGCAGATGCACCAGCTGCACCCTCTGCTGCCTTTGTTGTCGCCTCGTGCCGCTGCTGCTGCCGCCCTTCTTCCTGCCGCCGTTCTCCTTCCTGCTGCGGCTCGACGTTCTGCTGCTGCGCTCCTTCCCGCTGCAGCTCGACTTTCTGCTGCTGCCCGCCTTCCCGTGCATGCGCGCAGAGCCGTTGCGGCTGTCTGAGCTGCTGCTCTGGCCTCTGCTGATGTCCCCCAACCTCGTCGCGCATTCTGCGCTGGTGCAGTTCGTTCTCGCACTTGATCCGTTGCTGTGTTGCTTCCCCTCTCCCCTCCTGCTGCTGCTGCTCCACGAGCTGCTGCTGCTGCCTCGCCTTCATCTGCTGGTGCTGCTCCACGTGCTGCTCCCCTCGGAGCGCCGGACTGTAAACGAGATGGTGCTGTTTGAAGCACACCTGCTGCTCTTGCTGCACCTGCTGCTCCTGCTCCTGCTGCGTCTGCTTGTCCTGCTCCTGCTGCACCTGCTCCACCTGCCCCTGCTGCAGCTGCTTCTCCTGCTCCTGCTGCATCTGCTGCTGCTGCACCTGCTCTTCTGCTGTAGAAGCAACACGCTCGACAACAGCTAAACGGTGCAATCTCCCGCCGCCAACTACCTTCACAAGTTCCTGCTGCAGCAGACGCAGAAACTGCTCGTAAACAGTCAGTTCGACTAGCTCATTTGTTATCCTTTGTTGCTGTTGCTGCTGCTCCTGCTCGTTCTCTCGCTGCCGGACTCTCTCTTCCTGCTGCTCTCTTCTCTCGACTTCTTCGTTGACTTCCCCGTCCATTTGCTGCTGTTGCCGTCGCTTCCCACAACGCTGCCGTATCCATTCGCCGTGCAGCAGCACTTGCGGGCCTGGCTGTCTCTGGTTGCTCTCTTGCTGCTGAGCAGGCTGCGGCCGCTGCTCCTGCTGCCACACGCCAATCATCTGCTGCTGCTGCTGACCTTCGACAAGATCACATGCTCCTGTTTCCCCTGCTGCTGCTGGACCACCTCTACCTGCCTCTGCGTCCTCTTCTGCTGCTGAGGAGGACGACAACGCGTCTGCCCCTGCTGCATGTGCTGGCTGCGTTACCGCTGCTGCTGCTGCTGACGGTCGCATGACGTCTACTGCCTGTCCACACGTTGCTGCGGCTACGTTCTCTCGTGTTCCTGCTGTCAGAACTGCTGAGTCTACACCAGCTACTCCTGCTGCAACCTCGCTAGCCACGGCACTTGCTAAGGGCTGCCTTACTCCTGCCCGTCCTCTGGCGCCTTCTACTGCTGCCACTGCTTCTTGCACACCATCTGCTGGTGCTGCTGCCAGGACTCTGTCTGCTGCTGCTGCTGCACCGCGTGCTGCCACTGCTGCTGCACCGCGTGCTGCCACTGCTGCTGGAGAGAAGTCTTTCTCTGCTCCCCCTTCCTTCCGTGCTCTTGCAGCTTTTGCTGCTGCCGCCGTCATGACCCGTTTTTTCCCTCGTACGGCCCGCCCCGCCAGCGGCGAGTCTGCAACAGCAGCAGCAGATGCTGCAGCAGCCACAGGACCTACAGACGGAGCAGCGGCTGCGGCAGCAGCAAAAAGTCTTACTTTCCCCCACACGCGCTGAGCAATCAGAACATGAAGAAAGCGGATGGTCAGCAGATACAGCCGGGAGCAGAACGCTTTGTCTTCGTCGATAAGTGTGGCAGCAGCGGCAGCAGCAGCAGCAGCCGAGGAGACAGCAGCAGCAGCCGCCGAGGGAGCAGCTGGACAGGAGGCAGCAGACAGAGAACAAGAAGAGGGAACACTGCTAGCAGCAGGACGGTGGGCAGCAGGAAATGGGGAAGCAGCACCTGCGTGTCTACAAAGGAGCTGCTGCTGGTGATGCTGCAGCTCCTGGTCGCCTCTCCAGGAGTGCACCTGCTGCTGCTCCTCCCTCGGCTGCTGCTGCTGCTGTTCTGCGGGCGCACCGCCAAATTGCTGTTCCCCGTCCTCCACAGCAGCTGTAGCAGCAAGGCTTGCTGCAGCGGCATCTGCTGCTCTCACAAGCGAGGCATATAGCTGCAGTGGCAGAACACCTCTGCCTGTACCTTCTACTGACGTCGTCGTGTCGAAGGGTAGCCTTCCTGCTGCTGCAGCTGCTGTTCCTGTTCCTCGGCTTTCTGCCCCCGCTGCTGTTCTTGCAGCTGCACACGTCCCTGCTGCTGCGTCGGGGATGGGCGCTGCAGCGCTGAGCCGTGCTGCTGCCGCATGCAGCAGCAGGGGACGTGACGACGGAGACAACCGCCGCACCTGAGGAGAAATAAGGCATATGGCAGGAGGGGGGTATCGCCGCGAAGACGCAGCAGCAGCAGCAGCAATATCTCGTGGCACCCTTTCTTCGTCGTCAAATCCTGCTGTAGCGACCTGTCCCTCTCCTGCTGCGACTGTTCGAGTTGCCGCTGTCCTTCGAGTCAACAAAGCGTCAAACAGAGCGGGACGCGGCTCCTGCCACACCCATACCGCATCTTGCTGCTGCTGATCCATCTGTTGTTGCTGCTGCCGAAGCTGTTGCTGCTGCTGCTGCGATAGAGGATAGCCAGCAGCAGCTGCCTGCGTCGCAAGAAACTCATAGCAGTCCACCAGCTGCGGGGGCAGCCGTAACGGCGGCACGCCTGCAGCAGCAGCAGAGCGATTCCGAGGAGCAGCAGCAGACGGAAGACCGGGTGAAGAAGTAGCAGGAGCACGAGCAGCGGAAGAAGGCGTAGGGAAAGGAGCCGCTGCAGCAGCAAAGGAGTCCGATGCTACTGCATAATGACGAGTCCGTGCGACCGTCGTCACGTCTCGGCACCGGCTCGGCGAAGCAGGCACTGCGCAGGGACAAGACAGAGCGACAGACACTCCCCCAAGAAGCAGTGAAAGATGAGAGCAGCAACGCCGACGTTGCTGCATCCGCAGCAGAAGTTGCGACAGTGGCAGCAGCAGCTGCATCAATCGCAGCAGCAGCAGCAGCAATCGCAGCAGCAGCAGCAATCGCAGCAGCAGCAGCAGCAGAGCGAGGAACGCAAGGCGCACGGCTGCTGCAAGAGAGGGACACCAACTGCAGCAGGTATTCAAGTAGTTGCAGGTGTCTCTTCGCCCCTAGTAACACACACATATACGCAAACAAAGAAACGTATATATATAGAGAGAGACGTGTAGGCCCCTGTGTCTTTCTTGCTTCCCTCCTGCTACTATGATGTCTGGATGTGCTTGTTTTTCCGTCCTTCTCTGCGTGTCTGTCTGCGTGTCTCTCCTTCTCCGTCTCCCTGCGAAGTATCTTCTGGCGAAAAAGGAGGAAACGACAGCAGAAAGAAGAGACGGAGTTTCGCAGCTGCAAAGAAGATGTGGAGGAAAGCAGGCAGCAGCAGAGGCAGTGAAGATGGACTGGGAACGCCCAGACACAGCAACAAGACGAGCGGCAGCAGCGCGAGACAAGAGACGAGACGGGGCAGCGGACAGAGACGCGCGACGATCTTCGCTGCCTACGGGGCGCGCGCGACTGCGGGACGCAGCGGGACTCATCGGCAGCAGCAGATGCGGAAGGACAAAGGAAAGGAGCACGAGGATAGAGAGAAGAACACGAAGGAGATAATGAAATCGAGGAGGAGGAGGAGGACAAGGCAGAGCGAGAAAAGTCGGAAGACGAGAAAGGAAGAGAAGAGTACAGAGGGAGAAGAAGACGAAGACGAAGAGGACACATGCGAACAGCAGGAAGAAGAAGAGAAGGAAGAGGAGGCGGGTGAAGAAGCACCGACAGAAGTGAAAGAAGGGAAAGCATAGGAAGAAGAGAAACCGCCAAGAAGGCAATGGGACGGAAGGAAAGGACAACAAGCAAAGGAGAAGAAATGAAGGAAAAGAGGAACAGCAACTTACTCTTCAAATGCAGAAGATCCAACAGACGCAGAACGCACGTGTACACTGCCGGAGGCTCAGTCGCCGAGGGTGCTGTGCAAGTGGCTGCTGCCTGCTGCAGCCGCTGCTTCGCTCGTTGCTGCTGCTTCGCCTGCTGCTGCTGCTTCTGCTGCCTCCGAGGATTTCCACGCGGTCTGCGAAGCCGCTTCTGCTGCTCTCCGGCCGCCTGCTGCTGCTGCTGCTCATCCTTCTGTTCCTCCTGTTGCCTCGGCGCGACCCGCTGCTGTGGCGTGTGCTGCTGCAGAGCGAGTGGTTCCTGCTGCTGGTGGTGCTCGACGCGCTCGTAGTAGCGCTGCTGCAGGTGAATCTGCCGCGCCGCTTTCGCGTCTCGCCGCGCGGCAGCGCCAAGGGGAGAAGCAGAAGAAAAAAGACGCGACGGAACACCAGAAGGAAGACAAGGAAGAGAAAGAGCAGGAAGAGGGCGAGAAAGCTCCGGAACTGGAAGAAGACGCTCTGTTTCTTCTTCTTCATGGAACGCAGAGGACCCACGTGCTGCTGCTGCTGACCCTGCTGCTGCAGTTTCTGCTGCTGCTGGCCCTGCTCCTGCAGTTCCTGCTGCTGCTGACCCTGTTGCTGCTGACCCTGCTGCTGCAGTTTCTGCTGCTGCTGAAGCTGCTGCTGCAGTTGCCGCTGACGCACGTGCTGCTGCTGCTTGGAGTTGTAGTGTCGCATCTGTGCCAGCGTCAGCTGCCTCCTCAGCGGCAAAGGCTGCTTCTGCTGCTGCTGTCGCAGACCGGAACGTCAGCGCCGCTGCATCACCTGCTGCTGCTATCTCTGGCAGCCGCGGTGCCTGTGCTTTGCTTGAGAACAAAGAAGCACCGGACGACCGCCTCGTATCGCCGCTGTTCTCTCTGCTGCTGCTGTCTCTCCTGCAGCTGCTCTCTCTCCTGGTGCTCCTCTCTCTCCTACTACTGCTCTCTGTCCTGCTGCTGCTCTCTGTCCTGCTGCTGCTCTTTCTCCTGCTGCTGCTGTCCCTCCCCCTCCCCCTGGTGCAGCTGTCGCCTCCTCTGCTGTAGCTGCCATCGTCTACGCTGCTGCTGGTGCTGCGGTCGGCGCTGCAGCCGTGGAGCAGAAGCGGCGGAGAGGGAAGGCAGTCAGCGCTGTACCGATGAAGAATAAATGTCAGCAGCAGCCTCACTGCAGCAAGCTGCTGCGGCGGCTGAACTGCTTGAAGAGCTGAAGCTACGATGTGGAGCTGGCGCACTCGCAGACCCGTGAGCAGCAGCAGGACAGCCAAATTTTCCTTGCTAAGACCGTTGAGCCCACAGAATGCAGCAGCAGCAGCACGGCCATCAAAAAGCAGCAGATTGTGAAGCAGCTGCAGCGGCGACTGCTCCGGCTGCAGCAGGAATAAAGAATTAGGAGAAATGACGTAGAAGGCCTGGTCTGCCTCGCTTAACAAGCCGCGCCACTCCCAGCTGCTGCCTGTTGCGGCTGCACTTCTGTATCCCGCTATAATGCGCATCTCCGTACACACCAACACATGTTGCTGCAGCTGCTTCTTCGTCTCCACCAGGGGACACTGCTGCTGCTCCTGCAGCAGCCATGCACCCGCTGTCTCCTGCTGCTTCTCTCGCTGCTGCCGAAACTCCTGTCGCTGCTGCTGGAGCTTCTCCCCCTGCTGCCGCGGCAACTGCGGCCTCGCGCCTTCGCAGCGACCGAACTGCTGCTGTTGCTGGACGGCTTTCTGCTGCTGCTGAGTTTCTGCGCAGACCTGCTGCCGCCCAAGCGGCAGCAGCAACGGACGCTCATTGTCCCGCTGCTGCTGGTGCAGCTCCTCCCCACAGCCTTCTTCAGCGCGATCCCGAGGTGCTGGGAATGTTCGGCTGCTCGGGCTGCTGCTGCTGCAGCAACAGCACTCGAGAAAAGCAGGGGACACATCAGCAGGAGCAGCAGTTGGCCAAGCCAAGAGCCAAAGGACGCGACTCAGCTGCCGCTTCCCAAAAGGTGCGGTGCTGCCGTCTGCATCAGCAACAAGCGGAGGAGAACAGCAGAAACAACAGCTCCGACGTCCCCGTTTCGCGAGGGAAGAACGTCGGAGCCTTGTGCAGGAGTAGAGAGCTTCGACGGCAACAAAACGCAGAGACACATGAACAGCTAATATGCGACAGCTGCAGGACATTTTCACTGAAGAACCAGCTCTGGTACAAGGACTGGTGCTGCTGTCGCTGCGGCTGCCTTCCCTCCTGTTCATCCTCTCGGTCCTGCTGCTCCTTTGCCTCCCGCTTCTGCCCCAACCCTTTCTCTCTCCACTCCCCTCCCTGCAGATCCTGCAGTCGCTTCTGCTGCTGCTCGTGCAGCTGCTCCTGCAGGTGCTTCTGCTGCTGCACCGGCAGCTGCTTCTGCTGCTGCACCGGCAGCTGCTTCTGCTGCTGCACCGGCAGCTGCTTCTGCTGCTGCACCGGCAGCTGCTTCTGCTGCTGCACCGGAAGCTGCTTCTGCTGCTGCACCGGCAGCTGCTTCTGCTGCTGCTCTTGCAGCTGCTTCTGCTGCTGCTCTTGCAGCTGCTTCTGCTGCTGCTCTTGCAGCTGCTTCTGCTGCTGCACCGGCAGCTGCTTCTGCTGCTGCACCGGCAGCTGCTTCTGCTGCTGCTCTTGCAGCTGCTTCCGCTAGAAGTGCTGTGGTGCCGCTGTGTTCCCCTGTGTAAGGTCTCTTCGCGCAGCAGAGCAGCAACCCCTCCTGGAAAGCCGCTCTCCAGCAGCGCCGCTCGTCCGCTGCAGCACCACTTGCTGCAGGCCTCTGCTGTGGAATCGGCAACGGATCCGGTGTCTGTGCGTGTACTTCCGCTCCTGCGGCTGCATCCGCTGCTGCTGCAGTACGTCCTGCAACCGTTCTTCCTGTTAACGCCTCTTCTGTGTTCAAAACAGCCGCAACAGCAAGGTGGTAGCCGCGTGATCGCGAGCCACGGCGGGGCCACCAGCAGCTGGGGGTCAGAAGAAGAAATTCTGTTCGTCTCTCCTGCTGTATGACTCTGCTTCGCCTGACTTCTTGCCGCAGGAACAATAGTAGCAGCAGCGGCACTTTGATACGCGTAAGACAGCAGCTGCTGCTTCGCCTCCATAGCGCCGAGCAGGTGCTGCTGCTGTTGCTGTCTTGCTGCTGCTGCTGCTGCAGGCGTAGCTGCGAACGGACCACTGCAAGCTGCCGCTGCTGCTGCTGGAAAGACGCATTGCCCCGGCGCACTCGCCAGCAGCTGCTGCAGTCCCACAGTCTCCAAATTGCCAGCAGTCTCTACGGCAGCTCCCGAACCAGGGCTGCCGGCTTCTGTCTCCGCAGCACGCATAGGAAAGGAAGCGCTGCTGCGGCTGCTGTTCCGCTGCGAACGCAGCTGCCGCACATGCATCAAGACAGCGGCAAGGAAAGCTCTTTCTTCCTCTGCTTCTTCGCCTGCTGCAGCAACAGCAGCAGCGCCACCCGCAGCAGCAATAGGCTGCTGCCAGCAGCAGGGACCAGCATTCAGCGCTTGTTTCATCCGCCAGATACGGCCCCGTTCACTCTGCTGCCGCTGTTCCCACTGTATACGATAGGGACTCGCCTGTCGCAGTTGCTGCTCGGGCACCCCGCATCCGGGTCCCTGCTGCCATGGCTGCTGCTGCTGCTCAGGCGAAGAGGCAAGAAGAGAAGCAGCTGCAACTGCAGGAACCCCTTGTCCAGGCCACAGCAGCAGAGCTCGCGTGATAGACGCGGCAAGAAGGGACAGCAGCTTCTCGTCTGCTGCTGCTGCTGCAGCAACAGCGTGTGTTGCAGCAGCCTCCGAGCCAGTAGCACCTCGCTGACCCACAACGGAAGTTTCTTCCTGCACCTGCAGCAGGAGAGAGGACTCCTGCTGCCGCAGAAGAAGCAAAGCAGCGCAGATTTCTCCGGGAAGCACAAACATAAATTCACAAGCATCTACTCTATTGCTGCTCCTGCTGCCGCTGCTGCTGGTGAGGCATGTACTGCTGCTGCTGGTGTTGCTGTGCGAGACGGGGGGCATGCTGCTGACTCGGACGGGAAGATATCCGAAGGCAGTCGGGAAAGCAGAGAGACGGGCAGCCGCTGGCAGTAACTGCTCACCCCAAGAGAGAGCAGCAGCACTGCTGCGTCTTGCGTACAAGCGAGCAGCAAAGAGAGAAGAAGCAGCTCCATCGGTCTCTGCGTGGGCTTCTGCAGCAGCAGCAGCAGCAGGACTCGATGTCGAAGCAGCAGCAGGGGTCCCAGCAAGAGACGGCAGAGCTCCAGCAGCAGCGGCAGCTGGGACAGCAGCAGGACAGTGTCTACAGTCGCTGCCGAGGACAAACTGCTGCAGCAGGTGCTGCTCAGCTCCTAACGGAAGGAGGGGAGCCAGCGCAGCAGCATACGTTGCAGCAGGCAGCAGCGTTCCTGCGGCAGCAGCAGCAGCAGCAGCGGGAGAAATCGAAGAGAGAGAGGGAAGAGGACACTCTGCGCCGAAGGCAGGCGGGGTGAGACGAGGCAGCAGCTGTCGAGAAGAAATAGGAGAATAAGAGGAAGGAGCCGGAGTAGCGCCGCAGCATGTCAAGGAAGAAACGTATTGTTCTAAATCGCAGCAAAGTACGTACGAGGCACTCGCTGTGAGCACTGCGTATCGCGCGTCGACAGTCACATGCAACGTCGAGTACGTAGCTACCCCTGCAGCAGGGCCAGCAGCGTCAACAGCAGCACGGGCAGCACCAGCGGCAGGGGCAGCCCCAGCAGCAGGAAAAGCATCAGCAACAACAGCAGTAGGAGCGGCAGGAGCAGCACCAGCTACAGCAGCAGGACCAGCACCAGCAACAGCACGAGCGCCACCACCGGCAGCAACAGTCGCAAAACGTGCGGCTGCCACACCTGGTGATCGCTCGCCCTGTGAAGGGGAAGCAGCACAGTCCGCGAACTCAGGAAACTGCCTCACATTATTTTCTGCCGCTGTTGCGGCTGACTCCGGTCCTGCCCCGCGTCCTTTCCTTCCCTTCCCTTCCCGTAGGCTGCTGCTGCTGTCCCCACTGCTGCTGCTGCTTTCCACTTTGCTGCCGCTGCCGCTGCTTCCGACACTCCTGCGGCTGCTGCCTTCCTTTCTGCTGCTGCTCTCTGTTCTCCTGTTGCTGCTACTGCTGCTGTCCCTGTGGCGCAGAAAAGGCTGCCGCAGGGGCTGCAGCGGCAGCGCGTAGAGTGCGAAGCCGCTGAGGGACCACGCCAGCAGCAGCTGTCGGGGAGGATTCGTCAGAGCAAAAAGTTGCCCTCTGCTAGCACAACAAACTAGAAATCGCCGAGGCAGCAGGCGATAGAAGGATACAGAATCACCTGTTGCTGCTGCGTGCTCCTTTTCTGCTGCTGCTGCTGCCGCTTCGCGTGACAACTGTCGCACTTCTTCCTTTGCTGCAGCAGCAGCTGCTCCAGGGGCAGTTGCTGTCGTGGTTGCCATGCGCGTCTGCGCGAGCTTCACCTCTTCTGGTTTCCCTGCTTCCCATCCGAATTTGTCTTCCGCTGCTCCCGTTGTCGCTGCTGCTGTCGCTGCTCCTGCTTTTGTCGGTGCTGCTGGTGTTGCGGCTGAGTCCGCTGCAGTTTCTGAGGAGCTGTTAGCGGGGAACCGAGAAGTAGCAGCCGCAGCCAAGACGTCGGGGACGGCCTGGGGAGCAGCAGCAGCTGCTGCTGGTGGAGCTCGTATGCAGAGGCGGCGCTGCAGGACAAAACGACGAGCCGCAAAGAGGCCCCTGTGGCTAATGCGGCAGCAGAGAGCAACAGCAGAATTCCACACAAGAATAAGTGTTCTACTACCGTCGTTGCATATCTTCACTTCATTTTTGAATTCAGCCATGCTACTGTACCCTGCCCCACATAAGGCAGTGCTGCTGCCCCGTCCTCTTGCTGCTGCTGCAGCAGCAGGACGAGAAGGGGAAGGAGCAGCAGCAGGACGTGCTTCCTCCGCTGCTGCTGTTGGAAAGGCGCGGGCTGCCGAAAAGAGCTCTGTCGCAGAGGCTGCTGCTGCTGCTCCCGGCGGCGACGCAGACGGAGCGGCGTGGGAAGAAGAAGCAGGAAAGACAAAGGGCAGCAGCTGGAGGAAAGAGATACGGAAGATGCGTATGGTATTCCTTGCTTCTGGGCTGCGCCATGTGCTGCGCTGCAGCATCCTGCTCTCTGCTGCGCAGGCATTTCCGGCTGCTGCTGGCACTTGGTTTTCCGTCCCTGCTTTTCTGCCTCCAAGTATTTCTCCTCCTCCTGCTGCCGCTTTCCCTGCTGCTGTTGCTTTGTCCGCTGCTTCTTCCCTTACCGCTGTTGCTGCGCTCCTCAACGTTGCTGTTTCCCTGATTGTTGCTCCGCTTCCTCTGCCTGCTCGCGCTGCTGCTTCTGCAGAAGGACCTGCTCGCCCTGCCGCCCCTGGAGATACGCCACTTGCTGCTGCTGTTGCTGGCAGACCTGCTGCAGACGCCGCTGCTGCCGGTGCTGCGGCTGCTGCAGCAGCAGCGGGCGACCGCCACCACCAAGCGTCCCACCTCGCAACCCACCGAGAGCAGCGGCCCGCAGCCTCAGCAGCTGATGCCTCCGCTGCAGCAGCACTAGGCGAGCAGCTGCTGCTGCTGCACCGGACGGACGGGGAGCAGAAACCGCAACAGCAGGAGGACGGGCAGTGGCAGCAGGAGGAGGAGCCATAGCAGTCCGGAAGAGAGGAGCAGCACTCCACAAGAGGGGCATCGGCGGTGTCTATTCGGTCGAAGAGGAAGACGTAGAGGGCATCAGCGGCAACCGCAGTCATAACAGGTATGCTCGGCAGGAGCAGCAGCTGTTCGAGTCTGCTGCATGCTGCCGTTCTTGCCGCTCTTCCTCTGGAGTCATTGCGTTTCTTGTTGCTATTGCTGCAGCAGAGCAACGAGAATCGTTGCCGAGATTGCTGCAGCAAACGGAGGCTCCCGCTCGTCGGTTCCTGGGATGAGCTCTGCTCTCTTTCCTGGTGCTGCTGCCGACGCTGCTGCTGCTTCTGTCGCAGCTCTCGCTGCTGCTGCTGTTGCTGCAGCGGTATTGCTGCCGCAGCGAAGGCGTCTCGCTGCGCCTCTTCTTCCTCTGAGTCAGTCCAGGACACTCCCGCTGCTCTGCGAATCTCACCAACCGCAGCTGTAGCACCTCGGGTTGCTGCCGGCGGCTGCTGGACCAGACCCCGCCGCTCTGCCAGCAGCGCGTGTGGTGCGGGCAGCTGCAGCCACACCACGTCCTGTTGCACGCCTCCTCCCCAGAAAAGCAAGCCTTCTGCCGCTGCTGCTTCTCGTCTTCCTCCTCCTGGTGCAGCAGCTGCTGAAGTTGCCGCTGCTGTTCGAAGCGCTACTGCTGCTCCTGCTGTTGCGCTTCCTCCCTCTGGTGCCACTACAAAGCCAGACGCTGCCTCCTGCGACAACTCCCCCGCTGCTGCTGCTGCTGTTCCACTGGCAGTAGTCGCCGGTGTAGGCGGGCCGTCTGAGAACGAACGAATCCTGTGCTGCTCTGTTCGCCCTTCCTGGCCCCTGCAGATGTCGCGGGAACAGCTGCAGCGTCTGCATGCGTTTCCTGCTGCTGGCTCATGCACAGGAATGAACACGCCTCTCCACCGAACCCCAGAGCAGGCAGACGACGACAACTCAGAAAAAAAGGAAGCAGCAGCATCTCCCTGGTTGCGACCTGGCTCGCTGCTGTTGCTGCTGTTGCTGTTGCTGCTGCTCCAGCTAAGACTGCAGAAGGTGCAGAAGAGGGCGTAGGTAGAGGAGAAAGGATCTGCTGCTTCGTTGGGGCTCCAGCCGCGCGAGGACGGCGAGGGCTGCCATTCCTCCGTCTCACACTCCTGCTGCTGCAGCGAAGATTTGTTGCTATCGCAGCAGCAGCTGCTGCAGCAGCTTTTGCCTGACGCCTCTTCGCTCTTCCTCCCGCTGATGCCGCTGCCGCTGCTCCGGAGCGTCTTTCTGCTGCCGTCCCAGTCGCAGCTGCTGTCATTTCTCTGGTCGAAGCTACAAGTGGTGCCTTGGCAGCCGTCGCTTGTGCTGCTACCACCGCCTGTCCTGCTTCCGTCGCTGAGCCTGCTGTTGCTGCTGCTGTTCTTATGGGGCGAATTCTGAGAGAAGACAGCAGCTGGACGGGCTAGAAAGGAAGCGGACGGGCATGCAATGACGCGTTGGCGGCCGCAGGCAGCTACAAACGCAGCAGCAGGCTGCAACACAAGCAAAATGCTCCTATCCAGAGACAGTCTTGCGAAGCTTCCAGCTGCAGCTGTAGCAGCAGCAGCAGCAGCAGTTCTTCTCCTCGTCGCTGTAGCAGCAGCAGCAGAAGCATGTCTGTCTCCTGGTCGCTGGGGGGCAGAGAAACAACTTCCGCTGCCCGCTGCTGCTACTGGTGCACCAGTACATCTGCCGCTCCCAGAAGCTGCAGCTGCTGCTGAGCCAGAGAGGGCTCTGCGGCTTCCCTGGGCTGCAGCAAACTGGTGCGAGCTGCTGCTGCCTGCTACCGCCCTGGGGGGGGACCAGACGGAGAAGGGGGAGGAGAGGGAGGAGGAGCCACTGCCCACTGTTGCTGCGGCTGAAGAAATGACGCTTCTGCTATTTGCTGCTAGTGGCAAGTCTCTGTCCCCGTTGTCTGCTGCTGCGGCTGCCGCAAGGCTAGCCGGTGAAGTAGGAAAACGGCAGCTGTCGCAAGCAGCAACATCTGCCGCCTTCACCTGACGCGGGGTAGAATGCTGCGGCAGCAGCACCAGCGGCAGCGGCTCACCAAACTCTCGCACACGCGCCAGAGCAAAAGAGTCACTGCTATTGCTGTTGCTGCTGCTGCTGTACTTTCTGCTGTCGCTCCTCCTTCTTCTCCTCGCCATCCACCGGCTGCTCCTCCTTAAGCAAAGACTCCTGCATCTGCTGCTGTCGCTGCTGCTGACGCTCTTGCTTCTCCTGCTCCCGCTGCTCCTGCTGCTCTTGTTGCTCCTGCTCCTGCTGTTCCTGCTCCTGCTGCTGCTGCTCCTGCTGCTCCTGCTCCTGTTGTTCCTGCTCCTGTTGCTGGTGTTGCTATTTTTGCTGTGCGGGAGCACCGCTGCTCTTTGCTGCTGCATCTTCTTGTCGGGCCGACTGAGAGAGTCGCGGCGTGTTGCCCGTGCTGCCGGAGTGGTGCAGCCGCCTTCTGGCCGGTGCAACGGGCGGCGTCTGGTTGCTGCTCCACAGCCCCTCGCTGCCCTCGTTTTCTCACAACAGGCACTTTCCTGGGGGCGAAAGGGCTGCTGCTGTTCCTTTTTCTTGTTGTTTATGCCGAGTGCGTTGCTGCGCTGCTTCTGCTGCCGCAAATTCTTCCTCTGCTCCGCTGTGGACCTGCGGCTGGCAGTTGTCCGCCAGTCACCTTGCTGCCCCTGTTGCTTGCTGCACGCATGCAGGCGCTTTCTTTCTGCTGTTCTGCGTCTGCCAGGTCTTTGCTCCTGCTGCTGTTGACCGATGCTGCAATGCGGCACACGATGTTACTGGTGCTACGTCTCACTTTCTTCAATGCCCACCTCCTGCTGCCCTGTTCCCTCCACTTGCCGCCTACTGCTGCTGCTTGCTACGAGCTGCTCCTGCTGCTGTCCCCCAGGTGTGCTGCTGTTGCTGGCACCAAGGCTGTGTCGCTGCCGTGGCTACCGCTGCTGCTGGTGCCGCCGTTGCGCTGCATCTCTCTGGGTGCTGTTTGCGCTTGCGCTGTCGCCGCTGCTGCTGCTGCTGTTGCTCTTGGTGCGTAGTCGCTGGCGTTGCCGTTTCTGTTTTCCTCATCAACGGCAATCAGTCACAGCTGCTGCCTCTTACGCAAAAGAAGTCCTTGCTGCTGTCACTGAGCAGTCGTTGTGTTGCTGCTGCTGTGGTGGTGACAGTCCCTGGTGCTCCTGGAGTTGTTCGCATGGAAGAAAACTGCTGCTGTTGGCCGCTGCTACTGCAACGACGTTTAGTTTCAGTCCTGTCCCCACATTTCCTGCTGCTGCTGTTGGCCGCTGCTACTGCAACGACGTTTAGTTTCAGTCCTGTCCCCACATTTCCTGCTGCTGCTGTTGCCGTTGGGACGGTGGCTGCTGCGCTCTGCTGTGTGGTGGCTGCTGCTGGTGCTGCTGCGTCTGCTCGCGGCGATCTGTTGTCCGCTGCTGCTGGTGGAGGTACTGCGCATCAGACGGCAGCAGCTGCCCCTGCTGTCGAAGCCTTCCTGTTGCACCTGCTGCACCTGCTTCACAAGCGGCCGCAGGGCCTGGCACACCAAAGAGAAACGACTGCTGCTCGTTGAAACCACACGAAGCGGCCTGCTGCAGGGCTACCGACACGTGGCGCAGCAGAAGCGCCACTACCCCGACAGACGTGGAACTTCCACGAGTCGTCGCTCCATTACATCCGCCGTGAACAGGTGTACAGGCTCGCACGAGGACCGATACGATCAGGGGAGAAAATACAAATATACATGTATATACCCGTGTGGGCGTTATCGATCCATAAGTGCCACGAGTGTACACAAAAAAGAGAGGGATGAGGAGAGCAAATGTAAAGAATCTGGAAGGAGGTCGACTGGGAAGGCGGTAGGCGTAGGATTCGTGACTTACACGAACACTGGCAGAAGTGCAGAACTCCTACTTTTTGCGCAGCAGACAGAGACAGAGGTTGGAGAGGAGATAGTGCAGCAGTGATTCCTTCACGAGGAAAAGTACGAGGAGGGGTACGAGGAGGAATTGGGAGAATTCCTCAGCGGAACCCGACTATCCGTCCGGAAGAGACGACTGACAGACGCACAAGCTGCGCCTCTTGAGAATATAGGTCTGGAAGAGGTGGGAAAGACCACACACAGAGTTCCTTGGACCTACGGACGCGTTTTCTGAAGAGAAGCAGAGAAATGCTCCGGAAACGCGTTTACGTAAGAGATATTTACAGATCTGTGCATCCGTGTAAAGGCGGGAGTTCAGGGAGATCTAATAATGTGGCAGACGTGCGTGCGCAGGGGTCCTCTGCAGAGACGTGCCGGAGTGGACTTGCAGATATTTTGACGGTGCGCAGAATTATTAGCCGACCACGCCACGTTGAGGGAGGGAAGAGCAGGAATACAGAAAATGAGGTGTGGTGGCGGAGGTATAAAGAGATCTGCGTATTTGGCAGGAGGAGCGTCTTGCTCCAAGCAGTTTGTGTGCTTTAGCTTGCTGGGCTGCGTCGTCCGTCAGACACGCACACTTTTCCCCAACCACTCGAATTCCACTGTGTCACTCTTTGCAGAAAAGGGAGGAGACGGGACACGGGCAGTTAACGGAGATTTTCTCAAGAAGTGACTTTTCCCAGGGGGAGAACGGAAAGAAAGGAGAACGGAAAAGAAGAGTTCACCAGTGTGGCAGAGGTCGACGAGACCGACGGCGCGACAGAGAGAAGACAGCACACGGAGGTAAGGCAACAGGAGGGAAGGCGCTGCCTCGAGTGAACAAAAAGCAAGAAAACAGAGGGACGAGGGAAATGATGGAAACGTGGCGTAAGAAAGAAGCGAATTTAGAAAAAAAGCGTGACTGCCTCCTGAGCCAAACGGGGAGGAGCGAGCGTGTCGTCTGCGCGAGACACCTCCCAACAGGGGGAGAACGAGTGAAAGTGAACCACGGCGTTGCAGGGAAGTTCGAAACCAGCAGCAAGAAGGCTAAGACGCAGACACAAAAGGCAACAAATCGGAAGAATTCCCCTTTTCTCTCCATGTTCCTGATAGTGGAAAGGAGCGGAGCACCGCTGCTTCCTTGTAGACCGGCCACACGCCAGTCTATTCTAAGTAGCCCTCGAAACAAATCGTTGCCCTTACTCGTCAAGGACCGAATTCCCCACTTTTCTTATACACAGGAACACATATATCCATACGAAGCTAGTATATATGGAGTCAAGCACATGCTGCGTACAGACATAGACATATCTATAGCCACATTATGTAGCCCGCCGTATGGTAAACGCAAGCATATCTTTTATACACACGTATCACAGAAACTCATATACAGATGCCAACGTGTGTGTGTGTCTGTAAAAAATCTATATACAGAGGTAGATACTGGATGGACAAACACATCGGTATAATTCCCTGTGGTTACGCTTCCCTGTGCTCTACATGTGTCTTTTTCGTGGACTTCTGGCGGCGCGACTGCATTTGCTTACCAATCTGCAGCTACGTACAGCAGACATGGATAGGCACACATGCTTACACATGGAGAAACTACGTATATATCTACACGTACATGCAAGCATACTTGCGCAGCCCGTGATAACTACGCGGCTCCAAACATTGTAGAGCTTCTGCAAGAAATTATCCTAGCTGCCCCAAAAAGGGGGAGAAAAGAGGGGAACGAGGAAGACACGGCTGTCTTGCAAGAGCGCAGCCGGACAAGCATTCGCATGAAGAGGGTCCTACTCAGCAGCGGATGCTAACACACATGCAAAGAGCATCTACAGCGCTATTTGTAGAATTCCACAAGCACGTACAGACACTTGAACTTGTGGATACCCCCTTTAGAATAATATGTTACAATTATGGAAGCGTTCGTCTGGTACTGTAGGCGCATACGTATGTGACTGTCCACAGGTCTCTAGATAGGAGTGATACACACGCATCCGTATTCGTTGGCGCTTGAGTGTGTGTGTGTGTGTGTGTGTACGCAGGCATAAATATATATATGTATATATGTACTCCTAGCGGAAGTGTACATACACGCACACAGATGGATACAGACAACAGAGAAATATATACATGTATATCTTTATATGTCCATGTCTATTTCTATTTAAGCATACCTGTGTGTACGCAGACGTACACATGTATGCAAATATTTATATGTATGCATGTATATACGGGGTCTCCGTGTGAGCATACTCGTAAATATATATATACGTACACATATATATATACATACGCATGCTCGGGTATCTATCCATGCTTGTGCAAGTATGTAGAATCATCTGTATACGTATGGTTATAGTATATACCATGTAGGTGCACTCACATCGGTTTTAGGTAGATAGGCCTGTACGTATATATATGGACGAATGTAGATCTTAACTAGAGCGGTGTGGATGTCTGCACATACGAATGGGCGTACGTAATTGCAGACTTATATGTAGCTTTCTGCACACCGTTGCCCCTTTGTTTTGTACGTGACTGTGTGGCTATGTGTGTTCCACGTCCGCAGGTGAGCCTTGTGAATATATGGCATTTGTATTCCACTACACAGTTGCGAACTGTGGACAGCTGAATACCTGACTTGATAGAAGTATAAACTTATAGAGGCATATACGCTTGTACCACCAAAATATATGTGCTAAGTGGGGGGCACCTCGTACGTATACATAGGCGTATACGCATCAATATCATATACGCTTGTACCACCAAAATATATGTGCTAAGGTGGGGGCACCTCGTACGTATATATAGGCATATACGCATCAATATCTACGTAGGTGTAGAAGCGTATGTCTGAGTGTGCGTGCGTTTGTGCATACGTGTAGACACACCTAAGCAAAGTGAGACTGCAGAACGGCATATATATATATATATATACATATATATGAGGTGAGGTCTCTGGGCCGCTAGACTCACGTTTACGCGTCGTACGTCTATGTGTGCGTGTTTTTGTTCACCGACGGGTGTGCGTACATGTGATTGAATGAAGGCACGTGGGCGTAACCGTATACACGTATGTGTGTGTGTACGTCTGTGTGTAGACACGTAGGTGTGTGCATATCGTGCGTATCTATATGTGTTTACGTGTGTCTATATGCATGCGTGTGCGTGTATATGTATGTGTGTATGTGTGTCCGTACGTGTATGTGTACCCGTCCACACACATGCATACATTGGTCGGAACATACGTATGTATGTGTGTACATATGCATGTACATACGTGTGTACACGTGCATACACGTGAATCTATTCGAGCCTGTACAGGTGTCTGTGTGCATGTATGTACGTGTATGTCAACGCATGTATGTATGTGCGTATGTATGTATGTGTACTTGGACGTAGGTGTGTAGGTAATGTTAGAGCATGTCAGTTACACGTATGCAGATATGTGCTTACGTATCCGTATGCATACATGTGCGTGGACTGTGTGTATGGGTGAACGTACTTGTACACGTGTACACCATTTTATACACGAATGTACGACACAACAGGAATAAAACGCTTCTGCCACGCGGTAAGCAGAAATCTGACGCCGTTAGCTCATAGCAAGAAAGACCTTTACCCAGGGCAGAACTTACCACAGCACGTAGCGAAATACCTTTTTTCGATGGCGACGTATAGAGTTTTTTCGTCACCAAAAACACTGTCCTCAGTTGCACCATCTCGTGATATCTGTCCCATGGTATCTTGTCACTACTACGGTTGGACGTATTCGTGGAGTACAACCGATGCAGGACATGACTGAATAGACATACACTCACGTGCGTACACACGTTTACGTGTCTAAACGGCGGAAGAATTCTCAGCAGGACACATTGGACAGTTTTTGCCGATCTGTCATCAATTCTACACTTGTAATGCGACCGTGAGAACAGGGGTGTCCGTCCGCTCGCCGGTGGGACGCAGATCTGATCTACAGCTAGATGGATCACCTACCCGTACACTCCCATACGTACAAATCCGACGCTAAACAGACAGCGTTGAAAGTGCTGTAAGAAAACAGAAAACTCTACACCTTTTTACATGTGGGAAAGGGTGTTATTGTGTGTGGCTGATGGAGATTGTCGACCCGAATGTTTATACCCGTATAGCCATACGCGACAGTACAGAAAATATCCACAATATCTATATATATATATTTTATTGGTATATGTAAATGTACAGTAGTTGCTTCTAAGATACAACCCGAACATAAGATTTGCATTTGTAACGTCGTAGCTGCCGTAGCAGCATGTACGGTTACACGTGAGCAGGAAGCTAAGGCAGGTCTGGACCTGCCTTAGTGTAGTTACACGTGTACGTATGTATATGCACACAGTTGCATACATATTCAAGCAACTGAACACTTATGCATCGAATATTTGTCTCTTCCATGTTGCAGAGAGGGAAGGCAAGGTATACTATCCGTGGCCTCTCGTTCTGGAACGAAAATGTGTGCGCTGTCCGTCTGTGGAGATTCTCTCTGCCAGCCTCACGGAGGCTGCCCACTACACAGTTGTGGGCGTTTCTGCGTTTTCGAGCCGAACTCTGTGAATCACCGCTGCGTTACGCCAGATTTTTAGACAGAGCATCAGCGAGTGCGATCGCATTCCCCAGCTTTCCTTCCGGCAGCGTCGGACGGATCGTTGCTAACCAAATCTCTGTAGACAGAATTTGTTTCACTGTCCTGGAGCACGTCATCGACATTTCGTAGTCTTGACGCATGCTACCCGTTAGCGGTTTCATTATGCTGCGATCTGTGTGCCGCGAGCTGCTACTTTCTGCGAACAAGTAAATCTATCGCTCCTTCCCACCCAGATGCCATACAGTGGTGAAATTGTACTCGAGATGCCATTTCCTTCTGAATAACGTTTATCCTTTACCAACTTTTGAACGAATCGACGAGACGCCCTTACTCTGCTATCGTATATGCGTGGCGCTCTTCCGTCTCCTCAACACTAGGAAGGTCACTTCCCTTTTCCTTCCCGTTCGACGGGGTCTTCTTCACCTTTACAACACCTCGCCACAGGTTCCCCAGCTTTGCAGCGATGTTAATTATCTTGCCATCCCTGTAGGATATACTTTCGTTCTCTAGCAGATCTTCGCTTCAGAGCTTTCAGGCTTGCAGCGGTGAGATCCACAGGGTGGCCAGTGTGGATCTGCCCACCCTTCGAACACCTCAGGGGGAGATTTAAGCCTTGAGGCGGTGGGGTGCTACGAAGTTGACCTACCTTCTTCGTGCACACCAGCGTCGTATGGACCTTACCTACGTACGGCAGAAAGACTGCTGTGTGATCTGCTGTTTCCAAGTAGTACGGCGATGAAACGCTTTGCACGGACGCTGTGTCGCATTGTAGTCCTGCCGGTCTCGTGCTGCTGTTGCCCCTGCTTTTTTTTTCAGCAGGTTTAAATACTGCTACCCCTGCTGCTGCTGTTGCAGAAGACGCTGCTGCTGCAGAACCGCTGCTTCTGTTTTGCGCCTCTGCCGCGGCTAAAACTGCGGTAGACATTGATGCTGCTTCTTCCACAAGGTGTAAGTAATGCTAGCACTCGTGCTGCACGTCCGTCTGCAGCTGTAGTAGTTTACGGGGGTGCTATCACACTGCAGTTGTACTGCTGCGTCTCTGCTGTTGCTGCGCTTCCAGCGTGCTAGATCTGCAGAAATATGGTAATAGCCCGTATCCGTATATCGAAGCGAGTGTGCCGCGGCTCTTGATACCACCACCGCTGCTCTGCACCCGAAGCGGGTCCGAGCATACACTGCTGCTGGGACTGCGAAGGCCACTGCAACACCTCTGTGGATATTGTTGACAACAGAACACACGCGACAAGGCTGCGCTGCTGCAGCCGCTACAGCTGCTGTGAGGTGTCGCTGCCGCAGCTGTGCTGCTGTTACTATTATTATTACTACTACTGCTCCTATCGTTACTACCACCACTATTACTACTACAACTGCCACTACTGTAATACTATACTACTCCTACTACTATATTACTATACTACTATATACTACTGTACTAATATACTACGACTATCGCTTTTGCTATTGTTATTATTGCGGCTGTTACGGACGGCTGCTGCTGGTGCTGTGCTGCTGCTGCGTGCTGCTGCTGTGTACAGGGCAGCCCCGCGCGCGCCCGCGTGCGGCAGCTGCCTACCGCGGGTGGCTACTGGATAGTGAATTCTTTGCTGCTCCTGCAGCTCATGTGGCCGCATCTTTACAGGTGCTCCTTGCTGATGTGGCTACTGCTCATTTGTTGATGTCGCGGGCGCTGTTACCGGGGTTTTCTCCCGCATGGGCCGTGAACGAGCAGCAAGCGTATTGCCGCTGGGTATGCCTGCGCCAGTTTGCTGCAGCTTTGTGTGGGGCTACAGCTGCACGAGGAGACGTTTCTTTCCACATCACGCTTTATCCTCGTGTTCAGCGGTGAAGACTGGCAGAACAAACGCACAGAAAGGGCGTGCTGCGTCTACAGACAAGGTGATGCTGCCCACTGCGGGATACAGACACTCGTATTGCTCCCCCGGTGCTACGCCACGCGGTGTACATCTCGTTTTGCTGCTGCTCCGTACGTCGCCGACATTCCCGACCACTGCGTTACAGAAACACCATGGGGCAACGGTCTAATCTCCCTCCTTCACGCTGCAGTCCTTCTTCTCTACACTGTGAGGCACATGCCTCTGCCCCGTGTACATCCGGTTTAACCGTGTGTGCGTGTCGTTGCGTCTGTTTCTGGATTTCAAGGATGTGGAACATATCCTACTTAGGTCGAAATATATAAGTCCGCATTTCCAAGCACGAAGGCCACAGATTGACGCATGTGTGCATGTCCGTAGACGGGCACGGGCTCGCCCACGATATCTCTGGCTTTTCTGCTGCGACGTAGCAGTGCTTTCATGCTCGTATAGGCCGGTATAAGCATTTATGTGTAGATCCTTAGGTGCGTGCGAGTGTCTGCGTGTGCTTATACGCTGATTCAAAGGTAGCTATCTACACACGCATTCGCACACCGGAGGACGGGTGATTCTACGAAAATACATGTGTATATATATATGTATGTATATATATATAAATATATGTATATGTATATATATATATATTCTTATCAGTCTCTGTGAAGATGTGGACCACAAAGGTGCGTACATACGTCCACGTGCTTACGTGATATAGGCGTGTCTACCACTGTGGCTACAGCGGTGTATAGGATCTTGTGTGTCAGCACACGGGTACGCGTCACAAGTGTGCGTATGTGTCTACATGTGTGTTTCTGTGAGTGGGGCTGCTTTTGCGCGCGTGAAGTGGTAGAAGAGATACACCAAGTGCGTACAGTTGCCTACTTGCCACGAGATCCCTCTGTGGTTCAGATCTGCAGGCAAGAAAAATCTGCGAGAGGTATTACCTATACAAAAATCGTAGTCCACGCGTGCACAAATTTTGTGATAGGTCCGTGAGCGGCTGCAAGAAAAGAAGTATCTGCCTGTTCCCCCAACGGTTGCCGTGATGGCTACACCCGCGAAGCGGCAGATTCACTTTGCTTTAGATCTACACCACGAAAAATCGAAACTTCCCTATCGGTTACCTCGCCCGTCTCTTCGGTCGACTTCTGCTGCGTCGGGGAGTCGTACTCGTGCGGCGTTAGGTAATTCTTCCTATTCCTCGGTCCGGGCCGGTTCTGTGTCTACCCGTCCCTCCCCTGTGCCTCGTGGTGCGAGAACTTCTTCGTCAGGTGTTTATTTTTCCTCTGCTGCTGCGGCTCCCTTTGCACAAGTGGCTCCGACGTCCCCCGCTGCTGCTGCTTCGTATTCCCGGGTCAGTTCTTCGGCAGCTGCGTTTGCTGATGCTCGTGCTACTGGTGCAGCTGCGTCCCCTTCTTCTTCTGCAGGGGGGGACGAGGCGTGGCTACATCCTCAGCTCGGACCAAATGAAATTTTCCGGAATTTCGCTCCCTCTTTCTTCCTCCAGCTCCTAAGTTACTTCTATTTAGACGAGCTCCCGCTCCTCTCTATCGTGTGCCAGGCCTTCTACAAACTGCTTACCAGTCGCCAGCTCCTGCTGCCGCACCCGCAGCAGCTGCACCTGCAGGAGGACCAGCCACAGGAAGAAGAGGCAGAAGAAGAGAAGGAGGACGAGGACGATGATGAAGAAGAAGAAGACGCAGAAGAGGAGCAACAGCAACAGCAGGAGGCGGACGCACAGGGGCCGCAGCTGCAGCGGGAGGGGGACGAGAAGTGGCCCAGAAGAGGAGGAGGAGGAGGGAAAGACCCGGACGAGGCGGAGCAAGAGCAGCTGGAACGGGACGCCGCAGACGAGCAAGCGATAGAGGAAGATCACAGCTACAGCCTGCGCGTGACTGATCGACTGCTGCGTCATCTTCTGCTGCGGGAGTGCATCCGCATTCGGCGGAGGGAAGAAGCAACAGAACAGAAAAAACTTCTCACGCTCCGCAAGCAGGTAGGTCACCTCCCCAGAAACTTCAGGAAGCAGCAGCTGCTTGTCGCCCACCTGTGACTCCGTGTGTCTCAATAGCTGCCCGTCTCCCTCGGTAAACGGTCTCGTAGCAATATGTATAATGGTGTATATCTGGCTCTCCGTCGCCGTCTCTGTCTCCGTCTCTGTGTGTGTACGCGAGTCCTCGTCTGGATGCTGCTTCAGCCGGCGCTCACTCAAACGAGGACTCCGCGCAGCGTCGCCCGCAGCGGCGCTTCTGCAGGAGAAGATTTGGGCTTTCCGTTTGAATTTTTGCCTGCGTTGCTGCTGCTTGCTGCAGTTGCCGTCGCTGACGTCCGACGAGAGGAGACGCACAGGGTCGCTGGCTTCTGCTGCATCCGCAGGGGAGAGTGGAATTACTCGAGAAACCTACAGAGGCAAGCGAGCGGAGTCTGACAGCGAAGCAGAACTTGAGGAGGAGGAGGAGCACAAGGGGAAGGAGGAAGATGAAGAAAAGGAAGAAGGTGAGGGAGCGGCAGGGGTCCTCGGCGTGAGGACGTCTGATGTGCAGCGTTATTATGAAGCAGGAGCTTCCTGTGTGCGTGAAGGACTTCTTTCGGCGTTTGCTTTGTTGCCTGCGTCTTCCACGTTGCTGTCTCTCTCCACTGCGTCCAGCGTGTTCTCAGTGACGCAGCCGCAACAGCAGCAGCAGCGGCCACCACCAAGGACTCCAGAGTCACTTCCGCAGCGGAGATTGCGGCGGCAGCAGCAGGAAGTGCATCAGCAGCAGCAGGAACTGCATCAACAGCGGCGGGAACTGCATCAGCAGCAGCAAGAACTCCAGCAGCAGCAGCAAGAACTGCAGCAGCAGCAGCAACTGCAGCAGCAGCACCTGCAGCAGCAGAAGCACTTGCAGCAGCAGCTGCAGCAGAGTGTATATCTTGCGGGTGAGCTGCTGCAGAGGCAGCCGTCACACTTGTACTTGCAGCACTTGAGTGCGCAGCCCCAGCTGCAGTCTCGGCTCTATTTTCCTGGCGAGGAGCAGCAGCAGAGGTATCACGTCTATCTTCCGGGGGAGGAGCAGCTACAGCTGCAGCAGCCTTCAGAGCAGCAACAGCAAAACCAGCCGCGGCAGTACAGAGAACCCGGCGTGGAACCCCTCCGCCACGTATCCACGTTTTACTCAACCGTTCCGCAGCAGCTCGCCGAAGACGAAGAGGAACTGCTCGGATATTCTGTGATCGAGAAGATTCTTTGGCACATGGGAGACGAGGATGCTCGGCTTGGACTGCGGCAGCTGGTGATCGACTGCAACAACGCCTACACCGTGTTACCGAAGTTGTTGCAGCGCGCCCTCCTACAGCAGGCGCCGGGCGTGCTGCTGTTGCATGTCCACAGGTGCGAAGAGGAGAAGCTGAAACTGCTGCTGACGCACGCGCTGCGAGACGCCCGGCAGCTGCAGGAGGCTGCGTTGCAGCTGGAAAGCGGCTGGACGCGGCAGGAAGCGACGGAGCTCCTTGCAGCCCTGTTGGCAGGCAGGGCCAGCAGGAGTCGCAGCAGCATTCGTAGCAGCATCATTCGCCGGACCAGCACGCGCCGCAGCAGCACTAGGCGCAGTAGCAGCAACATGAGCAGTAGCGCGGCGAGTGTCCAGTCGAGCCAGAGCCTCAGCAGCTTCGGCAGTATCAGCAGCAGCAGCGCCACTGTCTGGGGGAGTGCCAGCTGGCGGTGCAGAAGCAGCAGCTACGGCAGTCAATTGAGGAAGCTGCACGTGGCTGGCGACTGCTCGCTTTTACTCGCAGCCGCGCACCTCGCCCAGGACTCGCTTCGAAGGGAGGCGCTGCTGCGAAGAGATGCTAGGACTCAGCGGTCGAGAATTTTTTCTGCCCTGCATGCGCTAAGGCATCTCAGCATCTCTCACATACAACCAGTCCACGACAAGCTGATACAGGTGGTTGACATCGTCAAGCAGCTGCACGTCCAGTTCCCCCGCGCGCAGCTAGCTCTCGACAGCATCGTTGTTGTCGAGAAAGCTCCTCCGGCGTACCGAGAAAGCCTTTCGACTGCCTCAGCCGCAACCGCAACAGCAGCGGCAACAGCAGCAGCAACGGCAACAACAACGGCAGGCGCAACAGCAGCAACGAGGGAAACAACAACAGCAGCGAAGAAAGGGAAGGAGTGGTGGAAGTGGAGATTTTGGCGAAGACCGAAGAGGACGCCCTTGTCTTCCGGGACGTTTTCTCGGCGTCCGGCTGCAACGCGGGGGAGGGCGGCGCCAGCAGCACCACGAGTCGTACGAACGGTAACTGAGACAGCGTCGAAAAAAGCAGCCGCAGGAAACCAAAGAGCAGCAGCACGAAGTCCACCCGACCGGGCGCGGTCAACAGCATCGCGAGCAGTGGGACGGGCGGGGGCAGGACTCTGGAGAGCAGCTACAGTAGCAGCAGCACGTAAGACGGCCCAAGGAGAGGGGCCAGCTGCAGGGACGAAAGAAGCAGCCACCGCGGCCTCGGGACCGGCAGTGCGAACAGCAACAACGGCGTCGCGTAAATCCGAGTCGTCATCGTCCGCGAATCTTCTTCGACGGCGAACGTCCGTTCTGACCTCTCTTCGCAGGTTATTAAGCAATCAAGAAGACCCGACTTACTTCCTTGAGGAGGATAATGTATTGAATCTGCTTCTTCGCCCTGCAAGCGGAAGTCGACTGCTGCTTGCAGAGGAGGACGGCCTGAGGTGTCTGCACGCGACGCAGCTCGCCGCCTGCGACTTGTCCACATCTCCTCGAAAGGGCGACACCCTGCACTGCCTCTTCTCCTCACTGCAGGAGGCGGTGGTGGAGAGTTATCGTGAAGAGCTGCAGTTGACCTGCACCAGTGTCAACGGCAGGGGGGGGACCGAGACAGGAGGGGGGAGCGGCGGCAGCCGTCACTGCCTGCTTCCATCAATAGGCGTGAGAGGTACCCCTCGGTGGCTGGCTTCTTCTGAAGGGCAGCGACATCTGCGGGATGTGCAGCTGCTGCTGGAGCGAACGCGGCAGTACGTGTTGTTGCTGCCGCTCGATTTCGCGGCTGCGTTGGAGACGGGGCTGCAGCAGCGGGTTGGCTTCCTCAAGCCTTACCGACACAAGGTAGTGGGAATCGAACTGCGTGTTGCTGCCGGGGACGCTGCTCCGCTTGCCCATCCTCGCGGAGTCGTAGACATGGTGGTGCGAAGTTTATTTGCAGGCCAGCCAACCCGACAGAAGGAAAAACTGCGACTGCTGCGGTTACGTGTGCCGGCCGACGCTGCAGTGCTAGCGGCGCTGACGCATGAGGTCGACTGCCTTCTCCGTAACACTCCTTCGGTTCGGGTAGCGGAGGTAGCGACACCCTGCGTCGCGCCGAGTCGTGACCGCTGGTTCGCCCACGACCGGGGGGGAGCCGCTGGTAAGCAGCTCCTGCTGCTGCTACAGACTCTTGAAGGCTTCGGGTTTACGTACAGCCGCCGCCTCGCCACCCCGTGGCTCTGCGTCACCATCATGAAGAGAAAGGCTCGAAAAGACGAGGATGACGAAGACACCGAAGACATGTCCCGTACTGCAGCAGCTGCCGCGAGCAAACTTTTCTCCCGGAAGTTCTCGGAGTGGTAGCTAGCAACGACCGTGACACCCGATGCAGCACAGGTGACAGCAGTGGAGGGAGACGGGACAGTCATGGCACAGCCAGTCCGCAAACAGGAGACAAAGACACGGAGACACGGAGGAACAGAGCGTCCGCAGTACTAACTGCACAGACAAGGCGCAAAACAGGAGAAAGAGACACGGCGACACGGACGGACAGAGCTTCCGCAGTACCAACTGTGCAAGCAAAATGCAAAATAGGAGACAGAGACACGGAGACACCGAGAGACAGAGCTTCTCGTAAAGGCAACCACACCTCGCAAATTGAGAGACGCGTATAAGTGCTTCAGTTTTTGATATCGGAAAACCCACATGCGACCGCTTGGGCAAGACAAGAGCTACTTCATCTTCTACGTCGTGCTTTGTTCATATGCAACATACTGAACATTTGCTTCTGATTGAGCTGCTCCTGCTGGTGCGACTTGTGACAGGGCGGACTCCCCGCAGGCTTTACGACAGCGGTACGAGCAGGGGGTGTGCATGTAGAGGTGTACAGGGAGATTGCCCATACACTTGTACGTATATAGGGAAGGATATCGTCCATGGCGACTAGCTTTTGTCAGTTTCAGAAGATGCATGCGGGTCTGTATTCACACGGAGGTGTGCAGATGGCTACTGTGTTCTATCTTTGCAGTCGATGAAACTCCATGTTCCAGGGAATGTTGCGGGATCGGGGCTGAGGGTTGGGGATGCTACAAGACGTCTGTGCGCCTCAGTGGAATGTGTCTGCTAGTGTGCAATTAGAAATGGATGCGCTAGGACTGGTAACGCTGGCGAAGCGAGTGCGTTCCATGCGTTCGTTGCGCGCGTGAAGTGGTAAATAACGTAATCATTTATGCTTGTAGAGAGATAGAGAGAAAGAGAGACAGAGACGAGCAGTCGATCAGCTAACGAAAAGACAGAGGTGGATAGACTCAGACAGATTGTTAAATACGTGCACAAAGAAGTAGACGAGTGAGACTACGTATCTCAAAAGCGAGCACATGCGAGATAAGTAGGAGGCTAGGCAGGAGGTCACGTCTTGTGAAGCTGCAGCGGAAGCCCTCGGGGAGCGTCGCACAACACATCTGCAAAATTTCTGAGGAAATAGAACGATGCACACTTTTCGGCCTGCCCGCACCTTGGCCTCGTGCGGCCGCTTCTGGTGCCCCTGGGGCTGCGGACGCGCGACGCTGCGAACACCCGGTGTCGGTCGACCGAGAAAACACGTGCGGCGACGCAGACACGGGAGTGGCTCCTGCGCTGGCATGCATACAGCAGCAGAGACCTGGATATGGCGGCCCTGCGTAGGGCGGGATGTGCATACGTAAGCACTTCCACGCGTTTGGAGCCCGCGGCCCCTCGACTGGAGCTGTGGCCAGCGTGCTGTGTATGCACGCGCACGTGAACGCATGCGTGATTGGCCACTCATACGGGCGCCGATGATGCCTGTGGCAGTCAGTTGCTTGCAAGTGACGTGTCTGGACATACATGTATATACATATATAGATACATGTCGAGACACAGGCAACTGTATGACTCCCCGATAATGCCTGTGGCAGTGGGTTACGTGCGAGTGACGCGTATACGTATCTCTCTCTCTCTATATATATATATAACTGTTGAGACACAGGCACCTCTGTGCCTGCCCGATAATGCCTGTGGCAGTGAGTTATATGCGAGTGACCCGTATGCGTATGTATATATATATATATATACATATGTATATGTATGTCGAGAGGCAGGCAAACATATGCGTGCCTTGTGGGAAACTCGTGGGAGTGATGCACCCCTACGTGGTTTCTTGCGTCTTCCCCCTATAGACCGGTGACACCTGTCAGCTGATGGCGTTTTCTCGTTGCCTTTTTTTTCTCTGGAGTGCTTTCAGACACATCGGTGGGATCGACGCATTGTGCGCGGGATTCTGCAAGCACGCGGGGCCTTTTCTGCCTGTTTCTCTCTCATTACGAGGTAGCAGTGGGAGGTGCGCAGGTGCCGAAAAAGATGTGGGCACGCGCAGAAGAATTCAAGTACGCGATGAACACGTGTGTGGTGCGACGGGCGTGGACTGCAGAACACGATTTCTCTGAAAAACGGCAGCTACTTCGAATTTGTTGTCTACTATGTAGGCGCGTGGTGGAGGACGAACCCAATGCACATGGCGGTGGGGCTGCAGGCGCTGAGAGACGTACGCAGTATATGCTGGTTCATGCATCCCGTGATTCCACAAAAGCTTGAGGACATGTATTCCCGGATGCACGCGTCCGTTCGTGCACCGCGTAGTGTCTTCTTTTTGCTTAATGCATGCACGTCGTCGCTTCATGCGATGGGAGAGACAAACAACGTGAGGATCGCAGCTGCGGAGTTGCGTGTGCAGTGGCTGGTGCTCCGTGCGGTGGCATATATATGAACAAGCGCGTGTATTCCCCGTTTCGCGGCGGATGGACGAGTAGATGCTGTCAAACGGTGACCTGCGTCGACTTGTGGATGGTGCCGGGTTAAAGGTGCGAGCGCCAGCGGCCCTCTGTGCGGGGCACCGGCCTCAGACAATTTGTGCAAGTGCAACACGTGGCGCTTGCTGAAAGAACGCTGAACGTCTCCAGCAAGAGCGCCTCCCATGCGGAGATTTTGTATGCCGGGACGTCTGCCTACAGCTGGTTTCTGCGTGTGCGTGTGATGGCGCGCATGTGGTGACAGTTGCCTACGGGGAAGCGTCCATCACCCCTGTCTGATGTGTTTCGACGCATTCAGCGCTGACAGTGCGAAGAACGAGCATTCGAGACAGATGCTCCTGCAGGGGCATCTGTAGGCACGTGACAAGAGCGAACAGCGCGACACATGTGTGCCACTCGGCAGGGAACGGACACCAGAAAGTGCCGTCGCCACCTGCAGACGTAGAGATTCGCCAGGGACAACAGAATAGCAAGTGTCGGGTCTCTCTCGTGGCGTCGGTTTTGGCGTCCCCTGGGGAGCTCGGAGTGTGGAATGAACGCGCTAGAGTACGTCTTTTCATTTGCACTCGTGGTACTTGCACGCATACGTGCACGAGGCGGTTCGCTGCAGCAGCTCCTCCCTGCTGTGTTCCGTAGCACACTCGGTGTGTCGCCGTCGACGCGGCTGCTGCTGCTGCGAATAAATTCCCTGGCGGCCTAAAATTTTGTCAGAGCATTGCTGCAGAGGCCTGTTACATCGCCTTCCGGTTTTATCACCTCCCTTGTTTTGACGTCGTACTCACTGTGTTCTAAGATCCACCGTATCAAACATATCCCACAGTTGCAGATATTCACGAGTGTTTGCACAACTTGTTTTTTTTGGTCCCGCCAGAGTGCCGCCGCACGCGTCTGCTGCCGAGTATGCCGAGTACGGCGGAAACATACAGACTTTTGACATCGTCCGACGCGCTCCCTGCTGAAATTTTCTCCTACGGAGACCAACTGGAGATATTTCGTTGCTGGGTGCCGTTGGTGATTCCCCTCCGGAGAGCACACGTAAATTGTATGCACCTGAATCTCACTAACAGTGCCACCAGAGTGTATATATATATATATATGCCTATGTGTAGATTTGCTGCTTGCCCTTGGTGATTCCCCTCCACAAAGCACAAGTGAGTTCCATACACATGAATTTATCGAACAGGGCCAATACAGTATATCCGTATATATATATGTCTATATTCACATTTGCTGCTTGCCCTTAGTGACTCCCCTCCACAAAGCACAAGTGAGTTCTATACAAATGTATATCTAGCAGTGCCAATACAGTATGTACGTATATATATATATATATGTGTCTATATTCAGGTTTGCCGTTTGCCCTTAGTGATTCCCCTCCACAAAGCACAAGTGAGTCCTATACACATGAATTTATCTAACAGTGTCAATACAGTATATACGTATATATATATATGTCTGTATTCAAGTTAATCTAAATTCTTGTGTGTCTTTCTAATGCGTGTATATATAGCAGAAACTACAGGTGTGTGTCTGTCTTTGACTCTACGTTTCTGGGCAAATGCCTCTCTTCCTTTGTAATGTGTCGGCATATAGCACACGTCTGTATATGTCTGTCTGTACTATATGTATGTGTATGTAGGCAAGCATATGATTATTTCGTAGAACAAAGTCCGTAGGAGAGTGGCACAACTGGGTTCGTGACGGTGATTCGGTGATTGAAAGTCAGGACGGGTTGGAGCACGACGTGCGGGATTGCTCTAAGCAGCCACCGGGCGTAAGGGAGAGCCACCACCGCGACTTTTGAAAGGAAGGCTCATGGCAGTTGTTGCGCAGACGAAAGGTGGTAAGCGAGTACGTGTGTGAATGGAAACGAATACAACTCTACAGAGGGGAAACGCGTTTTCGTGCCTAGTGCAGAGGGACGCAAAACTGAGTATGCGTAATACATACATATATGTATATTTATAGGAGAAAGAGAAGTTTTTCTGTTACACGTTCGAAAAAGAGTGAAACATCAAACTGTACAGATACATCTGTACGTGTATTTATTCCACTGAACAAGAAAGGAGTCTTCTCATTACGTAACGGTACCTCCAGGCTTCAATAGGACTTACCAAACGAAAATCTACTGCGGTGTGGACGATAGGTAAAACACCTGGACAGACGCACGCTAGAATGCGCACAAGTTGCTGTTCGTACGGTTAGTAACAAAAAACGACTCTACAGCCACCGCCCTCTACACGATCAGAGGCATCCGCACAGCCCATTTCACAATAACTACATATATACCTATATATATATATATGTCGAGAAAAGAGTACTAACAAAATCATACCAGGACAGCGCACTGTGCGTAGGTATTTGCGTAAGCGTATCAACGAACGATGCTGCTACAAATCCTGCTGGAACTAGGCAGAAGCGCTTTCTTCATCCAGGGCCGTGAGGTCCGAGATGACTAAAAGAAGCGTGCCGTAGTTTCAAAGATGAATAAATTGTGGCTAGCTGCGTTGTCGATTGACTGTGTTGTGGATTTGGAATTGTGCGCCGGTGAGCGGGGCACGAAGACGGAGGAGACCTAAACGGAGCATCGTAATTTCGTGAACCGATACGCCTGAAAGCTACCACTCGTGAGGGAGTTGCCCCTGCAGAGAAGAAGAGGAGGCTGCGCCCTGCTTTGTTTTTCGGTGGGAAATGACGGTTCCGTGCAAGTGCGGCAGCCTGGGACAGAAAAAGAATTGTTGCACGGAGGTCACTGTTGCAGAGCATCTGACAAAGTAACCGTTACACATTCATCAGACGTGCACACGACGTTACGTAGACGACCGGTGTATTGCACATTCACAGTCGAATTTCTACTGTGCTGGAGAGGATCTTTGGTATTCACAGATAATTACGTATATGCAAAACTGTATGCACAACCATGTATGCACGCGTAGAAACACGTACACACGCTTTAAAACGAATATATGGAATATAATCTGGGCCGGCTAGACGCCTTTATATATCCTGGAGTAGGGACTTCCGTCCGTGAGAGCAATGTATGTGTGTATATATATGAGCAATGTATGTGTGTATATATATATATACTGATCTAGTTGCATAGCGATAAAATTTCACACATACGCCTAATGAGTCTCTATACATCATCTACCTGCATGTAATGAGAAATTGTTTGAAGGAGAACATGAGGATTCGGACCCGCACTTCTGGTGCGACTGTCAAGCACGCACGTTTTCGTACGTCACACCAAGTCGTCCCGCAGATGTACACTGGCGAACATAAACGAACGTACACGAGGGATACCAAGCACAGCTGCACTAATTCGCGTACCTGTGTATACAAATACACGTGTACACATATATTTATGTATGAGAGATGTATCTCCGTACGGGTGCCTAGTCTTTTCTCTTACAAGTCACCATCCGCGGCGAGACGAGTACTGCTTACTTTCCACTTGTGAACGCGCAAACGTAACTTTGACTTTCTATACCGCCCACAAAATAGAATAATTCCTCTCAGCGGCTGAAGTGCGCGCACACGTGGGGGACATACACCGTATGGTGCAGTAGAAGGAAACCGTTATGGTGCAATGTGCTTGCGTAGTAGTTCCAGAGGCTCATGAATTCGTATACCATTCCGTTTCGCACGTGCGTATCGACGGTGGCAAGGACCCACGACTGCCTTTCCACTTTTTTTCCTCTGCGTTCTCCACTACTGCTCTCAATAGCATATTATGGAGGAGGGAACCGGTATCCTGGAAAGTGTCGTCGTAGTGGCAACGGCACACGACGTTCAAATCCGTGCAAACGTCTCGATGCAAGTAAAACCCCTCGTCTTTCGTCCTACCTTTCTTTGTCGCCCTTTCATTGCCTTTTTACATATGAATGCAGAAATGTGTTAAGATACGCGTATACCGACGGTTGTGGGTGCATCTACCAAGGCGCCGTGCTGCGCCCGTCGGATACCGACAATGCAGCACGACGGTCTTCGTCTGAAAAGTCGCGTGTACAAAGGCAGAGGTGCAAAGTCGTTTCTATGAGCACACCTCTGTGTAAATCTACACATATACGTGTATCTGCCTGTAGCTGTACGTAACACTAAGGCAGCTGCCAGAGAACAACTTCAGTGTCGCTGCAGAAGGTTGTGGGCAAAATAACAATCAAGAGAGGGTAGGAAGTTCAGGGGAAAAAACAGATGTGTGCAAAACTCACTCCTCCGTCAAAGGAGAAGCAGGACAAGCAACACAACAGCTGCGTCATTCTGTGCTCAACGCGGTGTCTGCAGCACTTGCTACCGCTTGAGCAGGTGTAAGCGTACATAAAATTCGAACAAATAACAGGTACTTCACAAGGAGTAAGTGTGTGTTCAACGTTTTCCCCTCTTAGTCTTTAAGTTTCACGCGTTTTTGTTTCTCTCTCTCTCCGTCTTCAAGCGGGTGGTGCAGTGGCCACACACACCTACCCGTACCGGCTACGCACTGCCTCTTTTGTTTCTTTGCCGGACGGTGTCATCCTCCGCAGCAGTAAATAGAATTGCTTCTTCATTTTTGGCCCGTCTCCTTCTTCCCTGTGCTTCTACCCGTAGTCTTTCTCCTTGCTCCGTCGTTCTTTGTTGGTCGCGGGTAGCCTGAACGCCCGTCAAACGCTCCGCGTGAGAACGGCATGTCGCGCACACACGGCTTTTCGTGTAATCCGCACACCCGGGTCTGTGTCTAAAAATGCAACATCTTCTTTCTTCTCTCCTTCTCTTTCTTTCCTCGTTCGTCCTTTACCTGATCCGCCAAAAAGAGCCCTCACGCCTGGCGGGGAATTCGTCTCTGCACGTTCTCGCTTACTTGTGCTTTCTGTGTCTTCATGTCTACTAAAGCTCCCTTCCCTGCACAAATTAACCTTTCTCCTCCTTTCTTTCGCTTGCAAATTCCCCACTTCTCGGCCCTGGTTTCCCGTTCGTTGTAACCCTTCTTCTCCACCGCTTTCCACTTCACCCCTTTGCCATACGTATATATATATATATATATAGCAGTTTCTCGCGTCGTCTTCCTTGCCATATACATATATATGTATACACATGTGTAATGATACACCTTCAAGCAGAGAGGTACACCGTTAGACTTCTCTACACACACGTGAGCTTGCAGAGAAGTCTACAACAAATTTTCGCTCCAGTCCATTCCGGATAAAGACGTTTCTTCGAGTGACCTGCCTCACAGCGCATCCTTTTTCCCCCTTTCCGTAAGTAGACAAACATATATATATGTATATATGTACACACACACACACACACAAACTATATGCCTATGCACGAGTGTGCGTGCGCTTATATGTGTAGGTGATACGTGCGAATGTGTGACGGTACAGTGTGTGCGGAGCACCTTTTTGCTAAAGGGAAAAATTTTTCTTTTAGTCGCTCAGTTTCTACAAACTCTCCTTCCTTCCCGTTGTTCTTCGTCGCCTTTTCTGGCAAGTGCTTAAGTTTTCTGCCGTGCCTGGTGTACGTACGTGGCAAATTCACGTTTTCTCCGTATTCTTCGTCCTCTCCCTCCCTTCTTTTCTTTCTCTTCCATTTGTTAGGTACGCTGGAGCTTCGAAAACCTATACTACCGTGTTGAACATTTCTCCTTGCGTTCCGTCACGCTTTTTCTCTCTGACACGTACAGCTTTAGCACTTCTCCTGCCTCACCCGTTCACTCGCCCCGTTTTCTCCTTTCTTCTGCACGCTTTTGACAGTCTCTCTATTGTCTGTCTTCCTCGGTCTCTCTGTCCTCCGTCCCCGTGTCCCTTCGCATCAAGAAAAAGAACTAATTTACCACTGGCTCCCTCCTCAACAGAAGCTTTGCACTCCTTCCTTTTTCTCCGCAACGACAGTACACAAATATATATATATATATATATGCATATATATAGATAGATAGATAGGTAGGAAGATAGATATGTATCTGCGCACTTCAGAGCGTGGGCGGACGTGGGCATACACGTATATACGCAACGCTGTTTGTGTAGCCCACGTATGGCTACATAAGCGTGCATACACAAGAATATACACACACATTATAGCCACGACTCTAACTCGTGTAGGGGACATTGTACGGAAGTGTGTGCATGCACAAGGTGCCTATATATGTATACATGTATATAGGTACCACATATTATCACAGCCGGTTAAAGAAGAGAGTTTTCTCGTCTTCATTGTTGAATTTTCTTCCTCTAAGTTTTCTCCCTTACTACTACTAGACAGCTGCTCTCGCATCTCCGTGAAAAACACAGAGGCGACGCCTGTGCAAACGGCTGCTGCTTCGTCTCCGGCGTCACCAATACTCCTGCTGTGCTGCGCGCATACAGCAAAAGAGCCACCTGCCTTGACTTGCCTCCTCGCTACCCAGCCGCAGCCACAGCACCACGAGCAGCAGCAGCAGCAGCAAATCCGTCGAACAGCAGCCATAGCAGCCGCAGGCACCGCAGGAGCAGACAGAGCCGCAGATATACGGCAGTAGCCTCGACGCTACGTGTCCAGAGTTCCGTCAGGAGCAGCACAAGAGGCAGCAGCAGGACGCTGAGTAGCAGGTGCTGCAGCAGGAGCCTCGAGGCTACGGTTCCTAGAGTCCCAGCAGCAGCAGCAGAAGACGCAGCAGCAGGAGACAGAACAGCAGGTGCGGCCTCACCAGAAGCCTCGAGGCTACGGTTCCAGAGTCCCAGCAGCAGCACAGAAGACGCAGCAGCACGAGACAGAGCAGCAGGTGCGGCTTCACCAGGAACCTCGAGGCTACAGTTCCAGAGTCCCGGCAGCAGCAGCAGAAGAGGCAGCAGCAGAATACGCAGCAGCAGTTCCTTGGCCGGTCAGGAAAGGAGCAGCTGCTGCGCAAGCGGCCACGCGAAGAGCAGCGCAGCGCATGCGCGCCGCCAGAGCCAACAGCAAATGCAGCAGCGCAGCGGCACGAGGAACCGTTGCAGCAGCGTCAACTTTCAGCAGCAACCCGCAGCTTCGAACCGGCAGTTGAAAGCTGAACGAGAAGCATTTCAGCTACAAATATAGGCAGCGTCAACAGCCGCAGCAGTAGGAGCAGGCACTGAAGCAGGACAACCCTACCGCAACAGAGCTACGAGCAGAAGCAACAGCAGCAGCAGCCATCCCTGCTGCCTTCTTCTTCTTCTCATAGCAGCAGCAGCCGTCACCTTCTTCTTTTCTTCCTCGCAGAAGCAGCAGTGACACCCTCCTCGCAGCAGAAGCAGCAACCCTCTGTTTTATCAACCGCGCGAGCCAGCAGCAGAAGCGACAGGTAGTCTCAGCCTGGCATCTGAAGCAGCCGCAGCAGCAGCTTGAGGCAGCGGCCAGCGATGTATCGGGTGTAGAAACGTCCTGGCATGGGGACAGCTCTTTGCCTTTGTTGTCTTCCTTTCCTATATTATATGTCTCTCTCTGTCGCCTGGGTTTCCCTGCTGCTCTTCGTCTTCGTCCGTCGCGAGACCTCTTTAAAGCGGGCCCTTCTTCCTGTCTCTGTGTTTGCTCCTCGTCTTTTTATGTCTTCGTCGCCTTCCACTTCTTGTAAGGCGTCTTCCCTTCGGCCGCCTCTGCTTCTTCCCTTCTTCCGGTCTTCGAGTATTTGTCTTTCCTGGTGCAGCCTCCTGCTGCGGCCGGGTCTTCTCCTCCTGCAGCTGCGTCTTCTCTCTCGCACTTGCAGCAACTCTCTTCATCCCCTGCGCTGCTGCTTCCCCCGCTATTTTCTCCCTTCTCTGTTTCTCCTCTCACTTTCGCTCCTTCGTCTTCACCGTCAACTTCTCCTGTTCCTCCGCTTTCCTCTTCTTCTGCTTCTGTTCATTCGTCTTTCTGATTTCCTTCCGTTCTGGCCTTGGAGCGGTGGAGGCACTTCAAGGTCGTCCACTCGTTTGGGGAGAACCTGGCTGCTGCTTTTCGGCTTCTTCTTTGTTTCCGTCCCTTCGCTGCGGCCCCTTCCGCAGGCGAGTTGTGCGGTGTACGTACTCCGCGAGAGACTCTGTCCCGGAGGTGAGGCGTGCGCAGCGTTTTCTTCCCCTTCTTCTGCGCCAACCCGGAGACTTTTTCTGACCTCTGTTCCTTCTTTGAAAAGCGCACTTTCTTCCTTCGCTTGCTGCTCTACTCCTTCTCCGTTTTCTGGCGCCTGTGTTCCCCTTTCTGAGCTCCGTTCTGGTGTCCGTACACCCCGTGACCGAGTTGGGAGAACTCGTCGCTTCCGCCGTGTCCTTCCTCCTTCGCCGGTTTCTCCCGCCACCTCCACGTCTCCCTCTTCTCCTTCTCTGGCACATTGTCACTCTCCTTTCTCTTCCTTTTCTCCTCCTGCTTCTTACCTGCGTTGTTCGTCCTCTTCTTCATTTTCCTCCTCGTCACTGCAGCAGCAGAAGCATTGTCTTTCCCCGCCTCCTGCGGCTTCTACGCCTCTGCGTCGGAAAATTTTCTCCCTGGCACGTAGGGGCCCAAAGTACTGCGTAGTTTCAAGCAACGCAGCAGCCAGCCAAAGGAGCAGAGGGACAGGTTCCTCCTGCTGCTGCTACTTCTCAGGCAGGACGGCAAACGTTCGACGTCGAAAGAAGAATAAGAAGCAGCCGCAGCAGACACGAGCAACAGCAGCAGCAGAAGGCTTTGCTGAAGGACGGGCGACGCCAAGCAGCGTCCCCTCCACCTGTAGCAGCAGCAGCAGCAGCAATGCTTGCAGCCGTCGTCACTTCCGCCGAAGCAGCAGCTGCAGCAGCACCCGGCCCAGCAGAAGCAACAGCAGCAGCCCCCCATGTGCCAGCTGCAGGTATACTGACAGCACCCAGGACAGCGACGGCAGTGTCTGCAGCACGAGAGGCACTTACGGCAAGGGCACCAGCGGTAAAGAAGCGAGGGCGGCAAGCAGGAACAACAGCAAAAGGTTCGTTGACTGCGGGTCCGGGCTCAGCACACTGCTGCAGCAGCCACGATTTTCAACAAGCAGCAGCTTTGCTTTTTCGTTTTGCTGTCTTAGAGATGATTTGCTCTCTCACTCCTCCCTTCGGTGCAATTCTGTTGCAGCGTTTCACCTGACGCAGCAGAAGCAGCAGCAGCAGCTAACGTTTTTGCAGCCATACAACACGAACACTGCCGTCTCGGTTGTTTCTGCTGCTGCTCCTGCTGCAGCAACGCGGAAACGAGAGACCTGCTGCCAAGCCGCGGCTGCAGCTGCCGAAGGTCGAGATGACGCTACTACGTGTGGAGGACGAAGTGCAGCAGCAGCATCCCGTCTTCGCTTGACGATTTCTCCTGCTGTTCGAAATAGCTGGAAGGCAAGACTTACTGCTGCAAGGAGACTGAACTGCAGCACGGCTGCAACGAGGACTGCTTCTTCACAGGGTCCTGGTGCTCCTGCTACTGCTTCTTTACTCATTGCTGCTTCTACTTCTGCTTTTGCTGCTGCTCCAGGCCCTGCTGCTCCCGGCGCTGCTGCTGCCGGTGCTGTTGCTTCCCCTTCTCCGTACTCACGACGTGTCGCTGCTGGTGCTCCAGTCGCTCTGGTTCCCGGCGCCCCTGCTGCAGCTGATCTACACGGCGAGAAAAAAGACAAGTGTGCGGTTGCGGCTGCTGCTGGCGGTTCTCTGCATTCTGCTGCTGAGGCTGCTGCTGGTGCTGAGGCCGCTGCTGCTGCTGAGGCCGCTGCTGCCGGCAACTCCGGGTCACTCCTTGCGATTCTTGGCTGCCACAAAGCGACTTCTTATTCAGCTGCTGGCGCTCCTGCTTCTTCAAGAACTGCTGCTCTTGCTGCTGGCGATCCCACCCCTGGAGCTCCGTCCGCTGCTGCTTCTGCTTTTGCTAGGTGTGCTGGAGCTGCTGCTGACGCTGAGTCTTCGACGGGGAATTCTTCGAGTGACGCAGCTTCTGCTCTTCTTTGTCTTCCTCCTTTTGCTGTGACTCGCCATATAGACCCTCCCCACAAATGGCTGCTGCTGCTGCATGCGCGCAGCAGCACAGGCAGCCGCCTCTTCCTGTCCTGGAGCAACCGGACTGCTGACCAGCGTCCTCAGTCCCGGGTCCTTCCCCCCTGCAGCCACAGCTGCAACGGCAGCTGCAGCAGTAAAAGCAGCAGCAGCACCACCTACCACAACAGTTGCAGCAACAACAGCAGCAGTGCCTCGCGCACCAACAGCAGAAGCGGCCACCTGCACGGCAGCACGACGGGCGCAGAGAGCCACACCGGTGGCCAGAGCAGCGCGAGCCGCAGCAGCAGCCATTTTGCCACCTGCAGCAAGAGCAGCAGCGCGAGCAGCAGCGAGGATCGAGGACGTGGTAGCAGACTCCCTGAGAACGGCAACAACTGCAGCGGGAGCGGCAACAGCCACAGCAGAACCGAAGAGAACAGCAGGACCGAGGAGGACTGCAACAGCAGCAATAAGAGTAGAAATCGCAAGACCATCAGGAGTGCCGACGGCAGCTGCGGCAGCAGCAAGGCCGGCAGCAGCATTGGTGGGGGCAGCAGCGGATGCAACGATGAGGACGGCGCGGGCAGCAGCCGCGGTGGTAGTAGCAGTAGTAGCAGCAGGAACCTTACGAAAAAAAGCAGTGGCTACGCAGACAGCAGCATCAGGGCCGACAGAATAGCCAGCAGCAGGGAGCGGGAAGACGCTGGCAGCAGCTGTGATCCTCCTCTGAGCAACAGCAGCAGCAACTGCAGCAGTAAGGAAAGGAGCAGCAGCGCCGGCACTGCTGCACAGACTGGTCAATACGTTGCCACAGCTAAAGACGTAGAAGCGCCGTATCCCTCTTTCCTTGTCCCCTCGCCCTACCCTCCGCCTCCTGCGTCTTCCTTTTCTTCGCCTGGGAGCGCTGCTGCGGGCTGCGGAGACGGGAGCGGCAGCAGCAGCAGAAGCACAGAGAAACACAAGAGAGCAAGGAGAAGAAGAAAGAAGGCCACTGCGGGGGGGGTGGGGACGCCTGAAGCAGCGGAGGATGGACAAAAAGAAGCAGACGAAACAGCAGCAACAGCAGCAGTAGCAGCGGAGCGTTGCAGAGCAGCCGCTGCAGCACAAAATATTGTCGAGCGGAACGTGCTGGGGATGTCTGCAGCGGAGTATGAGGCCCGAGCCGAGGAAGAAAGGGAAGAAATACAACAACGATGGAAGGCACGACTTGCCGTTGAAGAAGCAAGGCTACATGACCACATCGCGGCAGAAAGAGAAGAACAGCTGCAGCACATGCGTACTCTTCCTTCTCCACCATGTACGTTACCTTTATATATGTAAATATAGGTATATAAGTGTCTCTCTCTGTCCCTGTCTCTGTCTCTATATATGTAGATATATGTGTACAAAGTGTGTGTATATACATATACATATATATACGTATACATATATATACATATACATATGTGAGATGCCGGAGGAGGGACAGTTTGCCCAACGGAACGTGGGACAGGCAGAGGAGACGGCGGAGAAAGAAAGAGCAGCAGGGGGGCCCAGGCTTCCGAGATACTGAGAAGAGCAGCACCCGCGGCTATTCGTAACCGGTGGCACAGCCCTAGCAAGAACGTGCTCTACGGAGGTCCACATCTACGTATATATATATATATATATGTATACAGAGATATGCGGGCCTCTCACAGTAAGCGTCACTGCAGTAGCAGCCGACAACTCCACAAGGGAAGCGGTGGTTGCCGCGATGCATGCATAGATGAACACATCTCTCTATGTGGTGAAGATAGAAGAGAGCTCCAGAGAGAGGGCTCTGTGCAGAGCTGCCAAAGTGCGTCAGAAGCGACGTCTGTACGTCCGGCCGAAGAAGAAGAAGCAGCAGCGGCAGCAGCAAAGAAGCTGCTGCAGCAACAACGCAAGAACCAGCAGCAGCGGAAGCAGCAGCAGCATCGGAAGCAGCAGCACCAGCGGAAGCAGCAGCAGCAGTGGAAGGAGCAGCAGCGGTGGAAGGAGCAGCGGCAGCGGAAGCCGCAGCAGCAGGAAAGACAAGGGCGGCAGTGGGTGCGTGCTGCAGTAGCCACACGCCAACAGTGACTGCGCGACGCGCGCGCGGTTGTTATCCCGACACATATACAGCAGCAGCAGAGAGCCACGCACGGGTGCACCTCTCCTGCTGACGCTGCTGTTTCTTCTACGCGTTTTTAACAGCCACTGCCCGTCGAACCGGCCGTCGCCTACATCGCCCAACTGCGATCAGTCGAGCAACAGCCTCCACGTCCTCAGCCGGCAGCACTCGGGGCTGCGAGGGCCTCGTAGAAGAGCTGCCTGCTGTATGAGTGTTTTCTCGGTGGATGACAGCAGTGTAGGATCACAGCAGCAGCAGCAGGAGCACGTCAAGGACGCTCTTCCTGTTTGTCTCCACCGGCCGTCATCCCTGCTGGTCCTCCTCCCCCTGCTCCGTGGGCGGTGTGCTGAGTTACTGCTGGCGTTGTCTTGTCGATGCTGCTGCCGTCGTTTGCTGGTGGTCTGTTCCTGCTACGCGACTTAGGAAGATGCGCTGCCCTGTTTTGGCTGTCGCTGCCACTCTCGTGTTGCTGCTGGGGATTCTGCTGGATTCCTACTGCTACAGCTGTCTTGCCACTATCCTTCTTTTGTACTCTGCGTATCCCGCCGCTGCTGTTGAAACGGTTGCTGCCGGTTCTGCCGCTTGTGTGTCCCTCAAGACTGACGCTGCTGCCGCTCCTTCTCCTCATTCTCCACCCGGGTTCCTCGACGCTGCTGCTACTTTTGCTGCTGTGTTCCTCGAGGCTGCTGCCGCTGCGTCTGCTCGTCTGGCTGCTGCCACTGCTTGACCGGGTGCTCCTCCTGCTGCTTCTGCAAGGGTCGAGGGTTCTGCTGGCTAGTGGTGCTGCTGCTGCTGCATTACTTGGACGTGATGCTGGTGCTGTTCTGCTGTCGGGCTGCTTTTCCTGCTGCGCTGTTGACAGGGGCTTACGTGTTTCAGAAGCGGCAGCAGCCCCTGGGTCCTCCTCTTCGCTACGACTTTCGGGTTTACCAGCCGTACTTCCGAAAGCTCTGTGTTAGTCTCATTCTTCAGAACCCTATTTTCTCTTGCATGCGTTGCCCCCTCTTCCCCTCCCTTTCATGTCCGTCCATTCGCACCTCTTCAAATTTCTCCGTTTCTCTCTGTCTGTTTGGTCCATCAGTACGTGTGGATACTTATCTACCTTATAGGTATATATGTGAGTGGAATGTATGTAATGTGTATATATATATATAGATATATGAATATATATTTGCATCGACGTATGGACTGTCTCTGGCTCTATAGTCACACATATCGATACATGTATATATTGGTGTATATGTACGTGTACGTACTGTCGCTTCTGTTCTATAGTGACGTTTGTGTGTATATATATAAATATATGTAGAGATGTCTGTTATGCCGCTTCCTCTGTACTTACATATATATGTATATGCTGATGTATGTATAGATGTACGTACCGTATTTTCCCCTATATTTACGTCTATGAATATAGACATATATATAGGTATGTATAGAGAGAAAAAGAGAAGGAGGGTGTTCTGTCGCCTTATCTCGCCACCCCTCTGTAGGAACGCATGCACAGGTGTATATGCATATATATGCATATACATATGTATAGATGTAGATATAGGCATACGTATAGATATATGTGAAGTAGCTTCCTCTATAATTACGTGTATATATATGTATATTCATATATATACAGAGGTATGTACTGTGTCTTTGTTTATATATACGTATATAGATATAGAGAGAGAAACTTGTAGACGTTGTCGCTGTCTGTCGCCACACGTCTACGGGTTCGCTTGTCCAGGTATACATGCACATACATATATATGTGTAGCTTTCTCTGTAATCACATATATATATGTTATGATATATGAAAACAAGCTTGTACTGTGTCTTTGTATATGTTTACTTATATTGGTGTAAGCACACATATATCTCTATATATATCAAGTCGCTTCCTCTGGAGTCACACGTCTATATATGTACTGATATATGAAAGCATGTGTACACTGTGTCTTTTGTATATGTTTGCGTCTATGAATGTGTCAACCCATACGTATACGTAAAGAGAGGTAGTTGTACGTGTTCTCTCTTTCTGTGGCTACGGGTCGACGGGAAGAAGGCATGCACAGGTATATGTGCAGACACTTCATTTGCAGCCACACAGAAACGCACAGGGAGAGACACAGACAGAGAGGGGCAGATACTTCTGCATACTTCTGCCCTATTGTTCTTCTGTGTGTGTGCGTTTGGTGGGCCAGAGAGAAGAGGCTGGGGGTAGTGAGGGTACCCACTTCTGCACACGAGCAGGCGGAGGTATATAGATAGATACATCCCCGTGGCCACAGACCGAAGAGGAGAAGGCGAAAGAGAAAAAGTAGATGGAAAGCGCTAGGGGAGGAGAGAAGTACTCGCTTGTGGACGCGTGGCTGTTTTCTCGTAGGGTACACACAAAGGGAGGGAGACGGAGAGACAGGGAGACACAGAGAAGGGAAAAGAGAGGCAAAGAGAGAGAGAAGGAGACAGAGAGAGACAGAGAGAGACGGAGATAGAGAGAGACAGAGAGAGACGGAGGCAGAGAGGCAGAGGGGCGCAGACAGAGCGACGGAGACAGAGACAGAGAGACAGAGACAGAGAGACAGAGACAGAGGGGCGGAGACAGAGAGACAGAAAGGGAGACAAAGGGAGACAGAGAGACAGAGAGAAGGGAAAAGAGGGACAAAGAGAAGGTAATAAAGGGAGGAAGACAAAGAGAGAGAGAGACAGGGGGACGGAGACAGAGAGAGACAGAGACGGAGACAGGGAGGGACGGAGACACACAGAGAGAGACGGAGACAGAGAGAAGTAAAGAGAGACAAAGGGAGAGTAACAAAGAGGGAAAGACAAAGAGTGAGAGGAGACAGAGAGACGGGGAGACAGAGAGGGACACAGAGAGACGGAGACAGAAAGGCAAAAGGAGACAGAGACAGAGAGAGGGGAGAAGGGAGAGAAGGAGGGAGTAACAAGTAGACAGAGACACGGAGACAGAGACACGGAGACAAAGAGAGACAGAACAGAGACAGAGACAGGCGGAGACGGAGACAGGGAGAGGGACGGAATTAAAGAGAGCCACGGCCTTCTGGCAGTTCATGCGACGTCGGTAGGGGCGTGGATGCACCTGTCTTGCGCTCTCTCTCTGTTTTTCATCAGAACGACTCACTGCGTATGTCTGTCTGACGAGGATCTGCATGTCTCGCTCCCTCCTTTTATCTGCCCTGGTGGTCTTCGCTAAAGAACTGCGCGTGTCTGTCTTGCTTTCTCTTTCTCTCAGAATGCCTCGAGAAATCAGCAAAGGCGTACATACGTATACAAGTATACATATATATACATGTATTCGTACATATATGTATGTGTGTGTGTGTGTCTGTCTCTCTCTCTTTGTCCTCGATCCATGCTGGAACGCACAGTGGGTCGTCGCATATATCTTCTTTTCGCAAGAGAAGGACATGCAGATTTCTCTCTTTCTCTTCTCTCTATTGCATTCTGCATAGACAGAGAAGAAGTTCCTCACGTCGTCTCCCCACCACCACCCCTCCCGCTGCCACTGCTGGTGACACTGCTGAAGAAGACATCCTGGCTTCTCCGCGTTTGCACGCGTCTGTACAGACGCGTTAATACATGCGTAAATATTCATACGCATAGGTCTACAGCAGCAGTGTCGCACACAAACAGGTCCATATGTACAGGTGTGTGCACAAATTTACATATATATATATATCAAGCTCTACGAAAGCAGTCACTTTAAAATAGATACACACACACACACACACGTGCATGCGCATAGATGTACGTATACACATAGATAAATATGGATGTGGATCTTTTCTCATATATGTGTATATACATGCCGGCGATAGGTATGTGCCCCTCTATACGTGCCAGCACGTCTCGACGTAAGTCTACACGAAAACAAATATATCCATATCTGCGTATATCCGTGTAGACATACAGAATTAAAACTACCTATATATGTATATGTGTATGTATGTATAGGCCCATATGTGTAGAGATAGATACACACACATATAGCCACTTTTGTATACAGCCAGGTAGATGTACGTACACGTGTCTATGTATAAACGCGTGTCATACATTCTTGCACGTCTATACACAAGCACGAATACATACATATATATACATATAGACGTATCGAACACACGCGTATATGTGTGTGTAGGTGGAGACGGATTTGTAGTCTGCGGTTTCCCTTCACGTCTCGCTGTTCTCGAGGGCCGCATGCAAATTTTTTCGCCTGCAACATGTGAGTGTGTGCTGTTAGCGAGAGAGTAGCAGCGCGACCACCTCTACGGCTTTTCCCGCATTTCCCTCGAGAATTTCTGACCTTCTCCCTCCCTCTTGCTCCGTGCGATTTCCCCCCGCCTCTTCCTGGGGGCTCCCCTTTTTCTTTCTGTCTCTCTTGCCGGATGTATACACACGTGTAGTCATCTGTGTATATATATTAAAACAGCCCGTTGTGTGTACACACATATACATATGTCTGTCTTCGTGTCTTCGCGTGTGCGTCTCTTATACGCATCTGCACGCGTGTCTCCATCTCTCTCTCTCTCTATGAATGTATGTATAGACAATGGCACATACTCACATCCTGAAGTTGTTACACAGTAAGCCCCAGCTTCTTCTATGAATTTATTTCACGGGTCGGCGTGAAGAACTCGAAGAGAAATACACGTGGACGTCCAAACTTTTCCGTCGAGAAGAAGGCAGGCCTCACACATCCGCAGAGAAATCGTCGCGTCTCGTCTCCCATTTGTCTCTCTGAAGGTCGTCGCGTCAACACCGCTGTGTGTGCTGCCTCGTCTCGCACGGCGTCTCCGCCAAGCCGTCCCACCATTTGTCTGCATGCACGCATTTTCTTCGCTTCTTCGTTGCTTTCACTCGAGGCCTCGTTTGCGCTCTTCGCGCGACCCCTCCCTCGCTTCCCCCCACTAACGAACAGCCGTGTGACGTGATACAGAGAGAGAAAACTGCGCAGAAGGGGGGGGGGGGGGGGCCAAGGGCAGGCTCTTCGAGTGAGAGACGACGTCATATTAAAGACGTGCCCACACACACGTGCATGTCTTTTTTGCTGTGCGCGACGCTTCTGCAACAGGAAGAAGAGAAACGCAGTACCCGCACGCGCATCGTTCCCCTCTCCGCCATTCAGGTGAAGTCATATCCGCACAACTTCTCTGCATCTGCAAGTCTTCCTATTCCTCCACGTCAACCTCTACACATGCCTACATGTATTTTACACGTACACTTGTGTCAGTGTGTATATAGATATGTGGACGTGTAGATATATAATGACGACGCCGCACCATGTATCCATCCATACATATATATATATATATGTGTAGGTAATTGGGTGGAAATATGTATATTGAGCGTCGGGGTATACAGGCACACGTGCACGTATGTATATATATATATATATATATATGTATGTATACAGATGTGTGTATTCTGTGCGTGTGTCTACGAAGGCATCTACATGTATATATATGTATATATGTATAGAATTATGTATTTACGTACATGTATACATGTACACGTACAAACATAGGTATATATATATGTTGTGCATACCTCCATGAAGGAGTCTATTTGTATATATGTGTACATACATCTATATATGTATATATAAAAATATATATTTGTGTACATGTATACATGTACATGTACTTATATATATATGTGTTGTGCGTACCTGTGTGAAGGCAGCTATATGTGTATATATGCATGTAAATATATAAATATGCATTCACGTGAACGTACGAAAACACACATGGATAATCTATACGTGTACATACATCCAATCTATACACATACATATACATTATATATACATCTGCGTACATGTATATATAATATATACATATGTACGCGTGTGTCTTTGATATGGGGACACACTAGTGCCTACAAGGGAGATGCCTTGTTTCTCTTTTCGTTCCTCTATGAAGACTTTTTCAACTTGTAGCTGGAGAGTCAAATACTCTGGCGAGACACACATGTACACATATTTGTACGTGTTGAAGTATATACAGAAACATAAGTGCATACATATGTATATGCGTGTGTGTGCGCGTGTGTAAATGCAGTCTCACGTGCTGCACTTGTAAACATACACCTGTATACATATACACACATATACACACGTGCAGAAGTATATATACATATATATATATATATATATATATATTTGAAGACCTGTATGATACGTGCAGGCACGCGCGTGTGACGAGGTACGTTATCTCTGCAGCTATATACACATATATATACAAATATATGTAGATACATATATATATATTGATATGCGAAGAGAGAGGTATGTTCCTGCGTCGCGAGTGCTGCTTGTTTTGTTTGCGTGCTGCTGCTTCTGCTGCTGTAGCCCTTGGCCTTCCAGCTACTGTGGCGCTGCTGCTGGCGCTTCTCCGTTGCTTCATGGGTGCTGCTGCTAGTCTGTTGCAGCAGCTCTTTCTTTTCTCTCTGACGCTGCCGCTGCTGCTTTTTCTTCTGCTCACGCCCTGCCTATGAGGGGGTCCTCGTGTACCGCTGCTGCTCTTCCTTTCGCCCTTTCCCTCTTCTTTCCCTTCGTCCTTCTTCTTGCTGCTATCCTTCCTCTCCGTTTCACCTGCCTTCTTCCTCATGTCTTTCTCCTTTCGTTTCGTCTTCTCCCTTTATGCTGCATCCTTCCTTCGCTCTGTTCGCTTCCCGTCTCTCCTGCTCTTTGTCGATGACTGTCAGGCAGCAGCAGAACGCCGGCGAGTCCGGTCGACGTGGACGGGGTCTGCGGGCTTCCGAATCAAGCAGGTCCAGCCTCTCTTTTCTCACGCCTCAGGCTGCAGCAGTTTCTACTACTTTCACACTTGCTGTTCTTCTCTGGCTCCAGCCTTTCTCAACGCCTTGCGGCGCACGAGCGTTTCTCGCCTGGAGGCACTTGCTATCACAGCAGCCCGCATTGAAGGGTGCAAACATGAATTTTACTCTATTGCCGGTGTGCGAGAGGACATTGTCGACGACATTTTCAACAACTTGACGCGTGTCATTTTCAAAGAAATCCCCTTCACCTATCTTCCTGCTGCGGCTGCCGAGCGCGCTGCGGCTGCTGCTGCTGCCGATGCTGCTGCTGCTGCCGACGCTGCTGCTGCCGCTCGAGGAGAACCCGTCCGACAGCGTGAAGCCGCCGCTGCTGCTGCCGCTCGGCGGGCTGCTGCTGCAATCATCCCACCTGACGCCGTCCTTGTCAAGCGGAGACGCCTCTCGCACCTCCTTCCCCCCAAGGAGTTGCACTGGAGGGACGTGCTGCAGCAGCGGGAGCAGCAGAACAACCGACGCCACCAAGGGAGGAAAGACGCAGACGGAGACGCAGCAGCGGAGGGAAAAGACGCGCCAGGAACGACAGCAGCTACGAACGACGAAGGTGGAAACGTCGTCCGTTTTGTGGAACGAGAAGAAGTGTGGGGCAGAGGCAGCACGGCAGACGAACGTGGGCAAGGCAGCGAAGTCTCCACTACTACACCAGAAAAAGAAGAAGGAGAATTTGTCTGTGGGGAAGCCGAAGGAAAAGGAAGATACGAAGGGAAGAAGGCAAAAGGGGAAGAAGACACAGAAGAAGGGAAGGGCAAAGAAGATCAGGCATATGAGTACTTTTATCAAGTGCCAGTCCCACGGGCAGAAGCGTCGTTCGAACGACCGCTCCGCGCGAAATTACGAGTGCGAGGGCCCCTGGTCGTCGTAGCGGGACATCTGCAGCTGCCCCAGGGAATAGATATTCTCAATAAAAATGAATATCTGTTCACCGTTGACGCAGGGTACTACGTGAACATGGATGTAAAAATTGAGAGAATTAGGGAATACGTGCTGCCTGAGAGCGGCTACAATTCACTAGAAAGAGACGTCGACGCCGAAGGTTTCATCTACTTCCCCAACTTCGTTTCACCGGTCCCTGTTTTTGCATTCGCGGCAGAGCGCCGGGGGGAAGCCGTGCACAGCAGCTGGAAAGACTTGCCTGCTGCTTCAGGGGGCGACGGAGCTGCAGGTGGAGGCGCAGGTGCAGCAGCCGGAGCGACAGCAGACGACCGAAAAGGAGACGAGACTGCAAAGGAAGACGCAGCTGCAGGGGAGGACGGAGACGAAGACTGGAATGCGTACGTACCAGGTCCAAGAGGATTACAGCAGGTGCTGCGGGACGCGACAGCAGCAGCGCCAGCAGCAGTGCAGCCACCTTGGTGTAAGGCGCTGCTCCAGCAGCAGCGCGAGAAGGAGAGAATAAAAAGGATGCAACAGGCAGGGGAACTTCAAGAAAGCGTAGTGTCAGAGGTTAGGGAAACTGCGCCAGCGACTGCAGCAACAGCAGCAGCTTCTTCCACAGAGGCTCCTCCTCCTCCCTCTTCTTCTCCTGGTGCTTCGGTTTCTCCGGGTCCGCGAGACGCAGCGCCTGGTGACGCTGCGGCGGGTCCGTCTTCCTCTTGTGCTGCTGCTGATCTTTTGTCTCCTTCTTCTTCTTCTTCTTTGGCCTCTCGTTTTTCTCCTGCCCAACGTCCTGCTGCCAGTCTTCACGCTTCCTCGGCCAGCGCCTGTCCTCCTTCTCCTTCTCCTGCTCCCGCTGCTGGGGTCAGCACTGGCACCCCACTTGCTGCTGGTGCCACTCCTCTCTCTTCTCCTTCTTTCTCTTCTTCGCGTAGTGCTGCTGCTTCCTCCTGTGCTGCTGGAGAAGGGGCTGCGGCAGCTGCTGTTGCTGGATCTTGGGGACGAGAAGAAACTCACGCAGCGCGACAGCAAGGGCAGCAGCAGGAGCGGCAGGGACCGCAGGAGCAGCAGCGACAACTCCGAGCGGAGGAGGCGTCTCGACTGTACGCCGAGGAATACTTATCAAATGATCTGCCCTTCCAAAATTTAGGAGAAGTGGTCACTCTGGAGGTTCAGACCGACGGCTCGATTACTCCTCGGGAAGCACTTGTCCGCTGCTGCGATGACCTGACGCAGCAGACACTGCTGCTGCTGCACGCGCTGCGACACAACTGCCACGCTGCTGCTGTTGACGGAAACGACGAAGAGGAATTCGAGGATCCAGACTGGTACCAGGATGCGCAGCGGTAAGCAGCTGCACGTATAAATGGAGCGGAAAACAAAGGAGAGGCAAAAGCAGAGAAAGGCGAAGAGAAGCGGAGGGAGGGGCAGCAAAACAGAGACCGAGACACAGGACATGACACAGAGACACGCACAGCAGAAGAGAGAGGGAGACACAGAGAGACACGGGAGGACGAAGATGTATGTGGGCTTCGTTAAGACCAGCAAGGCAGATGATAAAGAAGAATAAAAAGAGGAGAACTCAAAGATTTCGAAGAGTATCGGCAACAGAGAAAGACAGAAGAGCCAAAAGGAAACCAGCGGGGAAGAGAGGGGAAGACCAGCAGCAAGCGAAGACAGGCAGAGGGGACGCGCAGTGGGGAATTCACGGAGAGAAGAGACGTAGGAAGAGGAGATGAATATAGAGGAGAAGGTAGAGGACGACGCAAGGAGGGCCAAAACATGCCACGAATGAAACCAAGAAGACGGAACCCGCCGAGGAGGCGCCCGAAACGAGTACGTGCGTTACTTCACGCCTGCAGATCGGGAATGGACATTTCTGTCGCCTCCGATATCCGGTTTACCCGCGTCCTCGGCACAGGGTTCCTGAGCAAGAAGTCAACTATTTTGTATACACACGTATATAGAGAGAGGGAGAGGAAAAGTGGGTGGAAATATATATCCGCGCACTGGTAGGTCGGCGGGTTGATGTAAGTAAAGGCAGCTGGGTGGCTAGGTAGGGGCATAGAGACAGGGGTAGATAGATATAGATAGGTGTGAGTCAGGTGTAGACATGAGAGACATGTGTACACAAATACACATATATTTGTAGACGTGCATATATACAGACCTCTCCATATACGTTTCTGAGGACAGAGAGAGATAGGAGAGAAAAGCAAACACCGCCACATTTCATTTGTGCGGAGATTTATGTCTGCCTGTGGGGGGGAAGCGGAAGACAGAGAGATACACGTACGCAATGACGTGTCTCTGTCTATGCACATACGTGTTCACTCGTGTGGCTGGGTAAGGTGAAGAATACCCTCTACACACACTTTCACAACGTGTATAGATGAATAAGATGAATACCTTCTACATACACACATATATACGCGGACAGATGGATACAAGTAGTATCTTCTACGTATACATAGATATACCCGTGCAGATGCACACAGTGAGTACCTTCGTCCGTCCACATCTAGAAACACCACCTCGATCACCGGGAACTCGTACGCGTGCAAAAATTGGGATATTACTACCTATCTATTCGTATATCTGTACAGATCTATATATATATATATATATATGTATATATATATGTGCATGTAGATGTGTTCTTAGGTACGCGGCACGCAGAAGACACATCCACTGTCCGTCTATACATATGTGTTTAAAACTAATTACGTATCCCTATCTGTTTGTGTTTATCTATAGACGTCTACAGTTACCTCTATGTGTGGTCTGGTGTACGTGGGATGCACAAAAATACTAGACACAGCGACTTGCTGTCTATATGTATCTCTTTATATACATCTCTTCTCTATACATACGTGAATGTTCTTAGCTGTCGTCTGCACAAGATCATCAGAAACATTCTCTATCTACATTTATCTATATATCTATGTATATCTACATGTATCTGTATCTATGTCTGTCTACGTCTACACCTATCAATGGCGATATCTATCTATGTCTATATCTTCCTATATCTGTATCTGCGTATCTCTATTTATCTATCTATATATCTACCTGTGTAGGTCTACATCTATATAAACGTGTGTTCTTACGTAAGTGCGCAACAGAATAATAGACACATCCGCTATCTACCTATGTATATCCACATATGTACGTGTCTACATTTTTGTGTATGTATAGGTATGTGTTCTTAGGTTTAGCATGCGAGGAAATACTAGACACGCTCACGTCCACACCTACACAGAGCCACACCGCACACAGCCACACGTGTGTACCTGCGAGTCTACCAACCCGCACGTATGTAGATCCAGATCTATTCTCATATACGCTGTACATACCGCTAGTAGACACTCACATAAATATCTGTATTTCTTTGCGGCCTGAAGGTTGGACAACACATGAGTCGCTGTAGAATAGAAACTGACAGATGCTGGAGCGAGAGAAGGTGGTCGAGAGGAAGCGTCGCTGCCGCAGAAGCAGCGAGGGCTCAAGAACTCCAGGCTTGCACAAACAGAACAGCCAGCTATTCTACCGGAAAAGATAACGTTTTCTCATCCACGTGGTCAAGGATTGAGTGAAGGGCCACCACGTATGTAGTAGTTTCCCTGTAAGCCGCTTTTAAGCAGAACCTGCTGTTTCCGTAGACGTCCGAAACGCAGATGCCACACGAACAGTATTTGGTGAGGTGTACATACACCTGCGAGCCCGTCGGACCCGCGTAAGAAGCGTGTGTATCCGTGTGTGTGTGTGTGTGCGAACCGTGCCCCTACTGAAGTAAATAACAAGGTAGTATTGGTCGGGGCTGGGTAGCCAGAGTGCGCATGCAGCTGCACTAGCGTCAAAGCTGCTTGACCGGTGGACAGACGGAGCTCTGGTAGAACTTACGTGGAAAACGCAGCTGAAGGCTGGCCCGAGCTTTAAGCCGACGAGGGGCGTCCCTCTCACAGGCGACTCAGTACAGTGTACGTACAGCTCCACACTGTACGTCTGGGAACCGTTCCGTGTATGTACTCCCGGACGTTTGTGCTGTGGCATAGCTGAGGCGTACGGACACCTGCGTATTTCTGGACGTACGTAACGGATTGTGTACAAAATTAAACTCCGTCTAACGGCAGTGCCTCCGGAGAAGAAAACGACGGGGAGGGCTACAAAGACGCGTCTAGACCAGAGATTCTTCCAGACTTGACTAAATTGTCTGCAACATACGACTGAATATTACATACCTCTGCCACCGCATGTGCGCCTCCGAGAAGTGTGCCAGTTGAGATGTAGCGACCGTTACGGCCGTGTGGCCGTGCTTCGTTTGGGTGTACGTACTGCTTTTCATCTGTTGTGCGCATTCCTTGCGTTGTCGGCATGGCTACTAATGTCTGGACGGTACTAGGTACGCACATCTATCTGTTGCTGACAGTTACTTGGAGAGGAAGTACGTCCTACTAATCAGGTCGCACTTGTTTGGGGTGTAGGTACACCTGCTGGAACTGTGGGGTACGGAGCGGGGGTTGGATACACTTCGCCGGCTGTATACTGTAATAACTTGGGGTGCACGTACAGCTGCAGATAAGGAGCTTCTGCTTGCGTGCACCGTGTGTCCAGCTACAGCCAATTAACGTTTGCCTCTTCGGGTGTACAAACACCTCATGGTCGCCTGAGATGGTGAAGTGCGATACAAGTGAGGCCACGCGTGTGTATGGCGTCCGCTTGCTTACGGATGAGGTCTGGCTGCCGGTGCACCTCTGCGGCGTACGTACACGCCGTGTTTCCGTAGACAGCTACAGTCGTGTAAGGTGTGCTCTACGAGGAGGTTTGCTCTGCTTCGTTCTTGTGGAATGTGGTCAATAGAGGTGTACGTATACTACCGTGTGTGCGCCTTAACGCGAAGCCCCCAGCACGTGGAGAAACGCTTGTGGGGGTGTGCGAACACTTGGTAATGCACGTGGGGACTGGAGCGAGGGGAGAGTCGTACGGACGTGGAACGGCAATTGCATTTTACCGTTATTTAAATCTGTTTCACCATCTCTACGAGTGTCTGTTGCATGTTCCGCCACGCGGTATTCGTACAGCTGGATCTGCGTAGAGTATGCGTGATCGGCGATAGGGATGCGCTACGCGGAAGCGTCCTGACTGATAGCCAGCGTCTCCACAGATTTGTCACGTGAGAAACACGCCTGGCTATAGGGGCACCGGCGGAAGCGTGCTCTTCTGTGGGGTTGTGTGCGTACAGCTACATCGGCGTGCCCTGGAATCCGTATAAGAAGCCAGCAGCGCGGACGGAGGACAGGCAGCAGTTCTTCTTCAAAGCCGATGTCCTGCGGCAATATAATCTTTTGAGAGAGAAAATGGATGCTCGAAGAGAAGCAGCAGCAGCAGCAGCGGCGGCGGCACGGGAAGCAAGAGCAGTGGGAAGCACAGTTTCTGCAGAGGTGGGGCAGCGCAAGACGTCGCCGGGTGAGGGCGCAGCAGTAGCAGCAGAGGGGGGGACACCAGCAACAACAGCAGCAGCAACAGCTGAGAAACGCGGTGGCTTCGAAGGCGGCATTTCGACTGGTAAAAGAAGAAGTAGCGTCGACTACTACGTAGCGACGGAGGAGCCACTCCCCAGTGATGACGTGAGGCAGAGGACGTGCAGTAGCACGCAGCAGCAGCAGGGCCACAGACACGGGCAGGCAGAGGGGCAGCAAACAACGGAACTGCAGGAGCCGCGGCAAGAGCAGCTGAGTAAGGAAGCCTTGCAGGAGAGACTGCTTGACGAGGAAGAGGAGGAGGAGAAGCTGGTGAACAGAAGCGTGATCATACGGAAAGAAAGAGAAGAAGCGTGGAGAGACAAGCAGCGCATGTTCAGGGAGTTAGCAGAAAATGAAAGGCTTAAATTTGCTGGAGATGGAAAGGGGATGCCGCGATATCCGCTGGAAGATCGACTTGTCATGCAGGCGCCTGAGTGGGTGCTGCAGGACCCAATGGGGCCGCGGATGCCCTTGGGATACAGCGAGCTAGAAGACGATTGAATAAAATTTCGTATCCAGACACAGATACTTCTGGCACGCTCTAATCATACATAAAGAGGTAAACAGGTGGAGAGAGTTGCATGCACACACACACACACACACACAGACGTAAAACATCCAGAGGTAGACACGTGCCGACGTGTTTGTATCCGTAGAGAAAGACACTCACACACAGAGAGAGGGGGAGATACTAGTATATCCACAGAGAGAGAGAGAGACTGGCAGGTAGGTACATAGAGAGAAGACAGATAGAAAGTATTGCTTCGTGCGGATATGGCGACAGGCCGTGTGACGCCATAAACCGGGGCAGGTGTCCGTCTTGTTTAACTTTTTTCTTTCTCTCTCCTGAAGAAGTCTCCACACATGTGTTTGCGTGTGTAATTCGTTTGAAAGGTATAGAGGAGGACACCTTTGTAAATATGTCTGCATTAATCGCTTATGGGTCATAACTTCTTCACCGCGTCATGGAGTAGATTACTGAGACAAAGCGGCTTTTCAGAGATTCATGCAAGATTCGTGTTCATGCATCTGCGCAGCTGCCGTTAGAATGCGCATTGGGGGTAGTATACCACGTAGTGTAACACGTATCGTGAGCTGTGCATGTACATATCTTGTTACCCGCAGTAACGTGGGTATTCAGAATTTCTGCTGGTGAGGTGATTAAAGACTTTTCAGGATCATCCTTTTGTGTCCTGCCTACTACCACGAAGTATAAAATTGAAGCTGCTGCCGCTTCTCCGGTCGAAACATGTACTCTGCCGCAGCGACTGATCCTGCACATGAAGCACGCAACGGCGTTCAGCGAGTCCGTGGATACTACATAAAAGGTCTTTACTCTGCTTTACACTACCATTCACACAACCGGAACACCAGCAACATCCTGCCGCAAATAAGCACAGCCCGGCCGCAAGGAGAAAATCCTCACCCTGGGACGCAACTAGTAACACAGTCTAGCACGGCGAGACACCTCCGCGTGTACAAGCGAAGCACTCCTGTCGCTTCGCGGACCACCTCTGGACACTTGTGACTCGTCAATTAGCAAGCATGGATATATGCATTTCTACGGCGAAACCTACGCAGGAGGAAGAAGGCTCCTGCTGCTGCTCAGAGAGAGACAGGCATGTGCGTACAGCGCTCCCGTAGAAGGGTTCCTCCTTTCGCGTATACTCATCTTTCGCGTACACACACCTGCGTCCTGCAGCCGCGGTTACTGCTCGTGCACGTACTGCTGCTTACCTCTGACAGGTGCTGTTCTCACATCCGCTGCTGTTAGTCATGTATAATTCTTTAACGTGCCGTTGGTAGTCACACAGAGCAGTTGCATATCTTGAGCCTGGAGACGTCGCTGTCTTTCTTAAGCTACTGTGCAAAGAAATGGGGAAGGCATTCCAAACAACTAGGAGGAGGAGAATTTACTTTTAGATGTAAAGTGCGCTACTGACATGAGGCACGCAGGAGGTAGGAAGGCCCACCAGTAGGACTGCATGGTTGCGCAAATACGCCCGTCAATACTTGCATAAATCTCCGGCCTGAGCATATGGTCGCAAGTACACTGCACAAGCTGTCTTCCTTCTCTGTACGCGTGCACACAGATGAAAGGCAGCTGCAAATGTGTCTATTTAGCTGTGACGAACCGTTTACCCAGAGCTGGGGTTTTACGCTGCTGAGCGTGTTGTTCTTGTGCCCGTCAGCGACTTCTCCAGGCGCTGTGATATATTCGCAGATCGTTTGTACGCCTGTGTATCTATAGGCCGATATAATTCGTTAAAACATACATATTACCTGGTTCGTTTGTTTTCAGTTATTCAACGCATATTGGATCGAGTGTTTCTAAGGGCCGTCTGCTTTTTCTTATGCCTGCACGTACGTATGTATATGAGCATATATGTATGCTGAGCACACGTATACCTGTAACCTCGTTCAGCTAGGAATTCGTTTTCTTAGGGACGGAAGTTCTGTAAAACAGCCTGTATGCACTTTTTGCAGCTGAGGAGCGAAATACGCTGCAGTTGTCAAAATTCCTTTCCTTTGGCGTAGACACCTCAACCGAATACCTATGTAGTCGGTGACAGCGGGAGATTCCGTGCTACAGCCGTACGTATTCATCCCACAGCACGTCCGTCGAAACGTGCTCCTGATGTTGCTGTACTTTCTTTGAGGGTATTTTCCGCACTGTTATATTTTTGAACCCTGCGGAGAAAAAGTCCCATGCGTGGTTAAAACACTCTTCCTAACCTTTACGTAGGTACACACGAACGCGTATACCGATGTGTCTTCACGTAAGTCTACAAGCATTTTGACTGAACGCACGGATAATACGTGGAGCAGCACCGGAAAAGTATCTACGTGTGACACGGACACGTCCAACTCCAATAAAACAACAGCGGCACGAAAGTCCAGTATCCGTGACGACACAGTAAAAGTCTACCGAAAAGCGTCTTCGAGGAATTCCCATAACAGGTGTATGCCATGTGGGCGCTCCTCTATTAGCGGAAGCAGCAGGAGTAGCGTGGGTAAAGAATGCGCTTCCTTCTACTTCTGCAGTGAATTATTCATCTCGTTGTAGTAGACAAACGTTTTTTGGCCGTGTTTATCAGCACGTGTGTCCCCTTGTTTTATTGAAATCAACGTCGCGACTCGTGTTCCGCATCAAAACGGATGTGGACTCCTGTTCACCGCGCAAAGCTTTCACCTGTCTCTAATCCAGATTTATACCTTATTTCTGCTCCTTCCTCAAATGGTTTTCTGTCGCAGCCATTCCCGATCTGACTGGTGTAGCTATCTTTGTACGGGAACACAGCTAGAGGTAATTCAGTGCAGTGTACCCACCACTCCCGCGCACGCGAATGCAGGAACACGCACGTAGGCGTATATGATTTTACGTGTTTGAGAAACGTACACGCAGGTCAGCACATCTACAGATTTTGGTCGTACATGTATATTATTTATACGTCTTAAAGAAACGTAGGCGCAGGTCAGCACATCCGCAAATATTGGACGTGCGTTCACAGATGTCTGCGCTGATGTCTGCAGCGTGCCACTTTCGTTCCACCGCAATCAGTCGCGCGAAAGCGGAAGTGGGGTATACAGACATGAAGCCACACCAGACGCACACAGTTAGGAGATTGTTTACCATTCAGCGGGTACGGAGTAGCTGTACGAATATACCGCCTCTGTCTACATGACGGACGTGCTGGAACTGCCTCAGATGCATCTGGGATTCCTTCACTAGCGCCGACATATGATAAGTAGACGGAAGAGTTGTCCACTGGCCTTTTTGTGTGAAATGAAACAAGTAGCGAGGTTTGCGTACTCTCGGCATGTGGGATGCGTGTGCCGAGGTTGTTTAATTGCCATGCGTCCCGAACGGAAAAACTATGCACCTCAAGTCTGTGTATAAGCGTAACCCTAGAAGCGGCACACAATTTCTCATTCACTCTATCCGGCGGATACCCCCACGCGAACAACACACCGCGGGCCTTCAGCCTTGACACATCGACACCGGCGGCAACTACGAAGCACTCAATAAAATTTTAAGAGAGGCACTACTCGCGTACTAAAGGCATCCGCTACATGACACGTACACGACGAGAAAAATAGTACATGGACCTTGGTGTAGCGACTATACTCAGTAGCATATTGTACGGTGTCGATACGCACAGTGCAGACCGAGTCTGGCGGTAGATCGGCAGGAGGTTCTGGAGCTGTGTACACGCTGCATCACTCTCTTTGGTGTCTCTGCGTTTCAGTAGACGCCACCGCGCTTCTCATACGCGGGGCAGAAGCACGCGCAGCAACAACAGCACCAGCAGTCACAGCGGCATCAGCAGGCATCAGCAGCCGCAGCGGCTGAACTACAACGAAACATCTCTCCGTAGTTTTGCGACGAAGCAATGTCGTGCCAGCGCATCTGAACAGACGTTCGAGGTCTACAAAGATACTTTTGGAAGCCGTATAGCGTGTATATGCACGCGAGACAAGAACTACAGTGAACAGCAGAAAATCGACGTCGGAGGAGCAGACAAAGGCAGAAGTGAGGATTATCGCAGCAGACCTTGTGGCGGCTGTATTCCTGCGTCCATCGCCTCTCCAGGGACTCGTAAGGTACGTGGCCGCTAATGCAGAAAAGAAAAACCAGCAAAAGGACAAACAGCGACACCACCAACCGCAATACCAGCAAGAACCGCAACACCAGAAGCCACATTATCCAGTAGCACTAGCACGATCACCGGCGGTCCGTACAGCAGAGTAGAGCCAAAAGGGGTACCATCAGGCTGACCAGCCTCCTCACCGGCATCAGCATCTGTGGCTCCATTCGTTTCATAAATTACCAAATTAAAGTGCTCGTGACAGTGAGTACTGGTGGTCATGCGAAGGACGACCGCCACTTCCTCGGTAAGGGGGCCCCATGCGTTGGCTCAACACCACCTCCCAACGCAGGTGGAGACAGACCACAGAAACAAGAGAAGCGGCAGCAGAAGCCGTCAGAAAGACGAGTAGCAGACGACAGCTGCTGCTACGGAGAACAGCAGGAGCGGCCGCAGAAGTCGCAGGACAACCAGCAGCTGCTTTTGCGCGAGCAGGTGGCATCGAGCGATCCCAACAGGAGCGCCAGTGGAAGCACGTACAAAAGCGACACTAGCAGCGCGACAGCGCAACAACTAGACGCATAACTATCACAAGCAGTAAACATCCTCTTGTAGGAGAGCAGCTTCTGATGCAGTGGGGAACAGATTTCTCGATCGTTACAGCGGCGCCGCTAGGCAGATGATACGCGGTAATCCAGGCACCTCGCAGCGGCGGTCGAGGAGATCCGGCGGCCACAGCAGCAACAGCGACAGCCGGCTGGCAGATCGAGACTTTCAGCTGCAGCAGCAACAGCAAAGCTTTAGATGGCAGCCGGCTGGCAGATCGAGACTTTCAGCTGCAGCAGCAACAGCAAAGCTTTAGATGGCAGGAAGAATGTGGGTGGTGCTTGCAAAAGTAGTGTATTAGCAGTGCGTCGTGTAACCCCTCCTCTTAAGGCGCCTGCGGGTGCTGTTGCAGGCATTGCCGGTCCTGCCGTCGCTGGGAAGCGTAGTGCCCCGTGGGGGTGCGGGGTCCGATGCAGCAGCTGTGTCTTGATTTCTGCTCGTCTCCTCGCCTCTGACAGTCTTGTAGCTGCTGCTCCATCATCTAACCGTCTCGCACGTTGAAGAGGTGGTTGACTCTGTCCACTTTGCAGTTCAGGGATGCTGCTGAGATTTTTTTTCTGTTGATTGCCCCGCTCTATGGCTCGGGAGCGGCGACGGCCATAGAGCACCACCGGCCAGCGAGGCGTACACAGCGTAGTAGCGCAGAATCAGCCGAGCTGGTGCACCGGTCCGGCAACAAAAGCGACAGACGACCAAGCAGCAGCAGCAGCAGTCGGAGGATCGCAGCAGGTGAAGAGGTGACGAGCACATCGTAAACAAAGGAAACGCCGCGACTCTGGAGATTCCGTCAAGAGACACCGCAAGTGGAACTCCGGGCCGTCAGTCAGCGGCGACAAACGTGTTGTACAGCTTTGTAGTCTTTTGTAGGCATTGCAGCACAGTTGTTCTGATCCAGGGCCCTCCAGAGGTGTGGCGGAAAAAGAATACCTCCAGCAGATCCATCCGCAGGAGCAAGAACAGTGCTCGGTCTTCGTGCGCTACTGCTGCCCGTAGCAGGGGCAGCACGCTGCCCGACAGCGTCGTGTTCTATACCTGTTTCTCTTGTTGCTCGGTTTATTCAGCAGCGAGAACAGAGTGCTTCCCCGTATCTGCAGAGCAACGTCTCGTTGCTGGTGAGATATAGATGATGGTGTCCTGGAGTCCCCGCTGCAACTGATCGCGCGCCATCTCTCCTTGTTCTTAGGTATTCTGCGCTGCTGCGCTGGGTGGGCGGTGGGCGCCTTCACTGCCCTCTTGTCCGTCCCCGCCTCTTTTGCACACTGCATGATTTCCTGGCTGAGTCCTGCGCAAGCCGAGGCTGCGGTCTCCGAAGGTCTGCGGCGGCCGCTGCAGAGGCGTCAGGGCGAGCAACGGCAACGGCCACACAGCAGGAACGGTGAAAACGGCCCCGGTAGCAATAGCAGGAAAAAAATCACCGAAAATGCGAACAGCAACGGCGAACGCAGCAAAGCAACAGCCACAGCAGTTAACGACAACAACAGCGGCAGCACTGGCCCAGCCGACAAGGAAAGAAACAGAGGTTCCAACGTATTTGACTTCAGCGCCAGACTACAAATATCTGCAGGAGTATGTCTAGAATAGATGCGTACGGCACTACGTTTTCAGTAAAGCATTGCTACTAGCAGCTGTACGATTTCGAGTGTCCGTACCCCGAACAACAGTATAACGGCAACATGAATGACTGAGGCGACTTCTTTGTCTGCAGCCTCGGTGTGATATCTGCTGCTGTCCGTACGAATACTCTAATAGCAGCGGTAGAGAGACGGCGACCGCAGCAAGTCGAGGCAACAACCACAACAGCAGAAGGTCGCCGCTTGCTGCAGTAGGGCGCGGCAACGACAAAAGCCGAGGCGCAGCTACAGGCAAAGGGCGAGGGACATCAGGTGTCCCACCAGTAGCAAAAGCAGCAACAGGAGTGCTGCAGCCGGAGGCCTGGACCTAGGCCTGCAGCAGTAGTAGTAGTAGAAGAAGCAGCAGCGGAAGCGCAACGTCAGCAGCGACAGCGGTTGCCCCGAGGGCAGCCGAGAGCCTGCTGCAACACAGAAGACAAGACACAGGAGTCGGACCTGCAGCAGAAGCAACAGCATCAGTAGCAGCAGCAGAAGTAGCAACAAGAGCAGCCAGTAGACCACCAGCGGCAAAAGGCTCCGCCCTGCGAGCCAGCGTTTTTGCCGATGCTGCAGCTCAGCAGCAGCGGAAACACCGTCCACACAGTTCCAGCTGCAGCAGCAGCAGCAGTAGCAGCAAGAACATCTGCAGCAACAACAACACCAGCAGCAGAATGCACTCCAGGAGCAGCAGCAGGAGCGTGAGCAGCCGCAGACCCTCGAGCAGACGCGGCAACAGAAGCAGCCGCAGAAGATTTACTACTGGCAGAACAAGGCATAAACAATCAGCACTGTTGAGTCTGCAACGCCACTGGTGCGGCGCTTGTGTCCGCGGTGTGCCGTGGGCGCTGCAGCAGCGATTTTGCGTTTGCGGGGCCAGCGGCGAAAGCAGAGGCAGGAGCAGCAGCAGTGGCACGAAGCGCGTCAACGGCAGACACAATACGCAGTAAGAAAGGAGGAGAACCACCGCAGCGTCAGCAGCCCTTGACGATTGCCGCAGCAGTAGCAATAAATGTAGCAGCAAGTCCAGTTCATACAAAGAACGAAGGGCAGAAACGGTAACTGGTTTTGAACGTAAGACGGAGCAGGGCGACCATGTGGACGCTACAGATATATGAGTTCGAGCCGAAAAAACAGCAGTGAGGGAGCAGCTGGAAGAGCAGGAAGGATAATACCGTTGCAGCAAACGACTGGCAGTACGGGAAGTGACGCAAACGATGATTTGGGACGGTGAGCAGCAGGAGCAGCCAAAAAAGCCGGCGCCTCAGCAGGAGCAGCACCAGCAAAAGCTGCAGCAAGTTTGCCTGCAGGAACAACTGTAACTGCAGCAGAAGCAGAGGAGACAGCAACAGCAGGAGGTCAGCAGGCGCCGGAATTAGGAGCCGGGTCGGCGACAGCATTTAGTACAGCAGGGTTACCTGTGTATCCTGTCTCAGGAAGAATACGTAGAGCAGGAGAAAAGTGGACGGCAGCAGGGGTTTGAACAGCCCTCTGGTTTGCGCCTCGTGCACCACCCAACGAAATATAAAGCGATAACAGGCCTTCAGCAGTTTAGCAGCATTTCGTCATTACGCTGGCGTCCAATTGCTGTGTCGATGTCTCGTGCATGTCGTCGTTTCCTGCTTCTTTTGATTCTTACGTTCTTCGTCTTCTTCTTCGTCGGCTTCACATTTGACTTGTCCTCCTCTATGCTGCTGGGCTTCTGCTGCTTACTGCGCCTTCTTGGTTGGCGGTGCTACTTCTCTTTTTCTCCTGTCCTTGCCGCGCTTCTTCTCTTTCTCTCCTCGTGGATCTTCTCGTCCTTCACGTCTCGGGCTCCACCTGCTGCTCCTCCGTGTGCGCGTCCCCTCCAGATGCTACATTACCTTTTCTGCTGCTGCTGCTGCATATCGTCCGATTGCCCAGCTGCTGTTTATTCGCTTCCGCTGCGCTAGCTTCTCCCCCGTTGTCTTTGGCTCTTGCTTCGCCTTCTGTTTTTTTCCCTCCTCCTTTCGACTGGCTTTGTATCTTCTCTCTCGGCGATTCGTTTCCATACTGACATTCTCCGGCAGCACTTCCCGCTGCCCACCACGGCTGTTCTACCACCGCTGCTGCCTGGCGTCCCTCTTTCTTCTCCCCGCTGCTGCTGTACCGTCGCTCCTTCGGTGTCTCGGCAGGAGTCGTGGCGCCACCTTCTTCGTTCTCGGCAGTTCTCTCTTTTCTGCGTTGCCTTCCGCAGTTCTTTATTCCTCTCTGGCAGCGCTCTGTGTTTCTCAGTGTGATTTACAGCCGCCTGTTTGTCTTCCTCTTCTTCTCTTCATCAAGCACTTCGTGATGGTCAGGCTGCGTTTCTGCAGCAGACGGCTGCTGCGCCGCTGCAATCCGGTGCGTGACCTGCTGCCGCGAAGCGATTTGCCTGGAGCCCAGCAGAAAACGCCCTTCAACGTTAACCGGTACGTGTTGCTGTTGGTGTATGTTGTGGGAGTGGGGTGTACCGGTCCCCTGTTTTTTAACTGGCCGCCAATAGCAGAGCTGCTCTTTCGAAACGAGGCTTTCGCGGAGTTGTGCAAAAAAGACCCGCTCACGGGTGCGTACACACCGGATCTGCGGCGCCGGCGGCCGCAACGGCAGCCCACTGGCGAGGAAGAAGGCACAGAGGACGGCAGCAGTGGCGGCAGCGAAGAAGGTGGGAAGCCATACATATGTGACGCACAGGAAGCAGCAGTACAGCAGCTGTACACCCTGTGCTGCGCAGTCTGCTGCTGCTTCTGCGGCGTTGCTGGTTCGTTGATGGACGCGTGCGGACCACGTTTTACTACGGTGGCAGGGCGGTTGCTCCAAGTGGTGGGGTGGGTGATGCTCGCTTTCGCCAATGTTTCCAGCTCCCTGTACTATGTCGGCATGGCGTTCTTTGCTTCTGGCATTGACGCGGTGGTGCTGCCCACTCTTTCCGTTTGTCGGCTATTTCCTGCTTCCGAAGGGCTTATTATTACCGTCGTAGGAAGCGCACTGTCCGCTAGCTACGCCGTGCCTCTGGTAATGAAGCAGTTGGCAGAGGTTTATGGCGAGTCTTTCCGCATGATTGTTTTACGCTACGCATTGCTTTGCCCATTGACGTTTGCCGTCGTCGCGCTCTTTCTCATGCCCCGGCAAAATTTCCAGCATTTTCCGGTCGGTAAGGAGGAAGCGGCAGCAGGGGAAGGAAGTCGCGCGGGACAGGGAGAAGGAGGAGGAGAAGTTGGGGGGAAGGCAGCGGCAGAGGCAGCAGCTGAAAGCGCTGAAACACACGAGCCAGGAGACGGGCGGCACTGGCGAGGTGGGAGAGAACAAGGCAGGAGACAGACGGTCGACAGGAGAGGAGAAGAGAAACACGAGAAGTCAGCTGGCAGGGGTAGTGAACTGGAGGGAGGAGAAGGCAGTGGAGGAGAACACGAAGAAATATCGGGAGAAGGAACGAAGGAGGGACGGAACGAGGAAGAAGAGGACGGCGAGGAAAAGAGAAAAACCGAGGACAGAGAGGCGGATTCGTGGCGGGTGGGCACCATCAGCATCAGTACAAGAAGACAAGGCAGGAGCGGCAGTAACGACGTGTGTGCTAGGCGACGCGAAGTTGCCACCAACAGCGGAGTAAAGTGTGTGGGAAAGGGCGGTGGCAGACTCGCGAGTCGCCTGGGAAGTGCGGAGGAGGACAACATCGAGGAACACTGCAGAACACTCGGCAGCAGCAGCGGCAGGCGTCGCATGGGGAGCGACGGGGGCAGAAGGGGGCGCAGCAACAGCAGCGACAGAGACAGTGCTGCAGAGACAAGACTTTACGTTCTAAGTTCCAGCTTTGCAGAGACGAGACACGACAAGAAGGGCGACAGGAGCAGCAGGGAACTCCGCGACTGTGGCGGTGGGATCGAGAGTCATCCGTGCGTGTTACCGGGTTCCGATGCCGCTGCTGCTGCGGCTGCACTTGAAGAAGCAACAGCCAGCAGCAGGAACGTGCAAGGCTACACTGCAGACGACTGCGCGAGTCATTCCCGCCTCACTGATACGTATAGGAAGAGTTCTGCTGGCAGACAAGCAGACACTCCGACGGACACTGCGTGTGCTGCAGCGGGTGCCACTTTTGTTGACTGTTCTGCCGGTGCTGTAGCGCCTGCCGCTGCGAGTCCTGCAAGCGTGAGCCCTCCTGCGGGGACGCCGGTCTCAGGCGGGACCGTTCGTTCTGCTGATGCTCCTGCTGCTACCGCGAGGCACAGTGCAAAGGACGAGATTGCTACGCACCCAACGATTCAAGCGGCTGCTGCCGGGCATAGCTCCTTAAGCAGTACTGCTGATGCTAGCGCGATACAGTCTGCTGTCAGCCCTCCTGCAGCCGGACACCCCGCTGCAAAGCTCGCGCCTCTACGCTCTGTGGAAGCTCTCGCTCCTCCTGGTGATGCTGCTTCTGCCGCTGGTGGCGCGGCTCCTGCTGCTTGTGGTGGCGCAGCACCTACCGCTCATGCTGCTTTTTCTGATGCTTCCCTCGATGCCGATCCTGTGTCCAATGCTGCAGCTAATGCTGCTGGTAATGGAACCGCTCCTTTTGTCGGTCCTGCCACTACCGCTGCAGCTCCTGCTGCAGTCGCTCCAGAGTCAGACGCTGCTGAAGTAGTAGCTCTTCGGCAGTTTCGTGTTGAAGAAGTGGTTGCGGTTGCCCCTCCTGAAACTGAGGATTCCAGGGCACAACGCAGCATGGACAGGAACACCAGGATCAACCGCGACGAGAAGGAAAACAACAGTAACAGCAATGACAACACGCAGGTAGCACCTGGAGGTTATTATGAAGAGACTGGAGTTGTACAGGGCGCTTCAAGGGAAAATATCTTGACGACCGCAGCAAGGAGGAGAGCAGGAGTGATTGACGCTGCTACCAGTAGGAGTACTGCAGGGAACAACTGCAGTATCAGTGCCACTAATGAGAGCAGGAGTAGTGTTGCCGTCAATGTTAGTAGTCATAGTAACGCGATGGACAGCGTGAGTGCCGAGGGAAGCGTTGTTGCAGGAACTTTACACGGGTGGGGCAGCAGTCGTGGCGGGACAGCAGGAACAGCACAAACGAATGCAGCTGATGCGACGCGTGAAATAACGGAAGAATCGACAGCAATTTTCCGCGGGTCTACAGCAGCAGGAGAGTCCTTGTCGACCGCCCCGGATGATGTGGCTCCGATGCCAGCACCAGCAGCGCGATCCTCAGCAGGGCCAGCAGAAGAAACGTCATCTCCAGGTGCAGCAGGAGCGCAGGCAAGTTTGCGTCCAACACTGCCGGGAAATAAAGAAGGACAGTTTCAGCTGGGACGAGTGTGGCCGCGGCGCAGCAGCAACCCTGTGTTGCAGCTGCAGCAGCTGGCAACAAGTCCGCGCACTGGTCTCGCTCCTTCTTCCTCTCCGTCTCCTCAGCAGGTCGCGACACCAGCAGGAGGCGGAGCTGCAGCTGTTGATGGAGCAGGTGCGCCACTTACTTCTTGTGGATCAGAAACGAAGCAGAGAACAGGGTCCTCAGTCTGCACATCTGATGAAGAGTCGTGTGGGGAGGAGGACAGACCTGGACGCTGCTGCAGCTGCTGCAACCGTAGCACGAGCTGCTGCAGCACTGCGGCTCCGCCGAGCCTCCAGAGAACTACCTGGGGAGACTGTCTGAGGCGACTGAGTCAGAACAGCAGGAGCAGATCAGCGATGCAGCAGCTAACGTCGGAGAGATTTTTGCTGATTCTTCTCTACAAAATTGTAGTGGTGTTGGTGGCGACGTATTTCCAGGAGGCAAGCCAGCGCATGTTTAGTCCGCGAGTGCTGCATGTGCGTGCGACGCTGCTGCCGTTCTCCTTTCTGCCGTGCATCGCACTGGGAAAGGCCGCCGATCGCTTTAATATCGTGCGCGTGCTTTTCGTAATGAATTTCTTCGGACTTCTGACCTACTTCTTCTCCTTTTTCAGCCAGTACGGCGTCGCGTGGGCGTATCTTTCGGTTTGCTGCTTCGTGTGCTACATGTCTTTCTATAGCAGCCAGATTTTCATTTACGTCGAAGAAACCTTCTCGCCTGAGCACTTCGGAAAACTCAGCGGATTCACTTTGATGACAGGTGGCGTCATCAGCCTGGCCGCCCACCCGTTATACAGCCATCTCACTGTGGGCAGGCACGGAGGCAACACGTTGCCAGTACGCGTAGCGCTGACGGTGCCGCTGCTACTGCTAAATTTGCTGCTGCTGAGGCTGCTCTTCTTGTACAGAAAGAATCCCCAGCCGTTCCGAACTGCTGCTTGTATCGACGACCAGGTCGCCGGCGACAAGGACGGCTCCAACGGCCGCTGCTGCGGTTGCAGTGAGAAAGCGCTTGCGACTGTCGAGGGAACAAAACAGCCAGAGTGCTGCAGGAGCGGCAGCAGCACCAGCAGCAGGCAAGAATTTGCAGCAACGAAGGAAACAGCGGTACCGGCCAGCAGCAATGGTGAGTCACCTGCGGCACCGCTCGCATCGCACTGAGGCGTCTCGAAGCGACAGGAACACAGAAGCGTGAACCCAGCGAGGAAGGAGAAGAAGCTCCGAGGAGCGCTGGACGGGCACCCGAAATGCTTCCCTATCCCTACAGCACGTTTCAAGCGACTGCGGCTGCTACTGCAGCATCCCCGTCTCTCGTCCGTGTCGCCTACGCATATTTCTCTTCACGACGTATTGCGGAGGTTCAATACGTTGCAAGAGGAAAGGCAGGAGAAAGCAGCAGTGAGCGGGAGAATCGGAAGCAACATACGAGGGAGAAGACGAGAGGCGAGACGAGAAGAAGGAGAAAAGGAGAGAAGGAGAACACAAGCCGCTGCGTGAACTTCTTAACGAAGAAGAGGGTGTCTGTCTAAGTGCAAGATGGCAGGCTCTGACAAGTATTCAGCTGCAAGTGTATAGAGATGGACACAGGGAGATGAAAGCAGAGGAGAGTCCGAGGAATTGTTGTGGTTTTCAAAAGTTGGAGGCACAGGCGAAGGAGGAGGAGGACGAAAGAAGAATTAACAGGTGTATTGAAGGTGCTCTTAAAAAACTACCGCCGCCGGCGTTGTAATATTTTGTGCTTGCTGATTCCAAAGTTGTATGATAACATGGTTGAGTGAATATCTACATGTTTGTTGATGCACGTGTCGTTGTCAAAAAGAGACTGTGCGCAGCAGGCCGAGCGAGTGAGGACCGGCGTGGAGCGCATGCGTGGTTGACGGCAAGCAAAGTCCAAGGACGTGAAGACAGCGACTGCAAGAGTCACCACGCAGGAAGCAACCGCAGCCCTGTGCTCACGCACGAGGAGAAAAGGAAGGAACGCGTGCCAGGGAGACGCGTTAAATTTGCAGACGGTCTCGGGTGTACGTACACCAGAAAGTGACCTTGCACTTTTATAAGAGAGAAGGCCCCAAAAGCACTCGTGCAGGTGGAGTGTCGCACCGCGTGCCTGACGAGTGAATCTGCCTTACCTCAAGAAGATGGGGGATGGTTCACATCCGTGCGCACGGCGCTGTACCTCTGTACACTTCATGTAGGCGTCTACTTATCTGGAGACGCATTCGTCTTTGTTGTATATATGTGTCTGTGTGTGAAAGTGTTCACGTACAGTATGTGGAATGCGTGTATGTGTATTTGCACGCGTTTATACAGATACGTGTATGTAGGCGAAGCTGGTTTGCACACACGCGTCTGCACTGCATTGACATGCAGTGGAATAACTGCGATGGGGGAGCGTTTGATGAGATGCCCGGCAACTGGCAGGCACCATCGTTCTTCTTGTTCTCCGCGTGGCTGCCTTGGTGTACATATATATATAATATATATATTTATGTGTATAGGTGGGCGAAATGTGGGTGCGCGTATGAATAACATACGTAGAGAGTGAGCCTGTGGAGGTACACGTACGTTTCACTACGTTTAACGCGAGCTTGTTACACGAATATGTGACCGCTGCGTCTGAGCCGTAACGACTCGGATATTTGTGTAGGTCTATACCCTACAGCCGAAGTGCCGAGCTGCGTAGGCTGTGCGAACACATGTCTTCTTGTGTGTAGGAACTCTCGTATATATGTAGACGTATACATGGATGTTTCGAGATATGCAGATGCGTTTATGTTTCGTATAGAAACGGCGCTTCTTGTGGCTGTTCAACAATGTATATGACTCTGCACATGCATCTACGTATGTGTGTGTGTCTGTGCCTATGCACGTGAATTTTGTTGTGTACGTACGTTACATACGTGCGTGTAATGTGTAGACATTATATATATACGTATGTGTTGCTGCGCGTTCGCACACATGTACGTATATATATATATATGTATTTATATGTACGTTGTTTGAAGAACTTGTAGACATGTATGCGCACGTCTGCGGAGTAGTGTGTACGTGTTGCACACACTGGAGTTCAGATGTGAAAGAATAGACGTTGTATTTCGAAAAGAGTCCACTACAAGGTGCACCACGACACCTGCATGCAAGCAAATGCTTGGACGGTAGGCGTTCAGCGTTCTGCGCTTGCTTTGAGCACACCACATAGAAGTCCGCTTGTTAGCGCTGCCTCTGCGTCTTCTCCGCACTTGCCCTCTTCCTTTTTTTCTCTCCTTCCCCCGCTGTTCCTTTCCTTCTTTCTCATTCGCACGCGAAGTCACTCTCTCTCCGACGTTCCGGTGGGTGCCAAAAAATTACGTTCACATGTGGCCGCCTCAATTATCTACGGGGTCGACGCTCGGGGCACGTAGCCGCCGAACCCACTCGCCTGCGCCGGCGGAGACAACGCGTGATCGGAGTTACGTGAAGTGAAAGGAGAGTAGCAGGTGGGCGCACATACTGCGACCGTCAATCTTATTCTTCCCACAGCCGCGTACAGAGGCAGTCACCTGCCAGCGGATACGTACGTGTATCGATATATATGTGTGCGTATATTACGTGAGCGTTTATTTGGATTAGTTTTTGTAGTCGGCCACAGGCCTGGATTTGCATATGATTGCCTGCGACCGAACGCACGTCGCGGCCCGCCACTCCCTGTGTGGTCAGGGTTTATCCACATACTCACCCGCCAACACGTACATATATGTACATATACAAAGATACGGAAGGGAAAATTCGTCCACGCTCGTGTGTCGACACACCGCCGAGCAACACCAGGTTGAGGAGATACAGCGAGAGCTGCGACTGAGAGATGGAGAAATGTCAAAAGTGCGACGGTAGCGAATATATGCACGCAGAGCAGCGACAGCTCTCTTTTCTCGTGAAGAACTTTGTCGTTGCTTGCACCAAGTGGGCTCATGTAAGACGCCCCCAATGAGCTCGCACACTTGTGCGGACGCTAACCATATAAATATATATCTACAGATGTGCGTGTATCTGAGGTACAATATATATATATATATATATATGTAAATATGTATGTACGTATATACAAGGGCGGCGAACCTATCCATAGATAATTAGATAGATAGGAAGTAGTAGGAGCAGCAGCACGTGAGAGCTGTGAATGTATACATATATACACATAGAGAGAGAGACAGAGGGAGAAAGGGAAAGACAGAGCTTGCACACAATGTGCGTGCAAGTGCATGTGCACGTCTACGGAGATATTAGTTATATATGACCGTACATACACTGTAGTCTGCTTGAAGATTCACTCAAACATTTTACATGAGTATCTATATATATGTGTATTCTGATTTGGGTTCGCTTGCATCCACACGAAGCCTTTTGTAACTCTTTCTCTATCTACATATATATATATAGGTCTGCATCCATGTGTTCTTGTCGACGTTTGTGATGAGCTCACGTAAGCAGGGCATACACACACACCTCTACTTAGACGACACCTGTATACGAGGCTTACTCTGCAAGCCTTGAGGGAGCCGCCATTACTTCCACGTACACGTGTGTGTGTGTGTTTGTGTCCGTGCTTCAAACCAGCTTCCACTACTCTGCAGTATGTACCTCTGCAGGTACACTTGTGTATGTATATCTTTACAAGCGTCCACGCAGGCTGCCACAATCTTCTGTACAGAGGGACGCACATACATGTGTATATATGTGTACAAATTTTCACGCAGGCTCTCCCCTTACATACACATATGTATATATGTAAACATTCTTGTAAGCATGCACGTCTTTGTACACGCCTCGTGCAAATTCGTACTCAACTGTGTACATTCACGTGTAACGTACACGTGTGTATGTCACCCCTCCCTTCATGCAGGTTTTCTGTATGTCCTCTACTTTCGCCCCGACATGTGCGTCCGAATGTACGTAGAAGACAGAGGCTAAGAAGAGGAATTGCCTACATGAAGAAGCTAGGAGGGGTCAGCCTGGAGTCCTGCTGTTGTCTAGCGACTGCAAAGACGCGTACACAGGAGTACGCGGCCTCCGACAAAATGACGTTGCTAGAAGCAGGCCCTGTCATACAGCGAGGGCTACGGATTTATCTCTCTCTCACACACATACACACACACACGAAAGCGCAGCTCCGTGGTAAGGTATACCTTATCTATGAATGCACTTATTTCTACGCTCGTGTGCACAAATATTGAAGCGACGCTGGCAGGCGCTCGGCGAAAGTGATGAGAACTGCGAGCTGCCACGTCACGTAAACGGCATTTTCAGTTGCGTGATTGGCTTGCACGCACATAACTGGGTGTAGCACATGTCTACTTCTATGTATGTGTATATATTATATATATGCATATATCCGTGCGCACACCTATTCGGATGCCCGAATAATTGTACAGATATCCCCTCCTTATTCAAGGTTGATACAGGTGCGTACACACGCATGCATTAGAGAGAGCTCTCTACAACTGGGTGTGGTACAAGAGCCACCCCCTCTTATCGTGTCACGTCTGTTTCGCTGGCTACGTCCTCTGCGCGCGCCAGTGGAAGCAGGTGTGTGTGTACGCATAAGCGTGTTGCCCGTTGTCGCTGTCTTCTGCCAGAGGCATGAATTAGGATGAAGGGAGGAGGGAGTCCACATGTGGACTCCCTCCCCCCTTACGCACCTTTTTCTGAGAGACTGTACAGCATACAGCAGTGCATGTATATTGCTGTCAGTGCGCAGATACACACGAGCATACTCGCTTGCACACAGAGAAAGATCATTATTGGGCCCGCCCTATATGTAGGAATTCGAATACGAGTACGGACGGTAAGGGAGTAACACGGCACGCATGTCCCGCCGGTCGTGTGCAGGAAGTGGGCACTGCATGCTCACACGTGTGGGCATACCGTGGAATCTTTACAGGCACGTGAAGGTCGCTGCTGCCCTGTAGCTGCAACAAGACTGTGAAGCTTCCTTCCGCTACCAAAGCTGCAGCGCTGCTGTGCAACTACCAGGTCAAAGGTACACAAGCACGCGTTGTACCCTGACATCTACAGAGCTGCAGCGCTGTTGCGTGATTCTCATGCCACACACGTGTACGTACAACTATTTAGATTCAGATGTACAAGTACGTGTGTGCAGCTGTGTTGCGACAGGCGGTGAAGAAAGTGGAAGAGACATAGAGGTACTTCTACGGCTGAGTCTACGTACCCGAATCAAAGCGGGTCACAGAAACTTACACGGCTTCTGCTCAGGAGGCCACAGGGTCGCATCTCTGCATGTATGACTAACTGCTTACATGCTTACGCACACGAAGCCGTACGCGTCTACGGCCAACATATACATGTGTACATGTATGTTATATATATATATATATTTATATCTGTCGGTACCGCAAAAATGTAGGTTGAATGTGGACAAATCTACACATTTACGCGTCATCTGGCACAGTGAACTCTCTCAGTGCGAAAATTTGAGCGGCTGGTCTCGAGACTCCACAACGCCGTAGAGAGACAGTAGGTGGGGGCAAGGCCGCGCAGTTGCCTGAAAAAAGCATTTGGAGAGAAGTTCCTATTGCAGGTGTCTCACGGCGCACCACGAGTGAAAATTTTTAATCGAAATCAGAAGGTGCAATGGACGACGTAGTCGTGGACGTCGTATTCGCCGACGACGTAGTCGCGGACGAAGTAGTCGTGGATGTCGTAGTCGTGGACACCACGGCGGGACACAGGCGAAACACTTGAGAGAAATAGGTCTGTCCTTTCTAAGTATACAGGAACGTGTGGATTTTTATTTACCGAGCAGGGGACATAACTTTTCTATACAGATACATAATGAAATGCTACGGATGTGCATGCACAAGTCTCAAAGCGTGCGTGTACAATATAGACATACGTGTGCACTTGCGCCTCTATTGAACTGAAAACTCCCGGCAATATTGCAGACCCACCACGTCTGCACAGGGCACTCCTAGCTCTGTGTGTGCGTGTGTGTGTGTGAGAGAGATAGAGGAGGATCCCTACTAGATGCCGCCTCGCGTGTGATTGCCTATAGATCTATACATCTTCGGGCTTCCACAAGCAGCAGCAGTACGTTAGCAGCTGAGGTGGGTCTCAGCGAGGGAAACCGCTACCGTGGTCTACTGCTGCGCATAGCAGCACACACGGGTACAGAGCTGCCGAATGTCAGCCGTAGGCAGCAGCACCAGTGGCAGCGGCGCTTCTCCACGACACGAGGGACGCCACGAACAGCGGCAGCAGCTGCTGCAGGGTGGCAGCACTTCACTGGCAAAAGAAGAGAAAGGGAGAGCAGCAGCGGTAGGTCCTTAAGAGGGCAGCAAACAGTCAGCAACAACTGCAGCCGAACAGCACCAGCCGGAGTAAGCAATGTCACGCCGTAGTCCCACCAACAGGGGAGAGAAGCAGCTTCGACACCAGGGCTGGGCTGAAGCGGCAGCATGCGACCGCCACACTGGTGCAGCAGCCACAGCAGCGGCGGCAGCGGTGACAGCAGCAGCGACAACAGCGGCAGCAGCAGCGGTATCGTGTCACCAGTAGCGCGTGATCGTAAGCGAGCGCATGCATATGCGTGCTGGTCAAGGGAGATGTGTGCACACGACTAAGTCACCGGAAACCACTGAATTTCTTTTATCGTCTCCTTCCCTCGTCCGTTTCGAATTTTCCGGTTGTTTGTCACCGTTATAGCTGCCTGGTGACAGCTTTGTCTGGCAACCTCATGCGCACCTGCCGCCCCTGCTCCTCCACCCGCCCGCCTCGGCCGCCTTCCTCCCCAACACATTCAACGTCGTCACTCGTTTCAAGTGTCTTATCACACTTCCACCAGCGGTCACACAGGCCTCTTCTCCCCTTTCTCTTCGCAGTACACCATTCCATCCATCTGTGCTGAGTATTTTCTTCTCACGTGCACTTCCCGCGGGTGCCTGCGGTCGGGACGCCGCGTTGAAACACGTATTTCTATAGTTTTTCTTCCTCCGGGGACTCGCTCGAACGAGGGTCGCCGTTGCCGAACACTTTCTCCTTCCTAGATTTCGCCGATCACTTTGCCTTCTCTTCCGCGCGTGGGGCAGCAGCACGTCTGAAGTGCCCATTTTTACGCGTTCCCACGTTTCCACTGCAGCTAGCTGCGGCAGTAACGGGCTTCACTGCCTACCCCTGTGGCGCTGCTACACCTCTCTACTGCTGCAGACACGCCAGCAAAATGTTTTCCACCAGGTGAGCACACCAGAAGCACCAGCAACGCGCACACGCAACAACAGCAGCAGCATCAGCGGCAACAACAGGCAGCTCGAACAGTAGACTTAGGAGGAGTCGTAGCCGGTAAGAAAGCAGAGGCAGCAGCATCTCATAGAGCAGGGGCAGCACCGCAGCAGCCGTAGCCACGCTCATCAAGGGCAACGGCAACAGCAGCCGCACGAGGATGACGCGGAGCAGCAGCAGCAGCACCTGCTTGTTTCGCATACACGGAGAAGCAACCAGAGCAGCAGCTCCGGGCCGCGCGGACAGCAGCAGCTGCCCCTCGAGCGGTGGGCGAAGGAGCGGTACCACCAGCAGCACCAGCAGGGGCAGAAGACCAGGAGCTTGCGTAACTTTTCCACATGTGTGCCTGGCGCAAACAAGAGAAACAGTTCTCCTTCTTCGCCGCTCCAGAGAGACCTCGGGGGAGTCTTCTTGCGGAAATGAGGGCAAATTCGAACGCTCTTCTTTTTCTTGTTCTCTGCGTGTGCTACCCAGCTGCTCCTGTGACGCGCGTGCTTCTTTTAAGAAAATCTTTCGAAAGTTGCTCCCTCCTGAAGACTTCCGACGTCTCTCGGATCCTTTACACGCTGTCAACCTGGATGTCTGTGTCTCACAAACTTACACGCATTTCACTGTCCCCGTGTGTCTCCGTGTGAACCTTCTCTACCTCCCTGTCTCCGTGTACACGAGTCTGCAGTCCGCTTTATCCTGCCGCCGCGCCCTTTAAACGCCCCGCTGTCGCTCTTCGACGTGTCCCTATCTATTCTCTTCTTCTCTGCATGCATTCGAAGACGGCAAAAGAGTTTCTCTGCGTGCGTCCGGTGTTCGTGGGAGTTCACCAGAGGTCATCACCCTGCGTGATTTTCCTTCGATGGACACATGCTCATGCGCTGGCTTCCCTTCTCCGCGCGCGACTTCTCCTCCTCCGTAGTATACGCCTGTCGCCCCCTCCTACGCCCCTCTCTGTAGCTGCGGGAGACGCAGAGAAGTGCAGAAGCCCCTGCAAATGCGTTACCGGATTAGTAGACACAGGAGCGGGAGAGGGGCTCCCACTATAGAGACGTCGGCGTATCGTATGTGTATATATCCATACACACACATATACGCAGAGAGAGAAGACATGCACACACCGGGAGCTCGACGTTGAGGACACGTATACGTGTATATATGTAGACACACGTGTTTGTGTTAAAAGGAGACCCCGTGTGCGGGTTGATGTGTTTAGGCCTCCATGTGTAGACGCGTGAGAATATATATGTGGCCCCACCCGTGGGTCACACACACACACACACACACAAACGGGTGTCTCTCTGTCTTTCTACATACACAGATGTATATAGGTCGCGTAGTAGTAGATGAATACGCATGTGCTGTAGCATGCAGACGAGGTTCACAAGTCTGCAGACACTTTCTATCGGCGTATAAATGTGTCTCGTACGCATGCATATTATTGTTACATGTAAAGAGAGAGAGAGAGCAGCAAATACGTACACGTATGTCTCCACACGTGTGCGGGTACAGGTGTGGGCATGTCTCTCTCTATGTATGTTTATATGGCTGTATGAATCCACACATATATTTATGTGGGTATATATATTTCAGTGAAGAAACGAATATGCACGTAGAAAGGAAGATGAGGTATTGACTTGTAGAAGAGAGAGCTGCCCATATATGTGTGTATGTATGGACGCATACCTGTATACAAGTTCACATATATATATATACATGTAAAGGTGCCGCGTATAGCTCCTTCACGTGTTGAACTCATGCGAGTGGAAGAAGGGGAAGAATTCTGCTGCTAAAAGATTCCCCTCCCCATATACGCAAGCTGTTCTTGAAGGACACATTTGTACGTCAGTACCGCGACGAACTTTCCTCGGGGCTTCCCCTATACATGTATATAGGCGCATGCTTACACATGTATATATGTACGTGTGTAAAGGAACGTTACAGAGATATGTAACGTGTCTATATACACATATCTGTACGTCCCTGTATACGTGTCTCACCTATATTATTTGCGTACATGTATCTCTGTTTGTGTCTGCATGCACTTTTATATACTCATATATATATATATATCCATACGTTAGTGTGTGTGTGTGTGTGTGTGTGTCTGCATGCGTGTGTCTCTCTGTCCCCAAGAAGAGCCAGAGAAAGAGAGAAGGGGAAAGTGACTTTTAGACATTGGCGTACACCAACACGTACATATATATATGTATGTGT
>KL647330.1:172647-182759 GCA_000727475.1 Sarcocystis neurona
ATATATATATATATATATATATATATATATATATATATATATATGGATGTGTGTGTGTGCATGCAAAGGGCTGCTCCTGGGGCTGCATGTGAGAAGAAATTTTTTCTCGGCCGCTTGTCCTCCTGGAAGTCGTTTTGTGGTGCTTCGTCTGTGCGTCAGGTGTACAGACACCGCGTAGAGAAGAGCCAAGAAGATATTAATGTCGCAGCCTTCCACCGCGTACACGTCTGTGCTCCTCTCTACGTGGAACTTCTCTCCACTCGGGGAAACTGCAGCAGGAGTTCCACTCCTACATGCCATTCTCTTCCTCTGCATGTGTACAGCGTTCATATACATATATATATGTATATGTGTATGAACTGTATTTATATTTATATAGATAGCTCCGTGGGAGAAGAGGTGGCTAGATACGATCAGGGAAACTACAACAGAAGTACTCACCGTACACTACGTTCGCCCCATGCCTACTACATTCACATACATATATATATATATATACATGTGTATATGTATATATATGCGTATGTATAAAGAGAGATAGTCAGGTATACACACTCTATATATATGTGTATGTAGGGTGGATTGGTTTCCTCCTGATTTCTGCCATGGTAGTAACGGAGAGTCGACACTGCTGTAGACGAGAGAAGTTTCTTCTGTCCTTATATGACAGCACACACCCCCCATCCACACATCCATACATATATAGAGAGAGAGAAAATCACACACACATATATCTATCCATGTATATATAGTGAAGAAGACAGTTCACCATTTTGCTGTTGTCTGCACAGAGAAGAAGACGAAGAAGGACTTGGAAGTCGACTTCTTCTTTTTTAAGCAAACATGTGGATCGACACATCTCTCTTATCCTTCTTGCCCCGTGCTGACGTGGCTGCTCTCCCCCGCACACGGCCCTTCGACCGAATTTATCTTCCGGTGGCCAGTATTCCAGTCGCCTCACCTCTCTCTATATAATAGTGCATACAGAGAGACATTCACTTATCTACGTGTATGCATGTTTCAACCTCTCTATATACCTATATTTATCTATATCTACATATGTGTGTGTTGTCCATACAGAGGCAGTCAGTCATGTACTTTCTTCCTGTGTAAATGTTTCCACCTATCCAAATATATACACATATATATGTATGTATGTATAGGCCTTATGCATAGAGGGACATTCGTCCGTCTACGTGTGTGGTGATTTCCACCTTTCTATATATACGTATATAGAATAGTATAAACAGATAGACAGTCATACATCTACGTGTGTGTATATGTGTGTGTAGGTATATATAGATAGGACTCTCTTCTTCCTTCCTTACATACGTGTGTCTGTGTATGTTATATATATGTATGGTCGTCTCCAGCAGTCTACGTCCATACATAGAATATATATACGTATATGTATAAATATATGTATACGTATATGCGTGTGAAGAGCTGGAATTCACTCTCTTTCCCGTACATATATATATGTATACTCGTATATTTGTATATGTATGGACAACCTTGTGTGCGCATAGATATGTAAGTCTGGCTGCCTCTGTGTCACTATATCTATCTATATCTATCCACGTCTGTCTATATCCATCCGCATCTATCCAAATCCATCTCTCTCTCTATCTGTCTATATCTCTCTATCTATATCTATCTCTACCTACGTGTATGTCTCCATCTATTTCTCTCTCTCTCTGTATCTATATCTCTCCGTCTATATCTATCTATCTGTCTATATACGTATGTATATACGTGTGTACACATGTACGTATGTACATGCATGTGACTCTTTGAATTCAAATATAGTTCACTCTGGCTCTTTTTTCACGTAGTACGTCATATCTATATGAATCTATGCACATGCATATATATGTGTCTACATATATTAATTACTGACTCTCTCAACTTGTATACACACGCAGCTAATACATAGACATCTATGTGTGGCTTGATATATGCATATATATACGTATCGTACGTATATGTACTCAGGCAGTCTCTCTTTCTCCCACACATACACATATATATATCTATACTGGTGGTGGTATACACACACGTGCATGTGTGGAGATGGGGTGGTGGTGGCTTCGTTTGTGACGTCTTCATGGATTTCGCCGGTTTCTTCTGCGCTGGGGAACGGCGTCTCTTTTCTGCTGACCGTTGCAACATGTTCTCGCAACTCTTCTCATTTGTATGTTATTATCTCCTTGGGCCCTTCCTCGTCATCACTTCCTGTTCTCCTCTCTTCTCTTCCATCCTTCTTCTCCCTTTTTGCCTCTTCTTCCTCCTCCGCCCCTTCGCCGTCGCATCCTCCTCTTCCTCACCCTCCTCGCACGTTCCGTTCCGACCCCGCGGTACATCCTGCCTCGCCCCGTCCTACACTAACGCCCCCGGGTTGTTTATTCCCTGTCTCCCTTCCCTGCTGTCCCCCTCTCTCCCTTCCCTTCTGTCTCTATGTCTCTCTTCCCTGCTGTCTCCCTGTCTCCCCTCCCTGCTGTCTCCCTGTCTCCCTTCCCTTCCCTCTCCCCGTCTCTCTTCCCCTCCCTCTTCCTGTCTCCCTTCCCTCTTCCTGTCTCCCTTCCCTCTTCCTGTATCCCTTTCCTCTCCCTGTCTCCGTTTCCTTCTGCCTCATTTCTTAACTTTCTGTGTGCTCTCCTGTTGGGGACGCGGCTGCAGAAGTGAATACGACCGAGGGGTGAACACGTTCTCTCCCGAAGGCCGCCTTTTCCAAGTGGAGTACGCGCTCGGGGCGATAAAACTCGGAAGCACCGCGGTCGGCCTGCAGACGAAGGACGGGGTTATCTTGGCGAGCGAGCGGCGGGTGACTTCGTGTCTTCTTGACCCGCTCTCTATCGAAAAAATTGTTGAAATTGACCAGCACATAGCCTGTGCCATGAGCGGCCTCATCGCTGACGCCAGGTAAAGAGACAGAAGGTCTCCCTTCTACAGGAGCGCCTGGACCTCTAGACAAGTACACTCATACAGGTCTACATATATATATATATATATGTGTGTATGTGTAGATAATTGGGGAAAAGGAACTGCAAGCAAGCAGCAAGTTTCCTTCGCTTCCCCTCCCGCCCTCTCGCATGCTGCTGCTTTCTTCTTCTTGAAAAAGAGGCAACCAGGTGCCCACACCCCCAAGCAGAAGAATTTCGAAGGAGGCTCTCATCTGCGTGTGGGTGGCGTCCCCCGCGCCCACACACGCACGCACAGCAGGGAGGGACACAAAAGAGAGACAGCAGAAGAGACGAGACGGGGAGAGGAGACGGAGACGGGAGAAGAGACGAGACGAGGAGAAGAGACGGAGACGAGGAAAACGAGGATAGAGAGACAGGCGGTTCAGCGGGGCCGTCCCGGGGACACATCTTCCACTGCTGTCCCCCCTTCCCGCTATCAAAAATATCCACGCACACACGTGTACCCGCTATACGTGTAATACATACACACATATATCTGGACGTGTATCAATATATATGTATATTGAATATATATTAGGTATTTACATATGTGTATACTATATATGTATAACCATCCATATTCAATATACGCATGTATGTATTTATAGATCTATTCTAGGCGTATATTAGATATGTACGTGCACAGATACATACGCGTATTGGAAATACGCTATATATATATTATATGTATGTATATTCTATATGTACATCTCTGTGTGTCTCTCTCTATATATATATTAGGTATACACGTTTATATACAAATGTAGACGCCTAATAGTATAAAGTGGAGCAGCTTTTTTTCTGGTAGGTGTCTTCTTCTTCTTCTTGATGTGTAGGCGAAACAGGGCCAACATATTCGAAGCGTCTATACACACACACGTGTGTGTGTCTGTGTCTGTATGTGGAGACGTCTTTTCTGAATAGGGAAGAGACCTGTGAATGAGGCACCCCGTAGTACTAGGAAGAGCAATGCAAGCCCTGCTGCTGCATGCCTTCGTATAAATATATTGAGGATGCGTCGGAATAAGGGGGGGGGGACGCACGTCGACCACCCTCTTCTTCTCTAGACACGCACATATATGAACGTAGAGAGAGGCACCCCAAGTTGAACGACCGGAGCTCCTCTACACATGTCATTATCTATCTACAATATCGGCTTATATAGGGGTATGCCTCTCCTCTATATACGTCTGTACATGTATTCATAATATATACACATATATACATATGCCTGCATATATATGTCTATATGTAGGTATCTGGTCCCATGTGTGCCCCTGTGTATGTGCGTATGTTCTATAATCCTCTCTATATACATACGTACATATATATATATGTAGGGTTATGCATCCCCTCTATACATCTGTATATGTATTCATAATATACATATATATGTATGTATGTATGCATATGTAGGTGTCTGCACCGATGTATGCACGTGTGCACGTAGGTATAACATATACGCCTATGCATATATATATGTGTATGTTTATGTAGCTGCGTATACGTATATGGATTTGTAGAGCGGACGAGCTATGAAGGTGTTGCATGCGCCTTGAGTGAAAGTTCCGGTGCAGGTGAAACGTGTGAACTTCAAGAGAAGCAGCAGAACTTTTGTCTCTGTGTATTTGTGCTGTTTGTATATCTATATAGTGACGTCTACGTACGTGCGTCTATACACATGCATACACTAGTAGGTATAGAGCAATGCATGCATACTCTTCTCCCTTCGTATACCTGCACGTAGCTGCTTGTATGTAACACTGCTCTGTCTGTGTCTCGTCTCTCTTCTTCCTCCAAGGTGACGTCCTAGTTCCGTATACACACATACACTCGGAGAAGTCCCGTGTCTTGCCTCCCGGGGGAATATGCCGGGGACATTTTCTTTACAAAAGAGGGACAGGAGTGTTGAGTGCTGCTTCTCCTGCATGTCCCCCTGCAGGACGCTGATCGACCACGCCCGTGTGGAGTGCGCGAATCACCAGTTCACCTACAACGAGCCAATGTCTGTGCACAGCTGCATTGACACCATCGCAGACTTGGCCCTAGATTTCTCCGGTAACCTCAAGCAAAAGAAGAAGTAGTCGTCTCTCTCTACATCGCTTCACATGTGTGTTTTTGTAGGTGTGTATATATGTTTGTGTGAAAGATAGGTGAAGAGGAGTCCATAGTGAATTCGAAGCGTGATCAGAGAAAGCGTGCACAGACGCCTGTTCGGTAAACATATGTACGTCTCTATCTCTTCCGTAGTATGTATATGTGTGTATATGTGGATGTATATATGTATCCGTGCCTTTCACTCTCTCTGTATATATATATATATAGACGTATACGTGCTTTTTTTTGCTCCCTTTTTGTCTCTCTAATTCTCTCTCTATACATATGTGTATGCACGCTTCTCATTTCTTTTTTTTGTCCCCCTCAACATATACATATATATGTACGTGCGCTTCAGTCTGTGTGTGTGTGTGTCTCTCGTTGTGTAGAGGTTTGAGTCCATAGATGTGAAGGAGGTGCGTCACTCGCACCAATAGAAATGCGTAGATATGTATGTATGTATGCATGTGTATATACTTGTGTATATCTATTTATATATATTCAGATTTGTTTCTGAGAATTCCTCTGCGAACTTTTCTGTTTCTCTCTGCTCGTGGACATGCATCCATATATATATGTTTGTGCGAACGACTCTCGTTTCCTCTCTTCGTAGATATATATATGTAGATTTGTTTGTGCGAATTTCTCCTCTCTCTTTGTACGTGTATATGCGTGTTTGTTTGTGCGACCTTCTCCCTTTCTCTGTCTTCGTATAAATATGTATGTATATACCCTTTGAGTTGATTGTGCGGGCCCCGGTTTTCTTCCTGTCTGTGTCTCTCCCTATCCGCACTGGACGAAGTCCTGTACGGGCAGGGAGCGTCTCTGTACGCCTGTGTCTCCCCGTCTCCTCCGTGTCTCTCTCCTCGGCGTCTCCGTCTCCGCGCCTCTCTCTATACGCAGCACCTGCAGGGGCTCTGCAGCCCTCCTCATTTCCTGTGTGACCGAAGTCAACGTTGACGCAGCTTCCCAGCAAGAAACGCGGAGAGAAGCACCTCCCTTCGCCTCAGGCGTGTCTCTCTGTTGGTCGGTAGAAGTTCGCGAAACGACCAAAAAGAAACGCAGCAGTTTCTCTGCAGAGGCCAAACCTGTTTTCTCTGTCGCCCGCCTCTTCGCGGCGACGAACATTTGGAGGAGAAGTGAACTTCCACAGAAAACCAAAAAAAATCTTGCCACCGTCTGCTTGTCGGGGGGAGTACGACAGAAACTAACGCACAATACATTCACATACATATATATATTTCTGACCCATATCTATATATATCTTTCAAATACACACGCATATATATATATACGTATCTAACCCGCGCATATATAGAGAGAGATGCTTTTACACGTGTATATATTTCTAACACACACGCATATATGTATGTATTTCTAACCCACATATACATACATGTAGAGAGAGATGCTTTTACATATATATATATATATATGTATGTCTTTCTAAGACACACACACGTATGCATGTATATATATGTATATATAGAAAGGGAGAGACGCTTTTACATATATGTGTACATCCCCCCCTATAAAACCCACGCACAGTTCTGCTCGTCTATATGTATATATAGATCCTTTTTAGCCGCAGTAGCAAAGCGCGCGTGTGACTCCTATATCTCTTTGTCGTGTATATATATATATATAAGGCGACTTTTCATTTGTTGTTGTCATGCTAAACTTCTCTTTTATTGTCGAGGTCGGTGGGTATACGTGTGTTTCCGCCGTTCCTTTTTCCGCGCCCGTCCACTGCCCCCCGCGTTGTTCCGTCCCCCTCTCGCCGTCTCCCTTTCGCCTTTCCGCTTTGTCTCCTGGTCCTCCATCTTCTCTTTTTTCTCTTCATCTCTTCCGTCTTCCATCCTCACGCAGATGTCAGTGATGGGAGAAGAAAAAAGACGATGAGCCGCCCCTTCGGCGTCGCACTGCTCGTTGCCGGCGTTGACAGCGAAGGCGCCTCGCTGTGGTGCGCAGATCCTTCGGGTAAACAGCAAGCCTCCACATGTCTATTGATTTCCATATATGCATGCGTGTTATCTATCTCTCTATATATCTATGTCTGTATAGCTATCTATATGTATTTACACATATGTGCGTATTTGTCTATCTGTGTATCTGTGGACCTATCTATAAACCGATCTATAGCTGTCTCTATGTATTCATATCTATATGTGTATATCCATTTCTGTATCTACCTATACACCTATCTATCTGTCTCTATATATATATGCATATATATGTAGACGTGGATCAGTGTAGCATATGTAATGAGGCATATATATATATATATGCGTATATGTACATATGTGTGGTTCTCTTGCATAAGACTCTCGTTGGCTATCTGTACACATGTATATCTATATTTCTACCTGTCTATACGTGTATATATATATAGATATAGATATAGAGCTGTGAAGAATATGTAATGATGCGTATATATATATGTATATATATATATGTATTTGGTTCCCTTACATGGGACCCCCTTTGTGTATCAATATATATATATATGTATACGTATATGTATAGATATGGATCAATGTAGAATATGTAATGAGGCGTATATATTTATATATGCATATATCTGGTTCTCTTATCTAGGACGCTCTTTGTATATCCGTGGTATATACGAATGATCGTCTTTATATATGTATTTAGCGTGTATACCCCATTTACTAGTACATATACATATGTGTGTTTATATATATGATAGACGGCGTGCGTATATCTATACGCAGAGAGGCACAAGAATGACTGCAGATCGACTGCATCCGCTGCGTCTTTTGATATGTCTCCTCGGCTTGTTGACGACCTCTGCTGCTGTCTTCCTTGCGAGCCCTGCGACGCTTTGCCACGGCACACGCGGCTGCTGCTCGAAGAGAGACGGAATACCACGGCGTCTTCGCAGATAAAAAGTTACTCCCGCCCTTCGTCTTCTCCTCTTTTTTCCCATTGGAAGTAGATACACAAAAGACCGCGTCAGAAGGACACAAAAGTGACAGCTTCCTCTCTGCTGTGATGAGAGCCAATAGGATCGAACGTGTGAAGAATAGTCAAGTACATATGTAGATAAACACATATATATATATATATACACGCACAGATACAGAGAATGTAGACATATTGATAGAGAGAGATAGAAAATACTCTACCCTTGTATACATGAAGAGACTGATAATATTCATATTCATAATATATGCGTGTACAGTTACATTCGTATGCAGCCTGTCCAAGAGGGTGTCTAGGACCCACTACACATCCATATTTCTTCAGTATATATATACATGTATGTATCTCTTTCCAGTCGCTGAACAAGACGTAACAGTTTTCTTTTGTAACATGTGTAGTTTTCTCCGTGAAAATGCGTTAAGAAGAATTGCTTGGAAACAGTCTCCCTCTCCCCGTCTCGAAGTCTTAGCTGAAATCTCTCAGCGTCTAAGGAAAATCTACTACCTCTCGGCGGCGAGACAGGTGTGTACATGTAGCTGTCTGTGTAGGTAGGTAGGTAGATGTGTGTTGCCGTGTGTGTGTAGGTATGTGTTTGCGCGTAGCTGTAGGTGGCTATGTGTGTGTGTATGTGTAGGTGTGTGTGGTAGGTAGGTAGGCAGGTAGATAGACATGTAGGTAGACATGTAGGTAGACATGTAGGTAGGCAGGTAGGTAGACATGTAGGTAGACATGTAGGTAGGCAGGTAGGTAGGCAGGTAGGTAGACATGTAGGTAGACAGGTAGGTAGGCAGGTAGGTAGGCAGGTAGGTAGGCAGGTAGGTAGGCAGGTAGGTAGACATGTAGGTAGACATGTAGGTAGGCAGGTAGGTAGACATGTAGGTAGACATGTAGGTAGGCAGGTAGGTAGACATGTAGGTAGACATGTAGGTAGGCAGGTAGGTAGACATGTAGGTAGGCAGGTAGGTAGACATGTAGGTAGGCAGGTAGGTGGAGTAGCTAGGTGGGTAGGTATGTAGGTAGGTAGGTAGGTGTGTGTAGGTGTGTGTTTGCGTGTAGGTGTAGGTGTGTAGGTGTAGGTGTGTGTTGGTGGGTAGGTATGTGTGTGTGTGTGGGTGTGGAGGTGCGCGTCTGGATTTGGGAATACGACGTACACGGACATGCGTTTCTTCCTCTACACAGCCACACATATACACACACACACACACGTAGACTTGTCATTCTGTAGATTGTACTGTTACATCGAAACATATATATACATAGAGAGAGAGACGGAGAAAGAGATATACGCATATATATATATATATGTATGTGCGTATGTATATATGTGTATAGGGAGTGTGTCTGCGTGGGGGGTGGGGGGCAACGACTGCGTGAGTATGTGCGCGTATCTGCGGATATACGAATGTGGACGTAGGCATATGTGTATATGTGTGTTTGTGTGTATGTGTCTCTTAGCCTGTTGAAGGAGAAGTTGTCGTAAATGTAAATACGGGCTGCCGTGTGGACTCAACTTCCAAGAAATCTGCACACACACAGAGAGATGTCTACACACTTCTCCACTTCTTCTGTATTTGTCCTGTAAAAAAAGTGCCAGGGTATGTGTGGTGCCGGTTTGATTCCCGTCTCTCTGTCTCGACCGGTAGACGTCCGCGCGGTCGCCCGTGCAAACGTGCACGCCGGAGTAGACGGAGAGCGACAACGTAAAGACGTACTATTTCCCTCTCTCTGTGTCTCTGTCTCCCTCCGTGTCTCTGTCTCTCTTGCCGCCCTCTGTGTGTGTCTCCGTCTCCCTCTGTCTCTGTCTCTCTCTGTGTCTCTGTCTCCCTCCATGTCTCTGTCTCTCTTGCCTCCCTCTGTGTTGTCTCCGTCTCCCTCTCTGTCCGTCTCTGTCTCTCTTGTCTCCCCCTCTCTGTCTGTCTCTTTTGTCTCCCTCTCTCCGTGCCGTCCCCTCCCTGTGTCTCTGTCTCCGTCTCTCCTGTCTCCCTCTCTGTGTCTCCGTCTCCCTCTCTCTCCGTCTCTCCTGCCTCCCTCTCCCCCTGTCTCTTTTGTCTCCCCCTCTCTGTCTCTGTCTCCCTCTCCCTGCGTCTCTGTNTCCCCCCTCTGTCC
>KL647330.1:193371-217493 GCA_000727475.1 Sarcocystis neurona
ACACGGGCACACTCATGTTATATATATATATATATATATATAGAGAGAGAGAGAGAGAGAGAAAGACATATACCCGGCATCAATACATACATATATATACCGGGCATCCACATACATATACGTATGTAGTTAGAAATGTACGTGGCCCGCGTCACCTGTCGGGAGAAAGAGAGATGTCAATGGGGCTAAACGATGTGAATCGAAAACAGAATGAACTTTTTCTTTCTCGTAAAACAAAACGCGTGCACCTCTGGACAGGCGTCTACGCACGATTTTGTTGGTAGCAATCATCAGCCTTTCGAGAGCCTACGCTGCGCCAAGACGTTGCGACGCAGCAGGAAACGAATCAAGACGCGCTACTTCATGCCCGGTTCCCACCTAATCATCTGTGTTGCGATTTCGTATTTCTCGTGCTTCCTTTGTCCCTTCTTTTCTGTTGTTCGTCGGCAGCCACTTCGTCGCCTCTTTTCACGGCCTCTTCTATCTCTCGTTGCTCCTACTCTCCTTCCCCTTGCGCATGCGCCGTTCACCCCGGATGTGTTCGCCTTCTTAGAGTTTTTCATGTATATACTTTCCTCGCAGAGGCTTTGCGCGGCGGAGACATTCGCAGGGAGGCACGTCTCTTCTACTACCACTGCCCAGAGATGTGTATATACTAGTCAGATAGTTTTTCTACAAGCGACGGGGTCACACAGAGGAGCTGATGCACACATCTGTACGAAGAAATGCGTTCGTTTACGTAAACTTCTCATGTTGCGCACACGGACGGGGTTCCTATATTGAGCAGTGCATTGACTCATACATATGTATACACATATATATATATATATATGTACATATATACACATATATACATATATATATACATATATATATATACATATGTATACATGTATATATATGTAGGCGAGGCGTGTTCAGGTACATTTGTATCAGGTGTACAACACACACACACACACACACAGACCCCTTGGTGCTGCGTCAGGCGCACGAACAGAGGTACGCCCCCATCTTAGACCCAGGCCTCCTATCTCTTCCCTTTATACACTTCTATATATAGAAGCCTGATGACCCTGCGCGCGTGTGCGGTTCTTTCTCTCTGTCGCTGTCCCTCCACGTATATATTTATGGCGACGGGCGCCGAGAATAGATCGCTGTGTGGAACATAGCTACGCGTACGCGAACCTCAATGTGACAGTATGTATGCCCATGTGCAGAGACAGAGACAGTGAAAGCGAACGAGAGACATACAGAAATCGATACACACACGTGTGCGCGTAGAGAAGGTCTACATAACTACAGACAGATCTCCTGGCAAAAAAGAGATGTCTCTGTGAAAGAGAGGCTGCTGTGTGTTATCAAAGAAGAATGTTTTGCTGGGCGACGAGACGTGCGCGGGACTGCACTTCGGTCCAGTCAACGTTCGGGAAACAGAGACGAATCTGCTCTCCCTGCAGCAGCAGCAATAGCAAAAAACGGGAGCGGCAGCACGGTCACAGACGAATGGCAGCAGCAGCAGCACGGCCGCAGGAGGGCAGCAGAAACAGACGCAGCACACAGCAGCCCCCGCAGAGAAACAGCAGCCGCAGGACGACAGCGGCAGCAGAACAGCGGGTCGCATCCGTGAAGCACCGCCAGCAGCAGCGCAGAAGAACCGTGTGCGGCCCTGGGCTGGCCGACAAGCGCAGGGTGCAGCAGAAGCAGCCACGAAGACAGCAGCAGGCTGCTGACTATAAAAACGACGGGTCACACTCTCACGGGAATACCAGAGACTGCGGCTCGGCGACGCCACGCGCGACGTTTCCGACATTGGCCGCGGACTGGCCACTCCAACACACGCGCACAGCACTGCGGCACTTGGAAGGTCCTCCTCTGTGTATATGTACTTGTACAGCAAAGGCATGCGGGGAAAGATGACAGAAGAAAGACAGAGAGAAAGAGAAGAAAAAGACAGAAGCGCACACACACACACGCACACATGCAGACGTATAGAGACACGTACAGTCAAAGGCAGACAAACATGTATGGTATTCTCGGTCGTTTATATGCATGCGCGGAGCGTCTTGAGATGTTATAGACAAGCAGATATAAAAGAAGAGAGACAGAGACAGCGACAGGAAAAAGAGACGCATGGGCGCTCTCGTCGGTGTCTTCATATATAACATATGTGAAGTCACTTCCTCACTTTCACAGAGGAAGAACCCGACGTATGTTGTTGCAGACACGAGACAGTTGCACGCGTGTGACCTCCATAAATATATGCGTGTAGACACGTACACACATCATCCCTATATATCCGTACGTATAGACACACAGCCATACCAGCACCCACAAGCGCATACATTAATCCACATATACAATGGAGCACACACAGAGGCGGACAAAGAGACAGGAATCCAGCCATACACGAAATTCACGTACTAGACACTCACATACATATGTGTCTACATAAGTAGACACGGGATAGAGACATACACACAAACAAACACAACGATGTCCGTACAGACCCACACACATACACAGAGACAAAACTCCCTCTACATACACTTACATACATGTGAGTCTACATATGTAAGGGAGACACACACACACACACACACATACACACAAACATGGACACGTCCGCACATATGCATACAAGTAGACACACCTATATACATATAAACTGATACATATATATCCATATATATGCATACATATATATAGATACATTCATACACATATATGTAGGTATGTATGGGGACACACATACATACATTCCTACGCGTATGTAGAGGTATGTATGGGGACACACATATATACGTTCATACATGTATGTAGAGATATGTATGGGGACACACATATATACGTTCCTACGTGTATGTAGAGATATGTATGGGGACACACAGACACACCTATAGACTCAGACACATTCACTGTTATCCCCGTGTTCACAGACGTCAGGAAAGAGATCCCTCCGCGTATTGAGGCTCGGACGGATAGAGCGGAGCAGGGGGGATGGACGCCTTACGAGGTTGCCGGCGGCGAGGAAATAGAGAACCCACTGGCCGCGATCTCTGCGAGCGATGCTGGTGTCGATCTGCAGGCCGAGCCAGTCCCCCACGACGATGGAGAAGCGCGTGGTGTAGCGGGCATGAAGATCGATGGAAAAGCTGTTGAGCAGCAGGGAGACAGACCCCAGACAGCTGCTGCAGCCCTCTACTCTGTACGTGTTTTCGTCTCTGAACCAGAACCAGTGGCCGTGCCGCAAGACGAAGAACCGGCCGCTCCACACGACTCGGTTCACCCACTTGTTCTTCTCTAGCGGGGCCGTGTGCACGTGTCCTGAACGTTGCAGCAGTCACACACACACACACACACACACACATGCGTGTCTCTGTGTGGAAGAAGACAGCAAGAGAGAAGAAGCGAGCAGGAACACCCCCAACGCCGCGATACAGAAAGACAGACAGAGACAGTCTACAAGCATGTCGAGACGTAGGGGTACTATATGCACATAAACACAGAGAGAGGAAGACAGAATGAAGAACCCTCTACAAACGTATATACACGAGTGGATATTACATAGAGAGAGACTCAGAAACCCTCGACAGGCGTACACCGGTGTGGCTACCACGCACAGACATATATATATATGTATGGACAGACCCTGTAGGGGCGTCTATACGCATGGATGCTACATATATATGTAGAGAGAGATCCTCTACGGTTGTTCATAAATATGGGTGTATATATACAGAGAGAGAGACCGTATACAGGCGTCTGAAATAGGCATGGGTAGTGCAGAGGGATATATGAAGAGAAACATACACATGGATGTACGTGTGTATCGACGTCTGTGTGTATATGTGTGAAGTCCGTTTGGACTGGAGAGCGACCAGTGACGTCTGTTTTTTTTAGGCCCAGCAACGTAGACGAGCGCCAGCAACGAGGCAGAGACGGGGACGCACACAAAAAGAGAGAGAAGAAAACAGAAATACACACACACACACATACACACATGCAATATATACATATACGTACATGTCCACCTGTATGTGTAGAGACACACAGAGTCTTGCAGGGGGCAAGGGAGGAAAAGCCGGAAGGGGAAGTCAACAAAAGGGACGGAAATGTTGGCTCCTCTTCCCTCATACGGGGCTTCTCCCTCCAACTCGCGCGCCCAGTCGCATGCAAAAAAAGAACTCAAATGCAGAGAGACCCCACCCCCCCTACCCACACATACGTGGAGGTACACACACATATGCGGGTGCGTGAATAAAGAAGACACGCAGCTCCGTAGACCAGCAAACTACACAAGGGCGCCCATTTACACATATAAATGAGAAAGGAGAAAGGAGAACGGGAAAGCGGGAAAACAGAGAAGACGAGAAAGGAACTCAGAAAGCGTTGAGAGATGTGCATGTGTACACAACGGGACAGACGGGGGTGTTTATCGTCCGCGCTGGGGCCCCATGCACACAGACACATACACGTGTGGGCACCCGTATATCTGTGTCTACGTTTTCTTCTTCTCCTTCTTCTTCTTCTTCTTCAGAAGAGGTCTTTTTTTGTGCGAACCTGAGAGAGTGGGGAGACGGTTTGCCCCGAGGAGGTCTTTGAAGTCCTCGACATAAAGAGATTTATAGCGAATCGCTAGCCGAATGTCAGAAGGATTTAGAGGGACGATTTTGAACTGCTTCATGATGAGGCGGTGAAGCGTGCGTCTCGAAAATTTCTCGGCAGGCGATGGGGGGTCTCTCACACTTGCTGGCTGCTGTTCTGCCGGCCGTCTCGTCTCCCGGTCTCTGCTGCCTCCTTTGTGGGCATATCTCTCGCTGCTGCTGCTTGCTGCCGCCTCAAACTCGCTGCGGCCTTCTTCTGCCTCTCTCCCTCCCCCCGCACCCTTGGCGCGTCCTCCTGCTGCCGCTCCTGCTGCCGCTCCCTGACAGGTGTCCCTCGCTTTTTCTCCTCTTCTTCGGTCCTCGCTTCTCTGTCGGCGTCCTCGTTCTTTCCGCCGCTCTTCCTCTCTCTCCCGCCGCTCCTGTCTGCTGCCTCCTCCTCCTCCGCCTGCTGCTTCGTTCAGCGGCTGCTGCGGCCCTGCCTTACCGGAACCGGCGCTTCTCGCTGCCCCTGCTGCTGCTGCTGTCTCCGTCCCCTTCACAGCGGCAGCAGCGGCATTTGCAGCAGGCGCAGGCGTGTCCGGGAGCTGCTGCTGCCGCCGGTGCAACTGCTGCAGCTGCTGCTGCAGCTCCGCGACGGACGGGTCGTCTTCTCTTCCCCGTTCTCTGGCTCGTCCTCCTGCTGCTGCAGCAACAGCAGGAAACTTGTCCGCCTCGCCGTCAGCCTGCTCCGACTCTTGCTCGTCCGACGAAGAATCTACGTAATAGATGCGAATACCTTCGACAGACGTTTCGACTGCCTGCTCCTGCTGTATGCCAGACACCTCACCCATATACGTGTTTTTGCTACTTTCCATCCCTCTCCCAAGACTTTTTCCTCCTGCCGCTTCTGGTCCGGCCCCCCCGCCCACCCTGCCCGCAGCAGCAGCAGCAGCACCGAGGTGATCGCCGGGTCTACGTGGTGGGGTTGCTGCCCGCAGCTGTCTCTCTCGGCCACGGCGGCTGCTGCTCATTTGCTGTTGCTGCTGTTCGAACTGCCTGTGCGTTGCCACGCCGCCTTCCTGTCCACGTACACGCAGAGTTCGCCCCCGCTCTCCTCCGCCGCCGTGTTCACCGAAAAAAGAAGCAGGCGCAGCGGCGGCTCCTGTACCAGCAGCAGCGTCGCGAGAGTCTGTGCTGCCTCCTGCTGCATAGAAGGCGCACGCAACACTCGTTTTTTGGTCAGAAAAGAAACGCTTCACCTTGTCGTTATCTTGCTGCTGGTGCTGCGTCGGTCCCCCACGCGGCTGCAGCTGCAGCCGCTGCTCCTCAAGCTGCTTCCCTCTTCCTTCGTCGGCCGCCGAAAGAAACGCAGCAGCGGCAGCAATATCGGATCGCCTCGGATCCACGCCGCTGCGCACCGGATGTTTCAGCTGCATGCGGTCGCCTACGGGGAAGCCCCGTTGCTGCTGCTGCTGACCAAGCACCTGCGCAGGCTGCTGCTGCTGTTGCTGCTGGGGAAGCTGCTGCTGTCGGAAAAGATGCTGCTGCTGCTGGACTTGCTGCTGCTGCAACGCGCCAGGCGGCAGGAACTGCCCCGACGCCTGCACTCCCTCAGAAGCGGCCAAAGTCAACTCTCCACTCGCAGAGCCTGCACTGCTGCTGCCGCTGCTTCCACAAACCTGCTGCTCTTGCAGCGCTGCCGAGAAAGAGCACCCCCCTGCTCCTGCTGATCCTCCTGCAAACAGCTGCTCCGGCCTGCTGCTGGGCATTGCCCGACCTCCTCCTGAAAACAAGGAGAAACGCGTACACATCAGACACGACTCCCCCACGCATGCACACATATATAAATGTACCTATCACACGTATATGTACATTCACGAACACACATAAATAAATATGGAAAGGCAACGATATCTATTATGTGGCTGCAATACTCTATGGATGGACTTCTCAGTAAGATGGGAGGTCCCGGCGTTGGTGGTGGGGGACTTAGAGGAAGGCAGCTCCAGGCGAGTCCTCTCGCTCAAAGTCTCTACTTCCACAGAGGAAGACTACCAGGCCACAGCAGCAGCCACCTGCAGGGCAGCAGCCTTCGAGCATCTCACGAATGAGCGATATCGAGGCGCACATGCAACACTTCTTCACGTATGTCAGAGAAGCAGAGACAGAGCCAGAGACACAGACACGCACGTATACTCCGCAGTCTCCATACATAACGCCCACACAGACACACAGAGACACAGCGACAGACAGAGGGCCCACACATAATATCCCTACGTATGTGCGTCTGGTGAGAGAAGGAAAGCAGCTGCGAGAGATAGAGGGAGAAAAAAAGACAGACCGACGTCTCTGTAGTACAGTCGACAAGTGTACGTGCACACACACACACACACGCATGCGCGCCTAGGGCGAGGATGAGCCGGAGACAGAACGGAAAAGAGACGCACGTATCCTAGGGAGACACGGAGACATACAGAGAGAGGGATGTCCAGATATATACACACAGAGAGACGCGCACGTACAAGGCGGCTACGAAGCATAGAGGAAGTCTTCTCTCACACATATTTATATTGAAGAGAGGACGGAAGCTGCGTTAAAGAATGTGTTCAAACAACCGGCAAGTGCAGCAGCAGCGCCTGTACATACGCACAGACGAAGAGACGCGCAAGGGAGACAAGCAACCCTCGCCTATACATCCCCCTGCTTCGACAAGAAAGAACTGCATGCGCCTGTAGCAGCTAAGACGTATACCAGCGTGTGATGCACGTGGCGCTTCGTCCCCACTTCTCTGTAGCTTCTGCCCTCCCTCCGCGCGCTCTGAGAAGACTCTCGTCTCCTGCGTACTGCTGCTAATGGCGTTGCTGCCATGTGCGACGTGCCCGGCTTCTGCAGCAGATCGCCAGTTGCTCCTGTCTTCTGCTGTCTGTTTGCTGCGGCCTTCTCTGCTGCATCTGCGCTGCTGCTCTTCTTGTGGGGCTGCGGCTGCTTCTTTCCTTGTCGGGCTGCTGCTCTTCCCATGGGGCTGCTGCTGCTCTCCTCTCACTGGCTGCAGCTGCTGCTTTTCGGCTCCCTCTGTGCCTCGACTCTGCGTGTTCTTCCTGCTGCTCCTGCTGCTCCTGCTACCTTGTCTGTGAGACAGACGCGTCTGCTTCCTCTCTTTTCTCGGCTGTGGCCCAGCTGCCTCTCAAGTGATTCAGACAGGGCAACTTCGCTGCTGCTGCCGCGCCTGTTGGTGGCGTTACGTGTGCAGCTGCTCTCCAACTGCAGCTGAAGATGTTACACTTCTTCCTCCTGCTATTGCTGCTTCCTCAGCTGCGCTGCTGCTCGGTGGTGAGCTACAACTCTTGCCTGCGCCGAGCTGCTGCGCTGCTGCTGCTGCTGTTTCTCCCTCCTTCTCCTGATGCGTCACATATAAGCGCCTGTAACTGCTGCAGCCTAGCGCCCTCTGCGTACAGCGCTTTTGCACTGCTTGCTCGCTAAGCACATGCAACAGCAGACCCGTGGGCTGTCCCGCTTCGGGCTCCCTTCCTACTGCTGCTTTTTCTTGTTCTCGTAATACTTCCACTCTCCGCTCTCTTCGCGGGGCGTTCTCTTCCTCGTACCATCGCTTCTTCTTTTTCTTCTTCTCCTCGTACGGCAAGACCTCGTCATAAGTCTTCCCAGCCTTGGGCCAGATGAACGGCTCTGCAACCACTTCGTCTTCTTCTTCCTGTTCTTCTTCTGCTTCCGGTTCTTCTCTGGTTTCTACGCATGCTGGGTACTACGTTTTCTCACGTCAACAACGCATTCTTCTTCTTCCGCTACACTTCCTTTCCGTCCCTCCTCTCTTCACCTTCTCTTCCTCGCGATATCCCCCCCCTGCCCCTCCTGTCGGGGCTACGCGACTTTCCTTTCCACACAAAGTCTTCTTTACTTCTCCGGTTCCGAGAATCCTTCGCGATAGACCCGCAGCTGCATTGCTGCTGCTAAATACATGCTCGTGTTTCTCTGCCGGTTTCTCTGTTCCGCTGTTTTCTGTTAGACTGTCAAGCTTCACAGCGACCTTTGGAACGCGAACAGCAGCAGCACGCTTCTTACCTAATCCTGCAGTCATGTCGTCGCGCGGAAACTGCCTTCCTGCTGCTGCTGCTGCAGCACGGCTGCTTTGTGGAGGGTTTTGAAAGACACCGTATGCATGCTGGGGGGTGGACGCCTGCAACAACAACTGCTGCTCTTCTTCCCGGGTGAGATGGAATTTCCCCGTGTCGGTAAGACACCGTCCTTCTTGCTGTTGCTCTTCCCCTGGCCACGGCTGCCCCTGCTGGTCCTCCCGCTGCTGCCATAGCTGCTGCTGCTGCTGGCGCTGCTGCCAGTGCTGTTGCTGCTCGCGAAGCTGCTGCAGCCCCGACGGGTGTCGCTTCCGGGACGTCCACGTAGAAGCAAACCCCCCCCCCCGAGGCTTTCCCCTTCCTGCTGCTGCTGTCTCCTGCTCCCCTCCTGCCTGCTGCTGTCGCTGCCATTCTTCGGATCTGTTGTATCCCACAGGGTCTCGCTGCGGCTGATGCTGCCGCTCCACTTCTGCCGCTGCGGAGACAGATGCCAGCAGCTGCTGCGCCTGATGCTGCTGCGTCCGCTGCTGGTGCTCCGTCTGCTGCTGCTGCAGCGCCTGCTGTTGCTGCTGCATCTGCTGCTGGTGCGCTTGAAGGATGTGCGCAACCTCCTGCTGCTGCTCGCTGCGGGGCGTCTGCACGGGAGACAGTTCTTGCTGCTGCTGTTGCTGCTGCAAGGAAGCCGCCAGCTGGGAGGAGGGGTGCTGCTGGGGCTGCTCTTCCAGCGGTGGCTGCGGCTGTTGCGACGACCGCATGAACAAATTCCGGAGTTTCGAAGAGGTCTGCTTGAACGGCTTTGCCCACGCGCTGCTGCTAGCTGCGCTCCCGGGTGTCTCTCCACTGGAAGAAGGGCCAGCGAATCCCTGTCTCGACTCGACTTCGCACTGCGGCGGCGCCGCTGCAGCAGCAGCAGCGGCAGTGCCATACATGTTCGAAAGTCGACCACCGTAGGGGGCTGCCACAGACCCCCCCTCCCCCACAGTGGCGCCAGGGCCGGCAGTCGAGAACGGACACACAGCACCAAGAGCAGGAGCAAGAGCAGGAGTAGCAGCAGCAGCAGTCTCGGGTCCAGCAGCAGGAGCGGCCACCTCACAGGGTGCAGCCCGAAGAAATTGTCCACAGGGATGCGCGCAGGAGGAGGAAGAAAAAGCAGCAGGAGGGGGAACGGGAGAAGCAAGGAAAGAGAGACTGTTGTCGGCAGCAGGAGCAGTGTGGCCCGCTTGAATCGTCGTAAACGGTGAAGCAGACGGATAGGAAGAAGAGAGATTAGTTGGTGCCTGCCATTCTCGTGGAGAGGCTCCCCCTCTGAAATGACTGTCAGCCGCTTCTCTTCTTCTGTCTGTTCCTAGAGGTGCAAGCTGACCCCCTGCTGCGCGCGGGTCCCCGGCAGCGAGTTCGGCTACTGTTGCTGCTGCTACTGTGCCCGGGACTGGGGAGGGAGCGATGGTGGGGTCTCGGGTGAGGTACGCAGCAGCGGCTTCAACGACTGCGCTGCTCTTCCGCTCGAGCGCGGCAGCAAGAGCGGGATTTTGTTTCTGTAGAAGGGCTTGCGATAGCACTTCTCCTCGGGGAGAGCCATGGCTGCGGAAGCGAGAGAGCGACACTTCTGTCTCCCTAAAACTGGGGAATTCCTCTCTCGCCCCTGCGTCTTCAGGCTGCAGCCGCGCAGACGTCCACGCGGCACTTGCTTGTCTGGCGTGAATTTCTGAAGCAGCAGCAACGACAGCGGCCTGCTCAGACAACGGGTAGTCGAGGGAAGAACCACCAGCAGCAGCTCCTCCTTCTCTCATCATTCGCGCGCTGGGGGGCGCAGAGGCCGCTGAACGCAGCGTCGGCGCTGGAGGTAGCAGCAGCTCTCGCGAGTCTACTGCTGCTGCTGCGTCGCTTGCTGCCACAGATACTGCACCTAGAGACGCGACGCTGAGCTGCTCCTCCACCAGCAGAGGCAGCACCCCGCACTGCGCTTCCTGCTCCTGCGAAACTGCTGCAAGCCTTCGCTCCTGCGAAGACGTGTCTCCTTCTGCCGCGAGCGAAGCCGGTGCCGGATGCTCCCACATCTCTGCTGCTGTTCCCGCTGCTGCTGGTCCTCCTGCTGTCGGGTGCTGCAAGGTCCATGCTCCTCCGTCTGCTGCTCCTGCTGCGGCGGCCTTTCCGCGTCCTGCTGCTCGTGCAACAGCAGCAGCCCCGCGCTCGTCCTCCCGTCCCAGTTCCGTGCTACCCAACAGCAGTCCTTCCGTATCCCTGCTGCCAACAGAGGGATCGAACTCACGCGACGCAGGAGAGAAATAAGAAGAAGAGACAGGAGAAGATGGATCAAACGGCAGTCCTTCCTGCTCGATCGCTTCTCCTGGCATCTGTTGCTGCAGCTGCTGGGGCACGCGCACCTGCTCACTCCTCACGTCCCCTCCCACTGTCCAGTGCTGCACGTGCTGCTGCAGCGGCTGCTGTGACAGCCGGTCGGCAACCCGAGGAGACTGCGGCAGCAGCTGCTGCTGCATCTGTTCCGGCGGTGCCCCCCCCCCTCCCTCTGCTGCTGCTGCATGTCGACAGGCGCGCCCTTTCTGCCAAAGAAAACAGGCGGCGCAGCGCTGTGAAACTGCGATGGTGCCTCTGCATCACCCGACGGCAGTCCGGTTCCGCTCTCTCCCCCAGTGCTACTGCTCGTCCCCACTCTCTTGCTGCTGCTGCTGCTGCCCGGCAGTTCCCCGCTGCTGCTGCTGTCCACCTCCTTGCTCATGACGCTGCTGGCGAGGACCCGGCGACCGGCGCTTGTGACGTCGGGTCCAGCTGCAGACACGCAGACGCAAAGCAGACCGCCCGCAGCACCAACACACTTCTCGCACATACAGAGAAAGGGAGAAAGACACAAACAAGGAAGACAGAGACGGGGAGAGGGGTACGTGCGCAGGTATCCGGAGACGGCTACATCGAAACAGAAACAGATATGCATGCGAAGCGCAGGCGCACGCGACATACAGGCAATGACAGCCACACAGATACGCAGTGCAACACAGACGTCGGCCTCCTCCCCCAGGCAGTCGGTGTGGGAAGGTGGCTAGCTCACTGTTCGACAGCAGCTGCAGCAGCAGGACGGCCAGTTGCTGTGGGCGCACACGCGACAGGCGCTTGCCTGTACAAGCGACACAGGTAAAATGTGGCAGCTGGACGAGCAGCAGCAGCAGCCCACCAACAACCGAATACCGGCCACTCAAGAAGCAGGAGCAGGAGAAACGTAAGAACAGCAGCAGACGCACCAGCAACGGAGGCAACAACAGGAGGAGCAGCGCTGCTGCTGCAACTCTAGACACTGCAAGCGCAGCAACCGCGAGAACCGCAGCGGCAGCAGCTGCGAAACACCGGCAGAAGCAGCCGCACCGGCGCCAACAGGAGCAACGGCAGTACCCACCGCAGCCACCGCTGCAGCAGCAGTCCAGCACCAGCAGTCCGGCAGCAGCAGCCCAGCAGCGCTGCGCAGCACAGCAGCCCCCCTGCCCAGAGGACCCGTCCACGAGAGCAATACCAACGTACGTAGCAGGACGGTCGCCAGTCTGCATGCGCGAGCAGCGCTACAAGAAGAAGGCAGTCTTGTTCTTCTCCCTTCACATACATGTCCGTGTGTTTCTACATACGTGGCGGTGTGTCACCGGCTTCGCAGCACGAAGCCAATCTGCCACTTTTCCACATATCTATAGGGGGACAGAAAAACATGTCTCCGCGACGGTGCATACTACGCAAGTGCAGACAGACCTTTCCACACACGTGCAGATATATACGTGATGCCACCATTTGTGTGTGCGCGTGTCTACTACCTCCCACAGACGCGGGAAGGCTGACTACAGACGTATCTCGTGCTGGAGTCGGGCCCCCCCCCCTGCCGCTACCTGCCCGCGGGAGGAACCCTGCGTCGACTACTTTTCCTGTCATTCCTGCTGCTGCGAAGCACCTCCTCTCCTCCCCTGCCTGCTGACGGGAGTTTGCTGCAGTGACCGACTGCTGCCGCTAGGGCTGAGGCTGTCGCGATGGGTGCTGCTCTCGCTACCGCTGCTCGTGTCGTTAGGGCTGCTCCTGTCGCTATCGCTGCTCCCGCCGCTATGGCTCCTGCTGCCGCTATCTCTCCTGCTGCCGTTACCGCCGCTGCTGCCGCTATCGCTGCTGCTGCCGCTGGCAGCGTTGCTGCCGCTGGTGGCGTTGCGCTGCTGTCTTGCGTGTTGCTGCTGGTGTGTGTCATCACCTTCCGGTTCGCCGTCGTTGCGCCTGTAGGAACTCCGAGCAAAGGGCTGCTGCAGCTGCTTCGGCTGCTGCACGCGGTAGACCCAAGCTACGCCGCTGCTGTCGTCTTGCGGAGGAAATTCCTCTACATCCCAGGCTGATGACTTTTCCTCCTCCTCTTCGGAGGTTCTCTTATTGATCCCCCTCCGCATTGCACTTGGCTGCGCTGCGCCGTCCCCGCTGCGAGCCACGTGGGGGGCAACAGCAGCGAGCCTCCTGTTCCGGCAGCTGGTGGCTTTAGCGAGAGCAGCGACAGCAGCAGTAGCAGCGGCAGCTCACTTCACTTCCCTGTGGCAGCATCCTCGCCTTCCCGTTCTTGCTCTTGTCTCCCTGATACTGCCGCCGCCTCTGCACACGCCGCCTTTTCCTCCAACTGCCCTCCCGTTGGCTCACTTGCTTCACTTCCGCTGCCCTGCTGCTTCTGCTCCACTTGCTTCTGCCGCCGTCCGGTGAAGTGCTGCTGCTGATGTTCTTCCGATGCGGCTGGCGGCGGCCCTGCTGCCCCCCCCGCTGCTGCTGCTGCCGGCGAACGCCCTGCTGCTGCTTCTGCTGTTGCTGCGACTGCCGGAGGGCACCGGGGGTCTCACGAACTCTCGTGATACTGCTGCTGACGAGGAAGAAGAAGCGGTAAGCCACAGCGTCACTTCCCACCGAAAGAGACGTGGACCTGAAAAAAGACCTGCATGGAGAACCCAAGCATAAGCACAAGACAACGACTGACCTTCCACGTCCATATATATATATATATATATATATGTACAGTGTACAGAGATGTGGATAGTAGTATATGTATATAAATATATATACTACTTATATATATATATGTATGCAGATCCACACCTGTGTACGCTGTGAATTTACTGATGAAGTGGAATCACATGTATCTGTGTATACACGTGTGCGTGCCTTGATAGATATATACATTATTTTGCAGACATACATACATATATATACATACATGCAGACCCATGCCGAGCTGCTAACACTTGCGTGTGTGTATTTACCGAGCTGGTGGTGACCTCCCACGCACCAAAACACTCAAATATATATATATATACGTATATGTATGTGGTCGAGGTATAGAGAGTTACTTGCCGGAATTGAGCGATATATACATATGTAGGTGTAGATATACAGGCACATATACATATATATGTGCCAGTCAAAGCTGACAAAGAGCGCGGAAATAGCAGGTCCGGCAAGTGGGGCAGCCAGAAGAGAGACGGCGCTATCTCTGCACCGCTCCTCTCTACATATATATATGCAAGCACGCGCGCATGCCCTCGAACCCGGCCCCCCCTTCCCCACGGGAAGACGCAGAGGGAGACACAGAGAGCGAGACACGGAGACACGTGGGAGACGTGGGGAGAGACGGGAGGAGACGGGGGAGACACACGAAAGATGAAGAGTCCGGGTGGGGCGCGAAGAAAGGAATGTCAGTGACTCAGCAAAAGAATTCAGCGAGGCAGCTCTTCACGGTATGGCGTGTGAAGAGATGTGGAAGAGAGAGCGCGCTTGAAGGCGCAGGCGGCCGCAGCAGCAGGAGTAGCAGCAGCACCCGACGGGACAAGAAGGGGCGCGGTGCAGCAGCTGCGGGCAGCAACACCAGCAAATGCCCAGCAGCAGATCGACCAGCCGAGGACGCAGAAGTCGCTGCAGCGGCAGAAGGCGCTGCAGCGGCAGCAGCCTCGACGCAAGGAGGAGAGCCTGCAGGTGGCCGGCAACGGCAGCAGCAGCGACAACTGCTGAAGACGGGACATCAGACCAGGTGGGGTCGAGCGCAGCCCCACCACAGGTGGCTGCAGCCAGCACAGTGGCAATGGGCAGGACAGGATGTACACACACAGAGAGAGAAGTTCCGAAAATACAGAAGAGCGAGCTGTCCTACACGCACGCACACGGCGAGAGATGGTTCTACGTATTTCTGCCTTCCGTGGAGCAATAGACAGCCAAACACATGCAAACAGAGCGGGAGACAGCCACACGGACGTCGACCGTGACTACCATATATATCGACACACAGATACAGGAAGACGGACGTAGAGCGTCGACGGTCATTCCTCTCTCTACATGAATCGACTTACCGGGCGACGTGTAACAGCTGCACGGGAGGATTCTGCCGGTATATCTGCGGCTCTTTTACACGAGACGGACGCAGAATCTACGTTGCGCTGCTGCTCCGGCCTTTCCTGGATGCTTAAGCAGCCACGCGCAAACCCATCTGCCGTTAATGCGACCGCGATACCAGGAACTTCACAAGTGGAGGACGCTGTGCCTGAGGTCTACATGTCCCGCTTTCGGGCAGAGAGCGGTGTACGTGTAAGGCGAGATGATTTGCTCGGCAAGACGTGCAGCAGCAGCAGCAGCAGTCGCACACGCAACAACGGCGGCAGCAGCGGCGGTTACCGCCGAGCCACACCCGCAGCGCAGCGCAGCGAGCGGAGTCCTAGGAGAAAGGACCGCAGCAGCAATACGGAGGAGTGGCAGAGGTGAAGGTGCGCGGCCCGTTGACAAGCAGGCGAGGAAAGTCGCGCAGCAAGTGTCGGGGGCTGCTGCTGCGCCGTGTGTCGGAAGACGAGATTCAGTAGAGGAGTTGGGGACGGAAGAAGAAAGGAGAAGCAGCCGTCCTCAGGCAGCGACAGAGAAGCCGCAGTCGTCTTCTTCACGAGCGCTGAAGAAGCAGAGACAGATGTGTTTGCCGAGTGGACAGTTCCACGCTTTGTTCCACCGCGAAAGTTATTCTCCGCATTCGTGAGACGCGTGACCCGGCCGCCGCAGAAGTAGCAGACGCGGAGCACGGGGAAGAAGCAGTGGGGGCGAGGCACAAAATTGATGTGGAAGTGCAGAAAGAGGCAGGGAACTGCTGCTGCACCAAGCCGCTTCTTCTCGTGGTATCGACAGATGAGGTGAGGTACTGCAATTTTGCAGCTTCTCCGTAGTATGTAGTCTCTCTCGCGCTGCCCGCGAACGTCTTGGACTTTCTTGACCAAGGGAGGCGAACGCGCCAACGCAGAACGAGGAAGTTAAGAAGAAAACGCAAGCAAGGATACAATGGGAGGGGGAGAGGAATGTGGCCACACAGCACCTGGAGTTTCTTCGTGTATAGACGAGCGCGCGCATACTTCTCGCCCACTCGCACGGGCAGAACACATATATCTATACACTCTCTTGTCGGTCAGCAGCTAGTCGTCGCTATCTGAAGCACTACCAGAAAGAAGCAGCAACGCAGCGGGGCAGCAGCAGCAGCAGCAAAAGCGCCGCAGCACACTGGGGTCGATGCTCTCTCGTCCTCTCTAACTTTATATATGCCAGCTCAGCGGCGTTCCTGCTGCCCGCACCGCGTCCTCCTGCTGCTCGCATTGTGCTGTCGCGCAAGAGGCTCTCTTACGCCGCTTGCCTAGCCACAGCGAGTGTTGTATGTAAACTGGCTGCTCCTGCTTCTACACAGCTGCACCGGAGCGGTTGCTCACGGCTGCTCCTGGTGCGCTGCCGCCGTGAGCTCCCGCAGCTCCTGCAGCCATAGTCGCTTCGCGAAATACTCGCACTACCTAAGCTGTGGACGGCGACGTCGTAACGAGAAGTAGGAGCCCTTGCAAGGGCAACAACACCTTTGCTCCCGGTTCTGCCCGCGTCCTTCTCCTCCTCCCGCTGTTACGAGGTCCCGTACTGCAGCTGCTACAATCGCTGCGAGATGTACACCTGGTGCTTTGCTGCTTCTGGTGCCCACGCACTGACGGGACAACACCGGGTGCCATCAGGGCAGCTGCGTCGTAACTATTGCGCGTCGTACTGCCGCTGCACCTCGTGCGGTGGTGCTGGAGCAGCTCCTGATACGCTGTTGTTGCAGCAGCCCCGGTGCTGTGTTGCAGCTCTCTGTTGCTGGATCATGAGCCGCAGCAGTGCGCCTGCTGCAGCTTCTTGTGCGGGACTGCAGCGTCGCAGTTACTGTTGGAGGTGAGGGCGTGCGGCTGTGACATCGCTCCACACTTGCTGCTGCTGCTGGTGTTGCCCCGAGCTGCTACTGCCGCTGCCCGTAGCCGTGCTGCCGTCATTGAATAGTAGTAAGTAACATGGGGCGCTACGTAGGGAAGCACGTTCACAGTTGCTCAGTTTACGATGGCTGGTGTTGCTTGAAGAGCTGCAGCCACCGCCAACACCCGCTGCGGCTCGTCGCGTGCATGGCGATGATACTGCTGCCGCGCACAGGTACCCTGCTGCAGTTGCTGCTCCTACAGTAGTGACCCGTCCTCTGTCACAACGCGTGGTACCGCGTCACGAGCTGTTACCCACAAGTGAGTGCTCCTCCACTATTCTTCCCATTACCTGTTGCTACCGAATACGTACTGCATAGTATTACTAGCTGCTACTGATGCACCAGTAGCTGTTTTGGTCGCTCCAACAGCAGCTGAAGCTGCGAAGCGCCCAGCGTGTCCGTACCGCTCTTGTCATGGAATCCGGCATGATGATAGTCAGTCTCTCTCCCTCTCCTCCGCGCTTAGAGGCCGAACTCGCCTAGCGCAGCAGCTAGTATTACTCCTCCATTGATAGCAACAAAGAGAGAGGGAAGAGACAGAGGAAACGTCATCGCAGCGACAGCCGCAGGTGGTGGTCTTGCTGCCTCGTGTACGAGTCTCGCAGGCCTTCAAGAAGGGGGGGTCAACGTCTGCAGGAAGACGTCGCCCGTTTTTTGGTCGTGCAACACAGGGTACCTAAACGAAGCACCCCGTAGCAGTCAACAAAACAGGAGAAGAGTTGTGAAAGTCGGCAACTTGCTGCAGTGTGTCTGTTAAGCCCGGGGAAAAGAGCGAACAGGGCCGGCGGCACTCGGGAGTAACGGGGTAGCGGCAGTATTAGTAGTACACCTAAAAAGGCGCAGCAGGAGACGAGCACCAAGAACACCACGAAGCACGGAGACAGCAGGAGCAGTAGGAAAAGAGGCATCACAGCAGGAGTGGGGCGGGGCCACCTCTTGTCGAACCTGACGTCATTGCAGCAACGGCACGATGAGGACGGTGACGAGGAGACACAGGGACACCTTGTGGAACAGCCGTTAGAAGACGGGCAGTAGTGCCGGACTTTGTCTAACAGCAGCTGCTAGAGCAATTTCAACAAAAGAAAACAATCCGAGGAAGCTGCAGCGACGGCAGTGGCGCCTGTAGGAGTGTCAGAACAAGCAGACACCCACACGACGGTTTCCGTGCGAGGGGTTCTTTCACCCGTCGTTTCTTGAATACAAAGACGTACAAACACGCTCCTACACTGGAATACGTATACATATCTACGTAGAGCGGAGGACGAATACGTCACCTCTACGTACGCACACACGCATGTAGATTGATCTGGTGCACGCAGATATACAAGGGCAGACACGTGCCTGTACCACATGAGCTGGTGCGTTGAATACTTTAACGTATTATGTGGGTATGTGTCCGTGGACCACGAGAAAGTTCTTCAGGTCGCATCTGTGTGCGCGTTGAATGTGCCACGTGTACGTAACCAGGGGATCACGTGGACGAAGAGAGAGAATACAAAGGGGTTATGGAAGTAGACGTGCATCTGTAGGAATATGGTCGTGTACGCACTCTTCTTGCGTGTGTGCCACAGATCCTGCGTCTGCAGGCGTGTGCACCGAGGCGCCCCTGCAGCACAGGTGCCAGGCTCCTCCAGTCCAATTTTACCAGTGAAACACTTTTATGCACCTTTTGTCATCACACTTCGGCGAAGATGTGCTTCTGCACGTATCGGGAGATAATCACTGTTCCGTTTTCTCTTCCCTCTTCCTCTCACCTTCTCTTGTATCTGCCTGTGGTCACAGCTACGGAGCCAAACCTACATTCGTGTGTATACAGGCACAGATACGTTACAGAGTTCCCATGCTTGACGGCGTGCGAGTTCATCAGCCGGCATCAGCAGCACGTCAGTATGCCTCTTGGTAGAACTGTCTTAACCAGGATACGCTCTTGATATATACACACATATGCTTTCATCAGGAGAAGCGATCGTGACAGGTCAGTACACATTCAGTATGCATACGTACGATTCCTTGGTAACCGGTGGATATTCGAAGCGCAAATATACACATGCACATAACGCCCAGAAGAGGTTTTACGCGGTGCAGATTCAGAAATACATTTCGATAGCACTAGGTAAGGAGCTGTCCACGAGCCGCACAAGCAAGGAGCTCTGCTATTGCTGCTAGATCATGTTTCTTGCACCTGCACCTGCTGCTGCTCTTCTTTGGGGTCCAGAGGTGTTTCCTGCGGCTCGTGCTCCTGCTAACGCCGTCCTCCTGCGATCGTTGGTTGGTGACACTGCGGCTGGTAGTGCGCATTTTTCACTCCTGCTTCAGTTGTTGCGGCGAAAAGTTTGCCGGTGTCCCCCTGCCGTGGATGCGCCTCGTCTACTGCTTCGACCGTGACTCGTACAAAGTGGTCATGGCTACTAAAAAATACCTCTGTGCACTTCTCTCTGCTCACAAGGCCGTCTCTTTCTCCTTATAGTATATCTGTTGCTAAAAATTGTTCGGACTTTATACTTATCCATAGGAAAACGAATGTTTCTCTCCGTACTGCTGTTCATACACCTGCTATTGGGTTCTACGTCAAAGCTCAAAGTTAGAAGCATCCTATCCCTGAGTATCTGAGCCCTCCATGGCGAAACTGCGGCACTATACGGTACCCTAAACGCCAATATGTGCCCACTAAACAGCGTAGGGCTTCTCCGCTTTCCTTTCGGAACACAAACAAACCTCGTTTGAATGGCAGAGAAGAAGGTTCCCTTCAATAAGGCAACGAATTATTGCTTGTCGGGCGGTGATATGTTACTCGTAACAGAAATTCCTCTTGGATTTTAGGTTGCTTCACTCCTTGGGTGTGTTTCTTCCGTGGAAAATATAGGGAAGTGGAAGCTCTCCTTGCCAGAAGACTCTGTTTTCGCGCTACTCGGACGATGTGTGCCCTCCTGACTACACACACACAGTCACACAGTCCCCATAATTGTAGGATCCACACGCACCTTGCGACAAAAATACTGTTTCCTTCGGTAGACGGCACAATAAGATTTTTCTTGGTTAGTGTCAATGTTTGGACTGCTACCCTGTCAGTTGCGCTAAAACTCTTGCAGTTCTCAAGAGAACAAGAACAGGCCAAGAAGTTGCTCTGAAGCTGAATTAAAACAGACTTGCGGCAATTCTACGACTGTATCTCTTGCTGCTGGATACTGTACAGATGTACAGTATTTGAGTATTTGTCCCATCTGTGCGGCGCTGCTTCCACTTGCGTCTCTGCTCTCCATCGCCCTCTGTCCAGCTGCTGCCGGCGCTGCATACGCGGCGAGCACACACAAGAAAACGACTTCTTCTCCACTCCCTCTCCTCAGTGCTGCTTCGGCGAGGGCCCCTGTGATACTGCAGCTGTTTGCACATTCTGCCGCTGCAGCGCAGGAGCTGCTCTTCCCCGACTTCTCCTACTACTGAAGCGCAGCACAACTCCGGCTGCTGGTGTGTCATCCCGTCGCGCTGCTGCGGCTCGAGCCTTCCTCACACTGACTTTTCAGCCCCGGCACAGCACCTGTGCGTCTTCCCCCATCCTCCTCACAGCAACAGCTGTGGCCGATCGGCTTCTCCTTAGTCTTCTGCCTTCCCGGGAAAAAGGCGGGGCTGCCGTGGTTCTGCGGCTGCGCGTACGCGGCAGCCGCACACGGTTGAGAGCTGCGCCCCTGGTTTGTTGTAGTATTCGCGGCGACAGCCGCTGCTGCCGTTCCCCGTCGCGTCAAGAGGGAGGACGCTCGGCTGCTTCTAGCAGCCGTGGCTGCGCGGTTCGCTCGGAAGGTTTCTCGCCGCTTGCTTTGGCTGTGTGGTGAAAAGAGGCGACGGCTGCTCTTCTGACGAATGGACCTCCTTTCCTGACAACTCAGCGGATTCAAGCACTGACGGAGTTCACAGGAGAAGGGCCCTCACCACGCCCCTTCTGGCTCCAAGCAGCGGCAGCTGGCGCACGCGAGGAGAGCAGCAGCAGCCGCAGCAGCCGGTTTCACCTGAGGAGAGGAGGCGTGTGCTGCTGCCGCCCAGCTGTCTTCTTCCTGTTGTGTCGCGTTTGGCGGCACGTATGCGTATTGGTGCTGCGCTGTGGCAGTTCCCACTGCCGGGAGCAAGGGGACGTATACGAGTTCTCTGCCTCCCCAATTTCCACTTTTTCTCTGCAAGTCTCTCTAACCCGTTTCCGGCGCGCGCGAGGAAAAACACAGGCAGCAACATTGCCGCCGATAACGCTGCTGCGGCCTGGGCTCTGCTGGTGTTGTGTGTGTGTGTGTGTTCTCTTCTCGTCGGAGCGAGCTGCGCATGATAGTCGAGATACTTGGTCGAGCAGGAGGGGGAGAAGACGCACGCCGGTGATCACCGCATCGCGTCTGCCACGCTCTTCTTGTCTTCTCGCCTCGTACACGATTTCCTTGCCTTCTCCTCTGCTGTCGCTATAACGGCAGAAAAAACACCCACCGCGCGCAAGTCGAGTGTGTTTTTTCTCGACTTGTGTATGCCCTTTCTATCTCGTCTTCGTGTTTAACCAGTCATCGACATCTTCGCAGCCCGCAGTGGTCAGAAGCAGAGAAGGAGTTGAGGAGCTCGACCTCCGTCCTGCGCCCCCCCCCCCGTTGTTGTCCACCGTCCCTGTCCGCCTCGAGCATTTTGTCCCCCGCTCTTCTCCATGCCCCGCGTTTTTTTCCTTTCTCGTGCTTTAACCGAAGAAGCCGGCCCAGCCACTCACCCACCGGTGACGGCAGAGGAGGACCCTCCGCAATAGCGCCGCAACAAGAGAAAGGCGGCATCAACACCAGTAGCAGCAATAGCGACAAAAGCAGCGGTAACGGCCGCGCCCAGCAGCCTCCGCCGTGTATGTCAGTCGCAGCAGCAACATGTGCCGCAAGAATGCCAGGACAGCACCTCCAGCAGCAACAGCAACCCAAGCAGAGGAACAGCAGCGAGGGCCATGCCAGCAAAACAGCAGCTGAAAAAGACGAGCCAGTCTAGAGGGCAACAGCAAAAGCAGAAATACAAGTATAGGCAGGAGGAGCAAAAGCGACAGCAGACGCATCAAGAATTGCAGAACGACCACCAACAGGAGGAGAACGCCAGCAGCAACGCCTGCGCGTCAGACGACGGGTCCAGCCTCACACGCGGCAGTTTTACAAACGCTTCTTGCGAGTACATGTGCTAGGTTGCGGCCAGCTGTCAATAACAGCCTTATATGAGTCCACTGCGGGTCCACCTGCAGAAACATGGCAGTGTGCTCAAAAGATAAGCCTGCCGTGTGCCTCTGCCTCTCTTCCTCTTGCTTCTTCCTACAGCAGCGCTACTGCAAAGGTCCTTCCCGCTATTGAGTGTGGGCTTTTATCTTCTCGCACCACTGTCTGCAGAGCCGAGGCGTCGCCACTGCTGACGGTTCTGCTGCTCGGGCTCCTCGTCCTTCTTCTCCGCAGCAACAGAACGGTGTGAAAAAAGCGAATAGCCGCGGCATCAGCCCATTGCAACTGCAACACCCCCGCGATAGCAGGAGGAGGAGCAGCAGCACCAGCAGCGTCGGCAGCAGCAGTGAAAACAGCAACAACAGGATAGCAACACCTGTGACTGTCCAGCCGGTGGGAGAAGGCTGAATGCGACAGGCAGGTCAACTGCAGCAGGGCCCTTTGTCGCTGGTGTCTCTCCTAAGTACCAGCTGACACCGGAGAGGCAGAAGGTAGTGCGTTTCTTTGTTGCAGCTTTCGCCAGGTGCTGCTTGCACGTCGACGGCTTTCGTGTCGTTGCATGCCCCAGGCAGAGATAGCCGCACTGTTTTCTTTGAAGGACGGGCAATCGTGACAGGAAAGGAGGAGAAGAGAGGCGATTATTGACTCGTCACCCGCGGTAGGCTCGCAGCAGCGAGAGGGGAGACAGCGCCAGCGCGGCAGCAGTACTGCATATGGCAGACGCGCAGCCGCAGCAGTAGAGTCGCAACAGCGCAGGCAGAGAACCGCAGGAAGGCAACATCCTCTGGAGAGGCAACAGCTCCACCGGCGAAAAGGACGAAACGTTTCGACCCGCAGCAGCTGCGACAGCTCAGCAGCAGCAGCAATAGCAACAGCTACACGTGTGCAGGAGCAGCGGGGGCACAGCTGCAACAGCAGCAGTTCTCCCCCGCCGACAACCACTCCCTCAGCAGCCGCACACAGCGGCAGCCGGACCGTTTCCTCCTGAACAATACACGCCTTTCAGCAGCAGCGACACAGCAGCAGCAGACGTTTTCCCGTGCGGTAACAGCAGAACGTCGGAGCAGCCGAAGCAGCAGCCCAGCACACAACTGTTGGGACGCAGCAGCACCATATCGTTCGCTGCAGCCGTACCGCAGGCCACGCCTCAGGGACAGCAGGGGACGCAGGGAGTAGAAGAAGCAGAGCTGCACGCTCGCGCGGTCCCTCTGAAAATTCCCGTAGTAAGGTGGCCGTGAGTGTGTTTGCTGCTGCAGCGATGGCGTCGCATCCCCGGGCGTCAGCTGCCTCACCAGCTGGTGCTGCTGCTACGGACTACGGAACTGCTGGTGCTGCTGCGTCTTTTCCGCCTCTCGGGGGCCTGCGGGTCATCGATTTAGAATCCGGGTGGAATTTTCTGGTGGAGCATGGCATTCGTCGGCTTGAAGACCACCTGCGGAGAGAAGCAGCGGCCGCAAAGGCAGCGCACCAGCAGGAGCGACGAGGCGCTGCTACAGCAGCAGGAGGAACTGCAGCAGGGGCAGCAGGCGACACACAAGCAGCGGCGCCGGATGGTAGCCAGCCCATTTTCAGTCGAAAAGAGTACTCGGCGATGTACACGTGAGCCGTTCGTCTATCTTCTCCTCCTTTGCCTGCACACTCTTCCGCCCTGCACCTGACGAACTTATCCACACATACGTTTACGTAGCAGCTTCTGTTCTGGGGGTTTGTGTACGTATCCACACATATATGTGTGTGTGTTGCTCCCGTCTTACATTTGACTGTGTCTCCGTGTGTGCATGTAGAGCAAAAGAGAGAAAGCGGAGGAATGTCGGACAGTGAGACGTCTTGTTCGGCGTGGCCGCCGTTTGTGTCTCCCTCTCCTCTCCTCTCCGCTGTATGTCTCCCCCTCTGTCTCCTGGTCTCGGCTGTGCGTGTTTCTTCCTGTCTCCCTGTCTCCACC
>KL647330.1:222591-376428 GCA_000727475.1 Sarcocystis neurona
TACATATATATTATATATGCACGCTATATAGAGAGAGAATGTGCCAGCAATGAGCAGGTGTGTTTTATAGGCATGTGTATGTGTGCGTGGGTGTGTATAGGGAGGATGGCTCTCCGCACGTGCCGCCGTGGGCGACTGTCTCACGTGCTGCCTGCTGTACCACACATTCTATATATATAGGAAGACGGGCAGATGGTGCCGGCAATGAGCAGATGTGTTTTCTTCTAGGTGTGTGTATGTGCGTAGGTCATATGTTGTGTGGAAAAGAGTGTCTTGATATTCTGTGCTGGGGAACTGTGTTAGGTGATGCCCGCGGTGGAGGGCCTCGCCGACGAGGAACTGCTGAGGGAGCTGCTGCAGCGTTGGCAGCAGCACAAGACGTACGTGAAGTGGCTCGAGCGCTTCTTCGTCTACTTGGACCGCTATTACGTCAAAGTGCAGTCGGAGGAGCCTCTTCACCACAAGGGGATTCTCATCTTCCGTCAGCTCGTGAGTCTCCCCGTCTTCTGTCTCCGTCTCTGCGTCTCTCCGTCTCTCCGTCTCTCCGTCTCTCTGTCTCTCTGTGTCCCTTCTGTGCCCCTCTCTGTGTACGCGTGTCCCCACACATATATCTGTTGAACTGGCTATGCATATATGTATGTGCGTGAATATGTATGTGTGGGTGTATATATGTGTCTAGCTTGAAACACATACGTAGACATATGTGCATCTGAATCTCAGTATGTACATGTGAGTATATATATGGACCACACACGTAAATGTATGTAGATGTAAATCCCAATATGTACTGGCGAGTACATCTATGTATATGTGTAGTGTGGAATACACAACACATTCGTACACATATATATATATATGTGTGTATGTGTATGTGTGTCTGTCTCTCTTCTGTACCTCTCTGGACACGTGTCCACACATATATATATAGATATATGTAACTAACTACACAAATATGCAGATATATATATATACATATGTACATATGTATATGTGAGTGCATGTATATATATATATATATGTATGGCTTGGACTACAGACATATATATATGAGTATGTGTATGCATGCATGTGTCTGTGTCTGTGTGTTCTGGGTGTTTCTGCAGACGTGTACATGCGTCTCTTATGCTGTCCGTCTCCCTGTGTATCTCCCTTTGTGTCTGTTGATAGTCTGCCGTTTTCTTGGGAAAGCACGTTCGTAGAAATAGCCGTGGCGAGCGATAGGGACAGAGAAGTAGAGGAGATGAAAAGGAGGGAGAAGAGGCCGGTCCTCGTCTTGTGTGCGTCCTTGGGGTGCTGCTGCGCAGGTCTTCGACCGCGTACGAGCTCCGCTGCGGCAGGCGGTTCTGGGAGCCATTCAGCGACACCGCAACGGTGAGAAGGAGACGCGCGTCGCCCCTCCTGTGTCTCGTCTCTGTCTTGGTCACCTCCTCCTCACGTTGGCGACAGCAGCAGTCTCCTCCTCTTTCTTTGTAGAGTCTCTGCTGTCTTGCGTGTGTTTCACCGACCTACCTAATAGACGCCCACACAGTCGTACGTCTCTTTCTGTACATATATGTATATATTATCTGTGTGCGGGTGTCTGTGTGTGCCACACACAGATACACGTGTGTATGGATTCTTATATAGCTGCATGTGTATGTGTAAGAGACGAGTTCGTACATACACCTATTCGTCTAAGAAACGAATCTCTACATACACCCTGTTAAATATATACGTGTACGTGTGTGTGTGTGTGTGTTTCTGCGTGCGTTATATATATACATGTAAATGTGTGTATTTATGCTTGCGTACCTAATATATGTATGTATATGTAAGCTACGTTGGTAGGTATAAAATTGTTGCATGTGTTGAATCGTATAGAAATACGTACATGAAGAGGCGCACGACAGAAAGCGATTGACGTGGGTAGATACGCTGGTATACGCTGCAGTCAGAAGAAACGAAGGAGAAACTTTTCTCTTCTCTTTGACGTCGTCAAAGTTATCTCTGGCGCAGAAACACCGAAGCGAACTGGCCTCCTTTTCTTTCACCGAGACCCAGTGAACACCTACATCTACGCTTAATGTGAACATATATATATATGTGAACATGTGTACATATATATCTAGAAACGTGTCCTTCTCCGTCTCTCTCTATATATATATGTGTGCGCGTATATATATATATAAAATCCTCTTGACGTCTGTCTCTCTCTCTCTATATATATTACTACGTATGTATATGTGTGCACAGAGGTGTGTATATAGGTTCGTGTGCAGGCCTATGTACTAGTGCTAGCGCATATATATATGGATTTATATATATATATATATATTTGTACATACGTACTTCTGTGTGTCTATATGCATATATATGCATGTGCCATAGGTTGATACATACGTCAATATACATATTCGTACATATGTGTGTCTCTATCTCTCTCGTAGATATATATCTGTATGACAGCAGATTTATACACATCTATCTGTAGACACACATACGTAAACGCACATACGTATATAGGCGCACCACGTTATATGTGTCTCCCTGTCTCTGTGTCTCCCTGTCTCTGTGTCTCTATATATACGTACAGACATTTTCTTCGTGTCTCTCTCTGCCAACATATATATATGTGCATGTTCCTCTTGCTGCTTCTCTATCTGTCTCTGTACTTGTTGTCCTCTTGGCTTTTCTCTCTATACGTTTCTCTCGGTGGTTTTCTCTGTCTCTATACGCATGGGTATGGACACGCACTTTCGTAGGGTATGTCTGTTGTCTGCATGCAGGTGTATAGCGACACACATATCATTCTTTGCGTGTGACTATTCCCCCTCTCTTTCTTTGTGTCACGTTTACAGCACATGTACGTCATCTTTTGCGTATACATGCATGGGAGACCCTCTTGTGTGCATGCACGCGGGTCTCGGAGTCCGGAGCGTGTGAAGAAGAGAAAAGACGTCTCTTTTCTTCTCTAAATGAGGCGGCATGATGTGCGTCCGTAATTCCCGACCTACGGCATATATGTGTCTCTATTCGCATACCCTGTATGTGTCCACACACGTCTATAAAACATACATGTGTATATATTGTCATATTATTTGAACCACCTGACGCGCAACTGAAGTCTGGCCAGACGCATGCACGAGCGAAGGTAACGTCGAGAGGGGCCGTGTGGGACGCTTGCCGCAGGCGGTGCTGCATATCCCCGCCCCGGGTCAATACTGCGTAGTTTGAAGAGACAGAGAGCAGCTATTTCTTCTGTCCTTTTCTGTCAGAAAGGGGGCTCCCGTCTCTTCCACCTTCGTCGTCCACTGGGGGGGGGGGGGGAGCAGGACATCTACTTCCACGGCAGATATACAAGTAGCGAGTATGCGCTTCGTACACGTGTATACAGAGGGATAAGTAGAGGGGTGTGTGCATGTGTACCTATGTATACGTACGTGTATTATGTATTGTATAGGTCTGCACATATATGCGTGCGTATGTACTCGCACACACATACATATACGTATATGTTGTGTGTGTGGACACACACACACACGTTGTGATCCGTCCGTACCTGGAGAAGGAGAAGTTGTCGGACGTTGAGTTGGGTGAAAGGGCGCTTTTGCTGTTGGTGTGCCTTCGTCCCGCTTCTTTCGGTGAATCAGGAGACGCAATAGACGCAGACTTGGTGGCCGCCGCGGTGGACTTGTACGTCGGTCTTGAAGGCGGAGGCTTGTGCCTTTATCAGCGAGAATTTGAAGATTATCTGCTGCCGCTTTCGAGCGAATACTACGCACAGCTCTCTTCGCGTTGGGTCTCCACTTGCACTTTCACCGAGTACATTCAGCACGCCCAGGTAAGCGGCAGGAACAGTCTTCCTCTTCGTCTCTGTCCTGCGTATCAAAACGAGCCTGCCCACCCCCGGGAAAGGGGCGGCATCGCGAGGTAGACACGGGTGTGGACCCGACCGCGAAGAAAGGGAGGAGGGCGGGGGAGGGGAGATAGATGACTTCGAGAGTTGCTGCGACTTACGTGTCTGCATGCGTCAGGGGGGGACAATATGTACACGTATTATTCACGTGGAAAGCGGGAGCAATGTTTCTGTCTCTGTCTGTGTGTATGTGTGTGTGTCGGCGGGTGTGTATACATGCGTGTTTATACGTATGACATATGTAGGTATGTATGTATATGTGTGTATGGGGACGTTTGCTTGCACGTGCCGTGAAGGTCGTGGAGGAGATTTGTCGTTGCGTCCTGCTGGTGAGCGCGTGACTGCTGCTGCCTCTGTGTATGTCTCTGTGGTGGGGCTGCTGGTGCTGCAGCGTCTTTGTATTAGGGCTGCTGCCGCGCATGCGTGTGGCTCCCGCTGGCGCCGTTGTGCGCGTGGCTGTGGACCGTAGCGGTGCTGCTGCTGCTGCTCTGCTTCCGGGACGCCCCCGGAGGAATGTGACTGCTGCTGCGTCACCGCGCGCTGCTTCTTTCTTTGTCTTCCTCTCTCTCTGTCTCTCGTCCGCTTCTTTTTCTTCTTCTTCACGTCCCTCTCCCTGTCTGTGGGTCCCTGCTGCTGCTGCTGCTGGTGCCGCGCAGGAGGCGCTGCTGACGGAGCAGCGGAGGTGCGCGACTCTGTTGCACCGCTCGACAACGCTGAAACTGCAGGCGGTTGTGGTGCATGCGACGCTGGCGCTGCGGCAGCAGCAGCTGTTTTCTATGGAGACAGGGATCGAATATTTGCTGCAGCGCGACCGCAGATGGGAGCTGACGCTCAGCCACAGGCTCTTCACGTACGTGGAGGGTGGGGTGGACGCGATTGCGTCCATCTTCAAAAAGTTTGTTACTAAGGAAGGCAACCGGGTAAGGGAGAGAAATGCTTTCCCCTCACTTCCTACCCTTTGCCTTCTCCTTCTTCGTCTCTTTTTACAGAGACAGAGACAACGCGGTGTTGGCTGCTGCCTCGCAAAGCGGGGAGGGATTTCTTGTCATGCAACGGAGAAATTTCGTTCTCAGCGAGAGGGGAAGGTGGAGGGACGGATGTACCGCTCCCCTCACGCAAATAGAGACGCAAATACATATACGTAACACTTTTGTGGATCTAAAGGGAAAGGAAGACAGCCGCAGAAAAGCAGAAACGGACTCGCATATTTACAAGTGGGCACTCATCCGTATCCTGTCTGTCTATCTATATATATGCTATATACGTGCGTGTACTACATGTGGATACGCAGGTTTGTAGACGCATGTGTAGAGAACGAAGTACATATATATATATATATATATATGTGCATATATGTATGTATGTGTGTATCCAGGTGGATATATGGGCACTATAGTATGTATGTATGTATAGGGCTGTAAAGACTTCGAGGTGTGTGTTTATAAGTCTATAGGCATGTGTATACATAGAAACACATACCTACATATATGTGAGTATATTCGCCTGCGTCTAAATTGACTGCATGCCATATATACACATATCTACGTAAACAAGTGCAGAGATATATATATATATATGTACAGGCTTAAACGCGTGGAGGAGATATAGGTTATGTGTGTCTGTGTGTGTACAGAGAAGGAAAAAGATAGAGATATATGTCTGTGTGTACAGGTTTGCACATCTATATATATACATATGTATAGATTTACTCGCCTGCCTAGCCGGTGCCACGTCCCTATATATATATATACGTGTGTATCTAGACGTGAATTTCTAGGTGGTGGTACGAATAGACATACAGATGTGTGTACAAACGGGCGTGGCTGACTGCGATGGCACTCCTGTCCGTGTGTACATATATCTATATATATATGTATATATATGTATATACATATGTATATATATATATGTATATATATGTATGTATATATGTGCAGAGAGACAGAGAGACAGATAGAGACAGAGAGCGTAGATCTGGAGGTACACATATATAGGCAGAGAAACAGGAAGTACATTTGGATATATATATATATATTTATATAGAAAGAGAGACAGAGTGAGCGTATGTTTGAATATATGCGTATATGTAGAGAGAGAGAGCGATAGTTACGTCCGCGTAGAAATCATGTGCGACGCCTGCCCAGCGGTGGGTGCGTCTCGATGTCTCGATGCGCGACGTTTTAGCAGAAGGATGAAAAGTCTCTCTAACTTCAGAGCCGAAAAGAAAACGGTCCCGCCGTCCTTCTTTTCCCTTTCCATCCATTACTAACGGACGGAATGACACACACGCTTCCATATACATACATTTCTCAGTCTTTATCGATCTGGGGTCCCCATATATATATATATATATATATATGTACGGTAGTATGTGTATTTATGTGAGAGCGTATATATATATGTAGTGGCATATCTGTGTATATACGCGAACCTGGTAGCGACGCGATGCCTCGCTCTCTAGCTGTGGAGAACTAATAGTAGTACTACTAGTAGCACGTAGTAGCAGTAGTACATATATGCGTGTATCTTGCATATCGTTAGGTAGTAATTTTTGAATGGACAGCGAAGCAGAAGTGGCCCCACTGCTGCTGTTGCTGTTGCCGTCTGCCTTAGCTGTTGTGGGTCTGTTTCGCTGCTGCTGCTGCTTCTGGGGTCTTGCTGCCCTGGAGGCGTACATCTTCGTCGACGAGCTTCTTGCTGCTTGACTTTTCTTCGCCAGAAGCAGCAATAGGAACCTACAGCAGGATCGCAGATTCTTCTCGACAGCAGCATTAGCAGTTTCTTCTACCCACTCTCTCTCCATACACATGCATATACATACGTGTGTACACATACATATATATATATATATATGTACGCATCCATACGTATGTGTCTGTAGATAGATAAACCCTACATATATATATATATATATTTAGAGTTTTCCCGACAGCAGTAGCAGCAGCATCTTGTCCACATTCTCTCTCTACGCATATGTGTATAAATGTGTACGTGTGTGCTTGGGCATGTTCTGTACGTGTCTTCACCTACTTCTCACTTAGTTGACTATGCATGTATATGCAGATGTGTAGATACTAATATATTCATCCGAGAAATTCTATACGTGTATGTGCGTGTACGTGTGTTTCGTGTGGGACTGTTTATGTCAACGGTGTCTGTACACCTGCTGACGTGTGGGGTGTGTCTAGATCGTCGACGAGCGCCTGGCGATGCTTAGCGCCGGAGTCACTTCTCCTTCATCTTCTACGTTCTTCTCCTCGTCTCCTCCGTCCTCTTCTTCTTCTTCGTCCTCTTCTTCTTCTTCGTCTTCCTCGTCAGTTGCTGCCGGGGCTGCGGTGGGCGGTCCCGAGCGGGGGAAAGGGAGCATGGCAGCGCTTGCGGAGGCGCAGCAGGCGGGCGCGGCTTTCGTTCAACGACTTCTCGATTTGCATGGTCATTTTAAACTTCTGGTTCAAGAGTGTTTTACTGTCTCTGCGTCTCCGCACCCGGTTGCTGCGGTGGCGGCTTCGTTTTTGCTCTCCGAGGAAGAAGCAGCAGGCTGTTGCTGCTGCAGCAGTAGCAGCAGGGACCTCCTGCCGGGCGCGGGGGGGGGGTGGGTTCGGCTACTGCGGGAGTCAGTCTTCTTCTTCCTCCTCTTCCTCGCTGCTCTGTCCGCCAACTACCTTGGGAAGCAGTAGCAGCAGCAGTAGCAGCGTCTACACGACTGCTGCTGCGGCACACCAGCACCAACAGCTTGGCGACTCCGGCTGCTGCAGCACCTGCAGCGGCCAGTCGCGCACCCACCTGGGCCAGGTGCCGGACCCTCTATTTCAGAAGGCCTTGAAGGAAGGTAGACGCACACTAAGTCTCTCATTTCTTTCTTGCCACTGCTGCAGCAGCGCCGGCCTTTCATCATGCCATCGACGTGTGCACGTCGCTACGCGTAGCTGTGTGTCTCTGTAGCCGTCTGTGTGTAGAATAATCATTTGCATGCGATGTGGGCATGTGTGTCCATTCGTATATATGTGCTTGCGTATATCTGTGTCGGGGAAGAACGTCTTGTTGACTGACAAAGACACAGACGGCGAGAAAGGAAAACTTGGAGGTCAAGGAAGTGAGAACAACAAAAACTCGAAGCGTGTGCCCTCCAGGCAGTCAGGATATATACATATATGCATATAAATGTATATGTTTCTCTCTCTTCAAGCAGCCAGGATATATATGCGTATATATATGTATATGTCTCTCTCTTTCAGACAGCCAGGATACATATATGTATATACGTATGTATATGTGTAGGTCTATCTCTTTTCAAGCAGCCAGGATATACAGATATGCCTATATACGTGTTCATGGCTCGCTCTCTGTTCGAGCATCCAGGATATGTATATGTGTATGTCTCCCTCTCTCTTCACATATATGTATATTTGTGTGTACACCTGTATGCACAGGAACACACACACACACACACACACGCAGATATACACAGAGGAAGAGTGGCTTTAGAGGTGTACACACAGATGCATGCACGTGGGTAAGTCGGCGTCTGAGGCGCGTTGGAAGGGAGGGGACGTAGGAGAGAAACATCATGTGAAAGAGGCAGCAGAGGGACGAAGAGAAGGAAACAAAGAGGACTTGCGGCTGCAAGTTTCTTCTGCAGCTGCTGCTGCCGGACTCTCGTCGGCGTCGTGCGTGCCTACATATGTGTAAGGACTGCAGCGGACGTGTGGGGGTAGAGAGACAGAGGAAGAGCGACACAAAGAAATAAGGGGAGAAACACGAAGCGAGAAAGAGATCAGAAACGAAGTGGCAGAAAGGGCGGTAGAGAGACTGGACAGACGCATGCGCGCGTGCGGGCGTCCACCGCGCGAGACGCATGCAACTCCTGCGCGCAGAAGTGCAGCAGCAGCAGCAAAGAGTGAGTCGGGAGAAGAAACGTCGACACTTTTAGGCAGAGGAAGCACATCACAGGAGGCGAACGAGGAGGAGGAGAAGCACGGGAGCTGCAGCGCACAAGCGGCAGCAGCGAAGGAAAGAGACCCCCGCCGTCCAGCAGCGCAGTGACAGCCGCAGCAGAAGAAGCAGCAGCAGCAGCGGGGCGGGCGGGATGGGCGGGGGTGGTGGCGTGAGGACGGAGACGCGGCGACAACAAAGCAGCCCGTGTGTGGCACCTCTTTTTTGTCTTCTGCGTGCGCGGGGAGGGGAAGGAGACGCGACAGCAAAGCAGCTGCTTTCTGTGGGGGCAATAGCTACACAACAAAAAGAGACAGCCAGAGGAAAAGAGGAAGAATATTGAACGCGGCCGCTATAAACAAATGCGCCGCAGTTCACGCCGATTGCGGGGCTCTGTGTGTGTGTAGCAGGTCTTCGAAGAGACGATCCATGCGACGTGGGTGTATCTTTTTTGCTGCGTCACCTTCCCCCACCTGCTGCCGTGCATGTCTTTAACACGCATGCACATACATAGGAAGTTTCTCTCTCTTCTTTGTCTCGGCCCGTCTCCCTCCTTCTCCCAGTTTGTATGTCTCCGTCTCCTCCTGTCTCTCCCTGGGGACCACAAGTCAGGCTCTGTGTCTGGCGGTCAGCGCCATTTATTTGCATGTCTCTACGGCAACTCATTGCCCTGGCCGTTTGCGGCGCGCGTGGATGCATGCGGCTCTACCCGAGCGCGTGTGGACCTTCGCCGCCTCCTACGTATGACTGTTTGCTGTGTCTCTCGTAGGTATGCATATCTCAAAGGAGGCAGCCAATATTATCACCGCGCGTATGTGGCCCTCTACATTTGTGTGGCTCTGTAAATGTGTGTGGCCGTGTGTATGTAGGTGGACGTGTACATGTGTGTGGACGTGTATATGTGTCTGGACATGTATATGTGTATATATATACATATATGTGTATACGTATGTGTGTGTATATGTATATACATGTATATGTAGGTGCCTCAGATATGTTTATGTGGGAGTGCGTACCTGCGTGTGTATACGCGCGCTTGATGTCTCTGTGTCACTTTTGTATGGTGTATATGTATGTTTGACCCTCCCAAATATGTATATATATATATATATCTGTATAGAGATGCACGTGCGCGGAAAGATGCCTACGTCTGTAGATGTCTCTGTATATCGGCTGAGGCGTACATATATGTACATGTGTGGAAAGGTGCCACATAAGTACGCACACACAGAGACACGTACATGAATCTGTGCATTTGTGGGGTGGGTATACATGTGTCTGTAGGGGGTCTGTGTCTACTTTTTCAAGTCTGCGGCCGAAGCTGCGGGCGTCCTACACACGCTCCTCCATAGGGGGCGCGCTGCGATGCTGCCTTGTGCAGAGGCTGCCACTGCTGCTGCTGCTGCGCTTGCCGAATGGGGCCAGTACATTTGCGCATGTGTGTGTGTGTGTATCTGTCTGCGCGCTGCAGCCTTTGAAACTTTTGTGAATCGCAACATGGAGAAGCAGAGCTTCCCTGCCCTCCTCTCGAGCTTCTGCGACCGTCTCTTGAAGAGGTCCACAAGTAAGGGGCGACGCGGTGGACGTACAGGAAAGAACTGCACAGAGATGAGAAACGTCTGTGTAGTCCGGTCGCCGTATATACGTCTGTGACAGACGTACAGAAGACGTGTACGAGAAGATTTATGTACACGTAGCAGATATGTGTGTGTGTGTGTGGATGCGCGGAAAGAGAAGAGAAGCTCAGGAGGATACAAAGGTCGGAGAAAAGAAACACATATACGTGCTTGTGCACTAGAGGGACGAAATATATGTGTATGTGTATGCCGGAGAAACGATACAGATATATATGTGTGTACCTGTAAGAATGTGTAGGTGTGACAGATGTATATAAGTACATGTCTCTGGGTCGGTGGTCGCGTTAGAGAGCGGAGACACATGTACGTCGCTACTTTTCATTTGTGACGGAAAAGACAAACGCACCGGGCCACTGTCTGCTTCGCTCTCTGCCTCCGCATGCTTCAGGCTCCACAGCTCATACGCATGGAGACCCTCTTTTGGCTCGAAGAAACTGCAGTCGTCTGCTGGTCTGAATAACCGACTGCTGTCTGTGTGTGTATAGATGATCGTTGCTGCTACTCTGTGGCTGCAGCTGCCCGTCTATATGGAGATATATATGTATTTGCAGACCAGAGGACGCAGAGGACGCACACACACACATCTATGTGTGGGTGTGAATGTGTCTCCGTTAGAGGCGAACAACACTCGTTGCTGCTGTGTATATATGTGCCCGTCTATATATGTGTTTTACGAGGGGACAGTTATATGTACGTATGTGTGTGTGTGCCTGTGTGTGTACACACCCACACGTGGATATGTGCACATATATGTGCGTACGCGTATAGTTATAGTAGAGGCCCGCGCTTGCTTTTTATTCGTGGTGGCCTCTGTGTAGGACGTCGTTAAAATGAACTTTTCTCTTTACTACAAATATGTTTGGAAGTGTAGCACTCTTCCGTCAAAAGGAGACATGGAGACGTGTAGCGTCTTTGGTGAGTGAGCCGTGAAGCGAAGGCGCATCTCTGCATCTTCGCCTGTGTGAGAGATACTTGATCCGCACTCGCACATATATGCAGCTTCAGAGGACTTCTTTCGACGAAAAAACTGAACCCAACTTCTGCACCAAAGAAACTACAAGCGTCTCTCTCTAGATATATATGTTTATGTATATATACATATGTGTCTCTGTCTCTCTGTGTCTATCGGGGAGTGTGGGTGTGGGTGTGAATATATATATATATACGCATATGGATGTCTGTGTGTCTCTGTTTGTGTGTATGCGTGCATATATATATATACGTGTTGTCGTGTACATCAATGGGTGTCTGGGGGTGTGTGTCTGCATATATGTATATATATATGTATGTGTATGTATGTATATATGTGTATGTGGATGGAGATAGATTTGGGGTGGACATGTCTCATTATCAGTAACGCCTCGCTTGCATGCACATATGCCTAAATGAAGTTGTGATGCGTGTTCTTCGCGCGTCTTCCTCGGGTCCGCCTTCTTTTGTAGTTCTCTCTCTTCCTCTCGATATTTGTGTTGTCTCCACAGCAGCTGTGTGGCTACTCAAACAGCTTGTCCGTGGGAAAGCGAGGTTTTCTCTACTCTGATTTCTTCGTGGTGTTGTTGCATGCGCTCTCAGTCTCTCCTTTTTTTCGTTGTCTTTGGCTCTCCTGGGTTCCTCTCTGTCAGGAGCGACACTTCTTCTCTTCGCATTTCTTGCTGCTGTTGTTGCGCGGGTTCTTCTTTCTCGTTTCTTCTCCGTTTTCTTCCCTCCTCCTGGACTCCACACCGGCGCTGCTTCGCTGCTCTACATGCCCCTTCCCACACCGCACACGCACACGTCTGCTCCTTTTCTTGCAGCGGAGGAGCAGAGCGAGGAGCGCATCGAGGCGATGCTGGTCAAAGTTGTCGAAATTTTCAACTACTTGACCGAGAAAGATGTGTTCGCCGAGTGCTACAGGTGATGCCTGTTTCCTTCTGTAACCCGTTGCGATGGCGCGCGGGAAGCTCCTTTTTATTCGACGGCGGAGCACCGCTCCACAGACACACAGCTGCAGACGTATCTTCACATATATGTACACATGCCTGTATATAGATGTCTGCGTAACAACGCCTGCGTGTGTAGATCCGTGTGCATTACAGATGTATGGCTATATATGCATGTATGTATGCACGTATGCATGTATGTACGTATGTATGTATGTATGTATGTACACGTATATCTACTGTATGTATCTATGTATGTATGTATATATGTATGTATACGTACATTTGTGCGTATGTGTATGTATAGGCGTGGGTGGGTAAAGCGCAGTGCTTGCCTGCAAGCACAGTTCGAGAAACGGACTGATTCAACTCAATCGTGCATGCACCTCTTTAAAGAAGTTTGTCTCCCTGCCCCTTTCTTTGCGACAACACGTGCGCGCATTCTTCACACGTGTCCTGCTTACATACACACGTGTATATTTGTCTACCCATATCTGCTATACGTATATGTGTGTGGGGTATAGGTACTGTTTACGTATACCCAGTAGAGGTGTGTCATTTCTTCATGTGTACATACGTGTGTACGCACTTGCGTAAGTTTGTGTCTCTCTGTCTCCCTGCCTCTCTGCCTCCCTGTCTCTCTGCCTCCCTGTCTCCCTGTCTCTCTGCCTCGCTGTCTGCCTCCCTCCCTGTCTCTCTGTCTCCCTCCGTGTCTCCCTGTCTCTCTGCTTCCCTGTCTCCCCGCTTCCCTGTCTCCCTGTCTCTCTGCTTCCCTGTCTCCCCGCTTCCCTGTCTCCCTGTCTCCCTGTCTCTGTCTCTCTTTCTCCGCGTGTTCCTGCACGGGTTCCCGTTCCGCGCGCTGCAGTGTTTTCCTTTTTCGACCCCTTTGACCCTTTTCCCCTTTTCTCTGTGTCTCTGTCTCTCTCAACCCGTCTCTCTTTGCCTTTGCACTTTTTGTGGATGTCTTGTCTGTTGTTCTTCTCTTGGCTCCTCTTCTGCTTTGCTCGTCCTTCTTCCCTTCGCCCCGTTCAGAACTTCTGTTTCTGCGGCTCGTTCGGCCGCTGCTTCTTCCTTTTTCTTTGCAGGAACCAGCTGGCACGTCGTTTGCTGCACGAGACATCTGCGAGCGAAGACTTAGAGAGAAGCGTCATCGCGAAGTTGAAGCAGAAATGTGGGGCTCACTTCACGTCGAAACTCGAGGGAATGTTGCACGACCTGAACACTGCTGCTGAGGTGTACCGCCTCTTCACACGGTATCTGCAGCAGCGCTGCGCGGAGCAGCCGCTGCAGCCTCACCACCACTTGCTGCCGCTGTCGCCTCGCGCTGCGAAGCCAGGAGACGCGGAGAAGAGAGGACGCGCCAGAGGAGGGGGCGAGAGAGGGGAACAGCACGAAGAAGAGCGAAGAGTGGAGAAAGCGGTAGGCGCAGCAGCAGGACGTCGGTACTCTGCAACTGCCGTCGAAGCAGGAGACGCGGAGCGCGAAGAAGAGACAGCAGCAGAGAAACGAGTCGAAGAAGAGGAGGGGAAAGGAGAGGGAGAGCAGGAACAAGAAGAAGCGCAGTCGATGAAGGACGTCGCCGTCGTCTCCCATGCTGGCGTCCCCGTTGCAGTGATCGGCGGGATCGAATTTTCTGTCCAGGTGCTCACCACCGGCCACTGGCCTGCTTACCCTGGTGAGAAGGCCGCCCATCAACAAAGACTCCCCTCTTCTTCTTTCTCCTTTCTTTGTTCTCTCCGTGTTTTCCAGCCGCCTCTTACTTGGTGCAGAGAGCCCAAGGGGACGGACGTTAACACAGAGGGGTATACATATGTGTATGTGCATATGTGTAAATAAGCATCACCTATACGTATGTGTATGTATACGCACGTGTACAGAAGAAAACAGACATTATCACACACTCTACATACCTGCATCACACGCCCTGTACATACACGTGTAGACTTGGATATGCGTGTGTACGTATATGCATATGTGTGTACAGGAGAGAACAGACGTTATACCCACACACTCGTGTATATATGTACATATGTATATATTTGGGTATCTAGAGAGAGAGAGATACTTGGGCTGCGTGAAGAGTTTCTGCGGCGGGGGGGGGGGGCGGAAAGACCGGCGGGCCGACGTATGCGAAGAACCGAAGGGACGTGCCACCGCACACCGGGCACGTGTGGAGATTCGAATGTAGACGCGCACATACATGCGCACGATAGGCGAGGGTTATTTTGCATGCGCAACAGATGGCCCGTTCTGAGCTGCTGTCGACACACAGAGGGGAAGTTCTGCCTGCTGTCTCTGTGTGGGTGAGTGTCTGTGTGCATGCGCTTCCTTGCTGAGACTCCCTCCAAGCACCTGTCTACAGAAGGGCGTCTTCACGTCTGTAGACTTGTCCTGGCCCATCTGCCTCTCTCTCTATGTATATATATATACGTCTTCGATAGGATGGATCAGGATTAATACGTGTTCTCTACAGACGATTGACTTCTATACATAGAGAGAGGTAGATAGGTAGAGATATATATATATATATGTATGTGTATATACATATGTATATATGAATACAAATATGTATGTATGTATATATATATGTATTTGTATATACGCATATGTGTATGTGTGTGTGTGTGTAGAAGCGACTTCTCCAAGTATTTCGTGTGTGTATATGTACATGTGTGTTTCTGTTTATATGTTGTCTACATGTTGGTGCAAGGTGGTGAATAGGAAGTGTTGCACACGTGGTGGCCCCGTAGTACTTAATAGGCGGCCGGGTGTTTTTGGACGTGTTTTGTGTGACTCGCAGCGACCCCGTTGAAGTTGCCTCCGCCTATGCGGCGCTGCCGCCTGCTGTTCGAGAACTTCTACGCGCAGCAGACGCAGCATCGCCGCCTCACTTGGATCCCCACTTTGGGTACTTTTTTCGTTTTCCTGCCTTCCTCTCTCTATCTGTCAGTCTTCCCTCGCTGTTCGTCTTCTGCACCTGGGGCGAGGAGGTGGTCGACGAGCTGCGTCGCGCCTCTCCCATGTATATTTGTGTGTGTGTAGGTTCTACACATGTCTAAAGGTACGCGCGTGTATAGGCAGAAGAAGACTCTCCTTTTCGTCTGTACGACTGCCTTTGTATGTGCGAGGACGTGGAGACGGCCAAAGAACAACGGCGTCTTTCAGCCACTTACCACACATGCGTCGGTTAAAAACGTTGTGCACCGTGTATACACACACCGAAGACGTGGTCGCTCCGTACCCACGCACAGATATATATATACACAGGGGCGTATGTGCGCATGCATATATGTATGTAGGGACGTGTATGCGTACACGTATGACGTGTATGCACACACACACACACACACACAGAGGGGGACGTGCTGCGCATAGAGTGTATGTAAGAAGAGTCATATATTGATGTATATAGACACGTATGGACAGATGTATATAGGTGGTGGGAGGCACACACGTACACACACGTCTCCCGACGCAGAGCGGCATGAAGACGAGCTGCATTTGCAGGGGGTCATTTACTCATAATTTGGAGAGGAAAAGAGGAGCAAGCCACCAGACGGATAGATATAAAGGGTGTGTCTGTTGAGAGAGCAGTCGGACGTACGTACAGCAACACCTCTCCCACAAGTACGTCGTCGCACATATAGTGGGGTTGTGTGCTGCGGAGACGAAGGCAAGTGAAGACGCGCGTAGGACAACACAGATGGACTCCTTTCCCGGGGGAGGTCGTTTTGTCTCGCTGCGTGTACGCGCGCAAGTAGAGGAATTCCCATCTCCAAGGTGTAGGTGGTAGTCGAAACTACACACAAAACAGAGACACACATATATGTACGTTTTTAGCTGCTGGGGGCACACCACCTAGATACACGTGTATACGTTCTAGGTAGTAGACACGCAGACACATGTGTCTGTGTACATACTTCGGAATTCGCAAGAACACACAGACAGCTGTCGCTCTGTGTATTCGCTCCAAACAGATGTCTACAACACGTGTATGCTTCTGTGTACCTTCTCGAGAACTACAGCAGAAATATAGGTGTACTGCGTCTGCATGCCCTTCGTCGCCTGACACATAAACGAAGCGGGTCTCTCTATCCAAGTGTTTCTGCTGTCACACACATGCAGACATGCATGTCCTTGTATGCCTCTGAATACGAAAATACACACACACATACAGACAAAGGTAGGGCTTTATATATTCTCCGTGACTCTAGTGACAGAGCATAGATGAGGATCTTCTTGTAGGTGCTCTGCGGAAGTAGAAACACGCAGGCAGATACATGTATAACGCTACATAGTGAATACACATGGGCATATATATATACATAGGTGTCCCTCCAGCTTTCTCTTTGCAGGTGTGCTGACAGACGTATCTGTACACATGCCCTATGAGTCAAGAGACATACACAGAGGAGTCTGTGTGTTCTTGTAATGACACAGAGACACACAGATATATCTGCGGAAGTATCTGTGGACATTTGTTTTATGTGTACGGGGAAGAGTTTTTCTGCGTTTTTTTGACCGGCGCTGTCCCGTCGCCGTCGCCGAGAGAGGGACCCTCCGATGCAGGAGGAAGATTTGAGAGAGAGACGACCGAATGGAGGAAGTCGCTGCGGCGCGTCTCCTCCTCCACGCCGTTTCTCTGTTTGCACGCGAAGGCACTGACGAGTATTTTCTGTTTGTGTGAAGTCTGGGACCCTCTGTGTCCACGTGCATGCGGACGTAGGTCAACGGTGCGCCGGAGTGCAGTACCTCCCGCTGAAAGGCGACAACGCGCAGACGTACCTCCGACCTATACGACTGCGACCTCCGTACATGCTGCGTAGCTCCCTATGTCTTCGAAAAACTGCAGCAGTAGCTGGCTTGTGTCCGGGCTGCTGCCGCTGCTGCTGCTGCTTGTTCCCACGTTCCTGCATCCCACTGCGTCCATGTGCTGGTGCTGCTGTCGCAGTTTCGCAATGCAGCCGCCCGCGCGCCTGCGTGTGCTTCCGGTGACTGCTGCAGTTCTGCGTCGCGTCTCGGCTGCCGCCGCAGCAGCTGCTGTTCTCCTTCCGTGCTGCTGCTGCGGCAGCGGCCGCTCCGTCCTTGTGTGGGATGTCTGCCTACACCGCTGCCTTTTTCGGCGTCGATAAAACGGCCGTGCCGTTTGCTTTCCTGCAGCTGCGGCTCCTGTGCGCCACTCCTGCCGCTCCCGTGGGTGCTGTGGCAACGCCGACGTGCCACCGCTTTTTCTCAACCGCTTTCGACCCGCGTTCCTTGCGGGGACCGCAGCGCAGCACGCGTTGCAGGACGTGTGTGTGTGTGTGTGTGTTTCTCTCTGTGTGTGTTAGTTTGTTTCTGTATGTCTGTTGTGTCGCTGTCTCGTCTCCTACCTTTTCACGTTAACGGCGCTGCTGGTTTTATTTCTTTCCTTTAGCCGGCAAGATGGCTGTTTTTGCTCCTTTGACTTGTCGGGGTAGCTGCGCTGTGGCGTTTCTGTTGGTCTTTCTGTCCCTGCCCGCTGCTGCAGCAGTGGCGTCTTCCTCGTTTTCTGTATCGCTGCTCGCGTGTCTCTCGGTCTAAACTGCGGCTCGCTCCGTCTGCCGGCCTGCCGCTGCCGCTGCTGCTTGCTGCTCGTGCGTTGCAGGCACGTCGGTTGTACGCGGGACGTTTGCGAAGAAACACGACTTGATCTGCAACACCTGCCAGGCGTGCGTGCTGCTGCTGTTCAACTGGGACTCGCCATATGCTTCTGAAGCGACGCGGCGAGAGCGACAGCAGCAACAGCAGCAGAAGGCGGGGCAGCGGCAGCGACGGGTGGACGTGAAGTTGTCGGTTGCCTCGATGCTGGCGACTCTCGAGATGGAGGAAAGTCTTCTTAAGAAAATGCTTGCGAGTCTCTACCTCGGACGCTTCAAAATCATCAAAAAAGTAAGGTCTCCAAGAGCGTCGCACACACGTGCATACACGACGCATGCACCATGCAGCACGGCGCAAAAAAAGACACGCGTGGGGATATGCGCGTCTGCGCGCGTGCTGTCGTTCGAGAACTCTCTTCCCTTCCTCATCAAACAGATGTGTCTTCCGATTCTGGCCTGCTTCTTCTTCAGACCTGCCGCATCTGCGCAGGCAGGAGGCGACTGCTGTCGTTTCTGCTGCCTTCCCTCTCCCTCGCCTGTCGCGCGCTCCGTCGTTCACACCTTCCTGCGTCTTGTACGCACGCGTCCATCCGCTCTTTTGTGGTTGGACACGTCCACCCTCACGCATATGCCCGTGGCGCATGCGTCCCTGGCGCGTGTGTCCCTGGTGCATGTTTCTCGAGTGCATGCATCCCTGGGGCTTGCGTCCCGGGCGCATGCTTTTTTCCTCGTTTTGTCCTCGTCCCTGCCGCATCTGTGCGTGTTCCACATATTCTTCTCGAACTTGGTCGGGGATGTCTGCGTGTCTGCTGTCGAGTTCTGCTCCGTCTCTCTCTGCTTTGTCGCGCTGCGTGCGTGCCCCTTCCATCGCCTGAACTGAAATGTAGCTTCCTCCCCGCATTCTCTCTTCTCTTTCTCGTCGCCAGCACGTGCCAACGCATGTTTGTAGATTCTTCTTGGCACTCGTCTTTCTGCTTTTCTGCGCCCGTCTTCGCTGCTTTTTGCTGCCCGCCTTCCTTATCGGCTCCTCCGTCTCCAGCGCATGCCTGGTGGTACGTGTTTTCGTCAACTCCCGCCTGGGAACAACGCGCACGTGCCTTGTTAAATAAAACTTGCCTACTTCTCGTCTCCTTTAATTCCCGATCCAGCATATATGCCTTCACTCTGCCCGTTTTCTTCACCTTCTCTGTCCTCCCCGTCCCGCCCCTATGTCTCCTTGGTCCACCCCACACGACGACTGCACCTGCGCGGTCTGCTGTTCTCCCGCGCTGCATGTGCACACCCGCTGACGTCGTTGTCTTCTTCCCCCATTGCAATGCACCTGTGCTGCGCGAGACTTTGCCTTCGCCTTTCCCGCGCTTTCTTCACTGCATGTGGCATTCTCCCACGTCGCCAGTAAAGTCTGCGTGAGGGGTGTGCATGCGTTTTTTTTCGGTGCAGTGACCTTGTCGTGCTCCCTCTCTAGCGACTCGACTGCCGTGCTGTTCAGTCTTCCACGTTAGATCGCCGAGGCACAGCAGTCTTTCGTTTATTCTTCGCCCTGCCCTTTGCGGTGCGCTCCCCCGCGCCTGCTGAGCGCTGCATGCGAGCAGCGAAGCCGGGGTGTCGTAGGGCTTTCCTGAGACCTGTAGACAGTAGTGCGCGTGCAGCGCTTGGGTTCAGGAGCGTTCCTGTCTCGCGTGTACACATATATAGGTGTGTATGACAGACAGGCTCAGGTATCTTTACGCAGGCACCTGTCTCTGCATGTTCGTAGATTTGCGTGCGTGGGCGTGCAAGTCGGTAAATGTTCGTGCCGGCGTCTCTCACGACACTGCATTTGCAGTTGCTGCCAGTGGTGGTGTTTTTTGTGTGACCTCCTCGCTGTGTGTCTACTGCTGCTGCGGTGGATCCAGCGGCTGCTCCTGTGCGGCTGGTGCGGCTGTCACTGCTGCCTGTCTGCTGCTGCGATGGATACTGCTGCTGCTTCTCTGCCGCTGCTGCGGCTGTCACTGCTGCCTGTCTGCTGCTGCGATGGATACTGCTGCTGCTCCTCTGCCACTGCGGCGGCTGTCACTGCTGTCTCGCTGCTGCTGCTGCTGCCGTGCGTACAACTCTCTGCTGCTGCTGTTGCTGTCACTGCCGCCGCTGCTGGCTGCGCCTTCTTATGGTGGGAATCTGCGGTGACGCTGCCTGCAGTTGCCGGACGAGTGCTACCAGGTGGACAGCAAGTTCACGTGCGTCAGTCGGAAAATCAAGTTGCCGACGCCGGTGCAGGAAGAAGTGCACAACAGAGGTATGAGGCTTTCTCTCTCTCTCTGCAAGCCGGCGGCTGCCGAGCGGCCGATGCTTCCTTCTCTATTACAGAGGCATAGCACGCAGGCGCCCACCCGCGCTGCCTTTCGCCCTCTCTCTGACTATGTATATAGATGTATGTGTGTAGGCTTCATGCGTGTGTGTGTGCAGTGTGTGCACACTTGAGCGTCCATATTATCTGCATGTGAATTTAGGCGGAGAGACAGGTGTACGGCCGTCGCTGGACATTGTTGTCTAACCTCCCGCGAAAGCCTCCGTTTATCTCCTCCTCACGGGAGCTGGAATTACAACAGAGCAATCCTGCGTCACCTACACACACACTTTATACGGCCAGGCGGTGTCTGTACACCTGAGCCGCGCACACATAGACGTATATACACTCGTATACACAGACGTATATGTGTGTGTGTATGTACACGTATCCGACTTTCGGGTAGCGACACACGCACGTCTACCTTTGCGCAGTTTCCTGCGGCATTTCTTTTTTCCCCTCGGCAGGGCAAGAGCGCGTGTATGAACTGCTTGAGAGGAGTGATCACTCGCCTGTTAGTTATCCTGCCTTCCCAGGTGTTGACAGCTTATACGCATCAACCACGACACACACACATATATACGTGTGCACATGTGTATACATAGATAGAAACATGTGTATGAAGTTCTCCTGACGTGTACGCAGGCGCGAAAGTATGTGTGTCGACGTCTCTGTATATGCGTATAGATACATGTTGCATATGTGGACCTGCTGAGAGAGAGAGACACACGCACACAGAGGAAAGAGGGGCTTATTACATCGGTTGTACGCTTTCAATGTATATATATATATAAGTACTGATATGCGTACGTAAGTGCACATACGCATGTGCGGGTGCATGACTGTATGTGTCTGAAGCTGCCTTGCTACAGCGAGGTGTTCATTTTCGTCTCGATGAAGGACTTGGCAGCTGCTGCTTCTCACCGGTACTTCACTCTGCTGCTTCCCTCTCTGCTGCTTCCCTCTCTGCTGCTTCTCTCACTGCTATTTCTCTCTCTGCTGCTTCTCTCTGCTGCTTCCCTCCGCTGCTGCTGTCGTGCCGCACATATCAAGTCACTGCGTCGATGTATGTATATGTATATATATATATATGTAGAGAGAGACAGCAATAAGCGGGTAAGGGAAAAAGGGAGACGTATACGTTGAGACCGTTGGAGTGAACTTTGTTCCGGCGTATGGGTGGGGTGACTGCACTGCAGAGCGCGTGGAGGAAGACCGTTCCATCGCGGTAGAGGCAGCGATTGTGAGAGTGATGAAGGCGCGAAAGGTGAGTTACTGCTCGACAAGTGACACTTTCGAGAAGATCCTGGGTCGCGCAGTGTACGTACACACGTTCTTTGGGTGTTCGTGCTACACCGCAGATGACGCGCTTGTTGTTGTAGGGTGGCGGTGGTGGCAGAAGACGTGCGACCGTGAGGGATGTACTGCAGAGTGAATCCACACCAGCCAGAGAAAGGCGAAGGGGACACGTGGCTGTTTGTACGTGGCATACGACGCGGCGGTGGGGTGTCTGTACACCGGACGTGGCGCAGGGAAACTGCGACTGTCTGTCCATGGCATACGACGTTTCTATGCGGCGTTCGTACGGGCACAGGGAAACTGCGGCTGTCTGTACACTGCATACGACGCCCTCGTGGGGTGTCCATACACCGTGTGCGGCACGAGACAGTAGCGGGGCAATGACACGAGAACATGCTAGCTGTACACCACCTGCAGTTCGCCGGGTGCCTATACCCCGAGCATATCACTTGAAAGAAGTTATCAGGACGTATTAATGTCGTTAAGGACCAAGCTCCTGCTTGTACGTATATATACGTAGGTGGGAAGCTGCTGACGTTGCGAGTGCAGCTTGGATGATTTGACGCAGTAGGACACCGGTGCTCGTGTGTAAGGTGCTGAGCCGGTGTATCAAATTCACTCTTTTTTGACGGATTCTCCGCAAGTACTGGGAGGCGAGCGCCTCTTTCCTTCGCTGAATGACGACCCCACACGCAATCGCGTTGAAACCTTTGGCCTGGTGGATCTTCACCTTCGTTTGTATACATATATATATATGTAGAAAGAGAGGGAAAGGTAGAGAGATAGATAGATGGATGATTGATCTGTAGCTAGATACGTACATACACAGATACACCGCGCTTGCAATATGTCACCTGAAAGAAGGGGCACACGAAAACGGTCCTGTATGTGTATCCATATAGCTGTACGTGGGAGATTTATAGATTTCTACCACGCATCTGCAGGGAGCGAAGTTCCACCATCGCAGAGCTGACCTCGCATTGCTGCAGGAGACAAGACACTACAAATGTTCATATATATATAAACACCTACTCACATGTGTATATATATATGTGGATGTATAAGTATACATATTTCTCTCTCTATATATATATGTGTATGCGCAAAAGTTGACGACGCTTGCAGCACGCCAACGACTTCTTGTACCGCAGCAACGCCGGCAAGCAGCGAAAAGGGAGTTGTTCTTGTGCGTCTGTTTCTGTTGCCTCGTTGATTTTCCTTCTGTGTGTGTGTGTGTGTGTGCGGCTGCCACGTGCGTGTAGACGATGACTCACCAGGAGTTGATTGCTGAAGTTCTGGGCCAGCTAAGTTTTTTCAAACCAAATCCGAAAGTAATCAAAAAGCGCCTGGAGCACCTGCTCGATCGCGAATTCCTAGAAAGAGACCGGGAGGATTCGAACGTATATCGCTACGTCGCTTAAGAAAGCGTCTGTGCGTATACACATATCTTTTCAAAGCCACATATCTATCTATCTTTGTATATATATATATGTATGTGTTTCTCGATGTGTGTACCCGTGTACATATCTATATATATATATGTTCCTATATGTGTGTACCCGTGTACGTGTATATATATATATATATATGTATACGCATGTGAGTGCGTATATATAAACTTACCGCTGCATGTGCTGGTGTGGATGTACATGTATTTGTATACGTCTGCACTTTTGCTGTACGCTTGCCGTATACATGTGTGATGTGTGCGAGGACGGTTTCATCTGTCAACATGTGGATGTACGTTAGGGGCCTAAATAGTGCGTGCGAGTGAGTGGCTCTCGTTCACGAGCGAGTGCGGTGCCCCAGACCGTCCCGCATGTAAAAAAACCGTCTCCTGGCGCTCACGGGCTGCGCAGGGGGAGGTGGACGTGCTGTGGCAGCACCGACGGAGCAGCACAGCAGCGTCTGCATCAAGAGGTGGACGATTCTCCGTAGCGCTTGCACGCCAGGAAAGCACCAAGCACACATTTTCGAGGACGGAAAAGTCAGCCACACTTCCATCGCGTACAAAAACGGCGCCTGCAGACGACTGTAGTAGGCGCTGGAATACATCGGAGCTTTCTGAACAGCACGTCCGTAGGCTCCTTGCGCGTGCCTAGCTCGAGCGGGGAAGACTGAGTATCAGCGTCTGCTGGTGTATGTGTGTCGCTGTGTCTGTGTACAGATTCACACGTATACGTGTGTATGTATGTGGATGAATACCTCCGGCGGCTATATATACGTACGTATATATTTATATATACGTATGTGTATCTGTTCACATGTATATGCGTACGTAGGTACATACATGTGTGGGCACACGCGCTTAGGTATACGTATTCAATATGCATATATAGGCCCTGGTGCTTATTTGTCACTCTGTGGGTACAGGTGTATGTGTTTAGGTATACGCCTGAATCAATATATATATATATATATATATGTATAGGTATGTATATGTGTATATGTATGTGTGTGTACATATATATGTGTATCAGTATCGTCAAGGTAGGTACCTCTCCGGTTCGAATGTATATTTGTGAATCCACAATTCATTGTCGATACGTACGTATACACATATATGTCTTTATATGTATATATGTATATACATGTGTGATCACTGCAAGTAGTAGCACAAACACCTGACGGTGTGCCGTGGGGTTGTACTACTGGAACAGCATCGGGATAATTGACGTTCTAAGATCCACGTGCGCGCACATGAGAGGGAAAAGGAGACACGAAGGCGCTTTCCTTTTTCACACGTAGAGCCCCAGTATCGTGTCTTTGGAACTTTGTCTTGCGAGGAATTAATTCCTGCTGATTAAGTAATAATGTATGTGTAAGTCGGTTTTTTTGCAGACAGCTTAGATTCTCAGCATTTTGAACGCATGCACGCTGGACGGCCTCTCGTGCAGAAGCTAACCTTCTCGGGGACTTCGAGTGCGCGAAGAGTCGCAGACGTTGCACCGATTGTAGGAAACAGCTTTCGAAACGAGTAGAAACTTAGGCGCGTTGGAATATTTCAGTCGAAGGCGTATATTTATACCAGCAGTGGCATACCCTTTTATGAACTACTCACGAAGTAGTCAACTTTTTACGAGCATACATATTTTCTTGTACTTCTGGGAGACCCTGTCTACCGCCAAACACATCAATTGCTGAAATCGGTGTACGGAAGAATTGCTGCGAAGGTGTCCGCACGTACCGTGTAGCGTAGGAGTATAGTGACCAGTTGTTGGCAACAGACGCATCTAGCTTTTTCGCGAAGTTGGAAATCTTGGTATTTGTGTCGGCGTCCTTCCTGCACTGATCAGACGGGGGGAATCCAAGAAGGCGCCCTCGGTACATGGATACGCACACACGCGCAGTTGCTCCGGAGCCCCGTTTGTAGAAAAGTGGGCCCGGGAAGCCGGTTTTTCCTTCATTTCCTTGAAGAAACGAATCGCCACCGCTCTTCTTGTGAAGTGCGTGTACTCCGGACGATCACCATTTCTCTCCGTACGTTATGGGGAATCTTTTTGTGTTACGACAGTCGTCTGAGGAGCTATGCACGAGAAGAGGAGACCGTTACGTGGGGGGTCATTTCACTCACGCACAATCAGGTCAACCAGTATGTGTGACGCCGGTCGCAGCAAACCTGTTCGACGCCCTCTCTTTGCCTTCCTCTGGTCCTAAAATCACACGTAAATACATTTGTCTTCTCACCTGTGTACATATATACCTGTGACAGGTTGCTTCATTGCTTACTACTTGTGGCACCATATATATACGTATATTTATGTATATTTATGTTTGTACACCGTTGCGTTCGACTTACCTTCCGCTAGGTAAATATTGAGTCTTTAAAGAAGGGCAGTTGTTCTCGTCTACTGGGGTACAGCCGACAACCTGCATTGCAGTTACGTAACGTAGTGCACGCGGATCTCCAGACCTACTGTCACATGTTGCAGTTCGAGTGTCCGGCCACGGGTGTCGACCAGCATGTGCTCTTCCACGTGGTACACCGGACATCCATCCGCCGCCCACGCTACTTCAAACAACAGCGATGTATGTGCGTGTTTACAACCGTGCGTCATTGCTGCATATCCCCGTGCAACTATATAATTCTATACCTCAAGGCGTGTAACTTCGTGTACGTATGGTGATTGATTGATCTACACGGGTACTACGGACGGCCTCGTTTCCGTTTCAAGACGGAAGCCCTCGAGGGCTGCAAAGGTTGTCCGCCGTAAAGCAGTCTGTAAGAGATCGGCTATACGCGTAGATTACCGATGGGGTGCAGCGAAATAGTGTTCTTTACATTCAACAGTGATGACTTCGAACAAGAATGAATTCATGCATGGGTTTAATACACTAGCTTTCCTGTTCTGCACTGGGGGAGGGTGCTGCCGCACTATCGGAGCAGTGTCACTTTGTACGACACGGTTACGCCTTGTACGGGAGCTACAAGGTATGGTGTCTGTTTTCTCTGCGCTTACTACACGTTACAGCGTAATAAGGGCTCAGCTTCTACAAAAAACAAGAGAACTTGTAAGCAGCATCACCTGCGTACGGCAGACTGCCAGTGAACTCGGCGTGGTACACACGTGCGTGCAATCTACCGCAAAACCAACCACAGGCTGACTTGTAGAACGTATAAAGAACCACATAATATGTACTGTGGATGTAAGTGACGTCGATGTGCAAAGGCCGTTGCCTGCTTACGCATGGAGTGGGGAATGTGGAAAATTTGAAGAACCCATCTATGTGCCGCCCCTTGAGGGAGACTCCTGTGGTGACACTCCTAGTGGAGGAAGTGACGAACGTGAAAATGGAGTCCACCAGGCACAGTGAAAAGACAGTGATGAAACAGTGAGAAGAGACCAATAATGACACTAGTGATACACAGAATGATGAGCCGTGCGTGTCTTTCACCTGCCGTGTGTGACGCGTGTGATTGTGCGTGTATATACACACATGTGACGCATCAACGTATGCATATGAAGATATATATCTGCATGTCCGCAGGTTTAGCTGCGCACGTGCGTAATCAGGATATGGTTCCGTGCTTGCATCTAATTTAGTTTACATATGTGAAGATGTACGTGTGCTGATCCATCCGACTAGGCAGTTAAGAATCGTGCCTCCACAGGGCGCTTTTATTGCAGCTAAGAAGCCTAATCAGTGACCCCACAAAAGAGCAAAGGAAGCTGAGGGTGGCGTGAGTACGCTGCACCCTCCGCACCACACTATATTGAGAAGACATCCTCACTTACACTGCGGGGGTAGAGACCACCTATTACACTAACCCCCATTACATGGTCAAATGGACCTGCTTCTGTTGTGATAGCTGTTCTAAAGTGCCACTCATTGCAGTTTGAGTGGGCGCTAGAAAGGAAGACTTGGTGACGTAGCAGAGGTGTCGCCTGTTTTCGTGTCAGTCAACATCCTCGCTGGCTCAAGCTTCACTGGGTGGTGCGTCACAGTGAAGTTTCCCTGGCCCCAGGCTTTCGTGCGGCGAAGACGTTGTAAACCACAGCAACGCGTCCAGTCTAGCGGCTGCGACGTCTGCTTAGCGCGCAGGGCCCGAGCTGGGTCGTCGGTGCGGCCAGTGGCGATCCATGTTGCTATGCATTCGTCGCCACATCATCAAACAAAGCGCCTTTTTATGCAGTAATACTGATTCCACGGACGTCCAAATGCGTATAGCTTCGGTTGGTGACGTTTGAGCCCTCGCCGGCAAGCAGACGCGAATGGATACCAGGCGGGTATGGTCTAGTGGCTATGACGTCTGCCTAACACGCAGAAGGTCCCGAGTTCGATCCTCGGTGCCCGTACGAGCCGGTCCTCGTCTGAGGAAAGTCGCATTTTCACTTCCACGACCTTACTCACTATAAATGAAGTTGTATTATTTCAAATGTACTCAGTATTACATTTTTTTTTCTAGTGGGCGCAGCAAAGTGGAAGGTACGAGCATTGCGGGCACGCGTCCAAACATTTTACTGCCCTTACTTGCGCGTGCATCCGTCTCCCGGTGTGTATCTCCCCGCTAGTGCCCACGTACGTTCGTCGCCGTCGAACATTTCCTGCGGCTTTATTTTTCTCTCAGAACAACAGATACTCTCCAAACTGGTGTCCCTGCGGTATGCCGTACGCACCCACGTTGACCATCCACCTTCTTACCTGGCGGTACATACGCGTGTGTGTACCGGTCTGCTCAAGCCCACCTGGCCCGGCTGTTCACATTTCCTTCCTCCCCCTTGGACTTGTGTATGGCGTATCCTGTACGGCAGTGGCGTGTGTTCCCAGATGCTGCATCGCTGTGCTTTAACTACTGAGCTGTAATAACTGGATATGCATACCGTCTTCATTTCGACAGTATGTCCCTTCACTACCAGGTACGTCGGGAGAATCCTCCCCTCCTTTGTGAGTACATATATATATATATATGTGTATGTATATATGTATATGTCTCACCGAATGTCGCATCTTCATACACGCACAAGCGCACCGTCGAATGCGCTCAGCTTCAAAAGGGTAGTACGGGGTACCAGCGTACACCAGGTTAAGAACACAGAAGCGTACACACCCTGATCAATATGCTACGTAACTGCAGGGAGTTCTACAAGCTTCATGATCAACGTATGCATGCATGTGAGGGCTCGCGTATTCTGGTCGATGCGTGTAGAATTGTGAATGCGCCACACAACGGTGCAAGGCGCCGGGAAAAGGAATTAATGTACACTCTATTTGTACCGTTTTGCACACAAATGCAGCTCCTGTGCGTCGTGCCGTGCTCGTTCGATTGTTAATAAGCAGCGCCATGCAAGGCAGTGTGTCTCAGTAAATGCAAGTGCACGAGTACGTGGGCGAGGACGTGTCCACTTGCGCCGTGAACCGGAGCGCGAATGCACCGTGACGCATTTTTACAGTACTCGTGTACATTTGCACTCATTTCCTCCGCCCGCCCTTCAGAATTCAGACATCAGCACCAGAAATACGAACGCCTACACCTCCAGCAACACAAAGGAATTACTTACCATATGTTCCTGTGCTTGCACAGTTCCGAGACGGACTGGAAAGTGACGCGCTACTGCGTGCTAACGCATCCGTATCAGAAGCAGTCGTTCATACTATCCAGGTGTACGCACACATACGTTGCTATGCTCATCGACGCTGCAGCCAGCATCTCGCGTAGATGTGTTCCCGCTTATGACCACATACAAAGCAAGGTCTAGTGAACGAGATTCAGGAGGTTATGCGGCGGATAGAGGTTACCGTAGGGTAATTGTAGTAGCACAGAGGATGTTGAAGAGGTCTTGCATCAATAAATAGGCCATCGAGAGGTAGGACGGCTTGTGGGGTGGTATGTATAAAGCGTAAAATAAACAGGAACTACACCGATGTTTGTGGCGATTGACACGCTGATAGAACGTATGAAATGACGTGAACATTCCAGATCCAAGACGCCCTTGCGCGTACGTAATGATACTCAGTAACACGCCTGGTAGAAGGGAATTTTAGCTGCAAAACTTTGACTCCACACCGCTTGCGTATGTGTCTATATATGTGTAGTCTCATAGAATATACAAAATAGAAGAGGCGAAAACGGTTTTCTCCACCACAGTTCAGCTAGCTTAAATAGTGAGCTCGTTGGCAACCATCCTGTAGCACGTGAGTTTAGCGTTGTTTTCGAAAAACCACCTCCGCCCACCCGTCAGAGATGCTCATCGTATTCCACAGGAGGCAGTGGGCAGTGTGCATACGTACGTACGCAGCCTGTACCCTTATCTGACTTTCTAATGAAGGAAATCTAGAAAAATGTACAGGCCTGCATGGATATTTATGCCAACCACGTATCCCTCAGCGTATGTACACACATGCGTATAAAGTGGAGACTTGTGGACGTAGCTTCGCACATGCAAGAATGACGGACGTATCTCTCAGTATATGTGTACACATGCGTGTAAAGTGGAGAGTTGTGTACGTAGCTTCGCACATACGAGAATGACGGACGTAATTAGATCCGTATAGGGAAAAAACAGCAGCGGGACTTTTTGCATCGGATGGTCGTGAGCCATCTATAAAACTAGAAATTCGCTCTATGCACGTACGTGTATCCTGTCAATATTTGCGAGCGTCCAAGATCCCGAAACGCCTCCTATCCACCCACGTATGCATGTACGTATGCAGGCACGCATACAAGTGTACAGCTATATAGAGAGAGCTCGTGTAGACCTTATGTGCACCCTGTACCATCTATGCAGACTTATGTTGTAAAACGCGGATACTCACGACAAAGCACATGCAGGAGTGGCAGGAGAACAGGACGATTGTAGATGAAAAGCAACAATGAAGTTCATGAATAGGAAGTGGCTAGGTACGCGAGATATGTATGAAAACAAGTGGGAAACATTGAACGTATGTGCGTAAAAAGTCCATACACTTGAACTTCCCTGCACCTGTTTGTCCGTGCATAATATTTTACCTGTAGAAGCAACTTAGGAACACTCAGGAGGACAAATACGTAAGGCCCTTTGTGTACCATGCTAGTAACGTCGGTGAACCACTTTTGGTAGCACAGGCAGAACTGACATAGTCACAGCAACAGCAGGAGGCGACAACAACGCTGTTAGCAGACCTGCACTGGATTCCATATATGTGGGTTGACACGCGTGGGGAAGAAAAATCGCAGCAGGAGGAAAATGCTGAGTTCTCACTCCTGCAACGCCCTGCGTACATCACTGAAGTTCCCCACTGTTGTAGAAGGCACACGCGGAACAGCATATATAACATGCACGCAGAATCTTCTCTGCGTATGATGAGTGTCAATGGGAAAAGTGAGCTGGCACCAGGATATACCTGCAGATGTTCCGGCGTTTAGGATCTCTCAGGGCGGCGCGCGGTTACACGCATCTGAGATGACGGCTGTTTTTTTGAATAAGACTTTACTCACGAACGAGTGGGCATCAAGACAGTGGTCTTACGCTCGCTTCAACTGCAACTCTACCCTAGGGTGAACCTCTAGATACACGTACTACACATATGGGTACGTCCTTGAATACATCTACAGGGAACACATCTATATGTCTGCACACACGTTCATGTGTAGGCTGCTGTATAATATATATATATATATATATGCGTGTGCACTTCTGCATCCAGACCAGTATTTGTCTACACGTAGGAGTGCGTAGATCGTTATTTACGGTGGTTTATGTGCCTACATTCTAGAGCGCTCGCTACGGGGAAGCATACCTTTTAACTGATGATGCAGCGTACCTCGGCGGCACGTACGTAACAACGTTCGTCTTTGCCCGATACACAGAGCACCTTACACAGCAGCAACAAGTGACGTGTACGACGAATGATTTGTTCAGGAGTATTCACGTTTACTCTCTAACATATGTGCGTCCTTGCGCGCACGTAAGGTGTAGACGTCTCTGAGAGATGCACCCGACGACATGCAGTAATTGATCGGCCACTAGGGGGTACGTACGGACGTGCGTCTACGGGCGGACACAGGCTTGTACACACGCATGTAGTAGTAGTTGGCAACTAGTTAACGCATTCGTACAAACACGCGTGTATGGATGGGCATGGGCACGTGCCTATACATGCATGCAGTCGTAGTAAATGTGGCGCATGGGTGGCGTGCCCTACGGGCGCCGGAGAGACGACCTCCCGCCACTTTAGCCATGTTTCCTTTTTCCCATCTAACCAGGGGGCCAGCGCAGCAACTTTTTCACATTTTGAGACTGTTGTTATTAGAAGCGAGTGAATAGTGATTTCGTACAAAATCAGGAAGGAAAGCGGTTTTGTACTGCAGCGGTTGCTTCTGGTCAACACCTGCGGCGAAGCATCCCTCCGTACTGGTAGTCGGCAACGACGACTACGTTGTCTTTTCGTCTACTCCCTCGGGTTAGGTCCCTCGGATCTTCCGTGTGTTTTTGTTGGCAGAAGCTCGATGATCTCTCCTGTTTGTCCGCTGAACTCCGCACGTGCAAATAGTCACGAGCGGTAAGCATCTTCGCTGCCTTCTGCCTGAAAGGTGGTAGTGCTGGTGTCACCGTTTGATTGTCCCCGTCGTATCTGTTTCAAAAGTTGTACGCGTCGGTCCTGTTTCAGTGTAACCTTTAGGTCTTTGCTGAGCGAGCCTTCGTTTTTCCTCGCACATACCGAGTTTCTGTTTGACCTCTCGCGACCACCCTCTCGAGCGTCGATGAAAATTCTCGAGCTGCGCACGCGCTGTTGGGTCCGTTCATCTGCACTGCCCATTCTCAGTGCCCCTCATCTTTTCGTTAACAGAGGTTTCCGTCCCTTCGTCGCGCGTTTCTTCGGTGCAGTTGTTGCTGCGGGTGCCCGTACCTAGGCTGTTACTGCGTCGCTCCTGCTGCAGATTTTCGTGGTTCCTTTGTTCTTCATCTGTCCGGGTTCATTGACTGTGTTATTTCCATGATTGTTCCCGCGGGGAAAAGAAGACATAGAGCATTTTGAATGACCGCAGTTGTCGCCTCCGCCATGGCACAGCCAGAAGCGAGCCCGGCTGTTTCCGCGTCTCCGCCTCCCTCCCCGCAGCAGCAGCTGCGACAGCCTCTGAAGCTCGTGGGCTGCCGCGCTCCTCTCTGCGATGTAGCGGTGTGTTTGGCGACAGCTTCTGTCGCTGGCGTTGACGTAGTTCTTGCAAGTTCTCTAAATTCCGGTGCCGCGCACGGTTTTGCAGCAGGAACTGCAGCGCCGGCAGGACTACGGGGAAGAGAGGCACCAACAGGAGCTGCGTCTTCGCCTACAACTCTGTCTGGAGCGGCAGCAGATGGTGATGCCTGCGTGTTGCTAACACCGGAGGGAAGCATTCATTCCGCATACGCTATCTGTCTGTATTTCACGTCTCAGGCTGCAACCGAGCAAGCCAGAGAAACGCTGCTGCCGTCGAGTGCTTGCCTTACCCAGGGGCAGGGGCAACGGCAGCAGGGGTGTGGCGACGCGACGAAGATTCGACCTGCAACGAAGCGTCTCTGGGTGGTGGAAAACTGGCTTGCCTGGGCTGCTTTCAGCCTCCGCGCGGCAGTGCGCGGCGTGCGGAAAGACGTGCTGCTGCGGCAGTTAGACTTCCTCGACCAACATATAGGTTCGTCCTAACATAAATGTGTCGCATACGTGTGGACGCACCGATGTGGAGAGAGGCCGTGAAGCGTCGGTACATTCTCCTCCGTAGGCGTAAATCTGCGAACGCACGTCGCATGAGTGCACCTGAGTTTCAAGGTGTGAGTCTACATGCAGACACATACACGCACCCGCATACGTGTAGGTGTTGTACATGCATATGTGTGTGTGTGTGCGTACACATACGTGTGTATACATACGTATGTGTGTATAGATGGACGGAGGTCGTGAGGAATAAATGCGACAGCACGAGTTACACGTGTGTATGTGTGCGTGTGGGTCGGCGGGGGCCGCCAGGATGGTCGCTTCTGCATACGTCACACGTACGCATACATACATAGGGCAACAAGTGTCAGGTAAAGACGCACACATACATCGGCAACGAGTGTAGAAAGGATGGGCACGGGGTGCCAAGGGATCACAGACGTGGTGCATGCGTGTATGTTCTTCAGCAGACGTTGCATCGGGCGCAGCGTTTGCAGTCTCGCGTCCGGCGATGTGACGAGGCGCACAGGGGTGGGGCACCACAAGCTACCGCCGACGTGTGTGTGCGTATCTATACCGAAGACGACGTTGAAGTTGAAACCCGACCGTTATAAGCACACACCGTCGTATAAGGGGAGAAGCCGGGCAGGCAGCAGAAGAGTTCCATTCTGCGTTCTGTTAGCGGAGCGTACACTTCCTCTACAGGCTTCCTATCCATATACGTAATTATGTGCGTGCACGGGTGGGGAGGACGGATGCGCTTTTCTACGTGTGCGCGGAAGTGAACACGCCCTTTATGCGTGTATGTCTGTACATCTGTACATGTGTATATATAGAGAGAGAAGCGCAGAGAAGGTGCGTGTAGAGCGACAATTCTCTGAGGTTCGTAACCAAGAGTTTTCGTACGTCGTTTCTAGGCAACGCGTACGCACACACCCGCTCTTCTTATCGGCCACACAAATTTTGTTCGCCACTCGCATACAAGCGAGGACGTACACAACTGCGTAAATATATATATATATATATGTGAGCAAATGGATAAAGCAGGCGGAGATACTGTGTGTGTTGGTTGACAAGGGTGGATATGTGAAGAGTGCTCGGGGCTTTTGCTTGTAGTGATGCGGTGTCAGCTTCCGTGAAGCAGAAGGTCTGCAAGTTTCCCAGCTTGCGGAATGTGTGTGCGGGCCGATTCTGATGAGGGGCGGAATGACGTTTCGTCTCGCCGCGTTCCTGCCGAGACACTGAGCCTGTATTTGTTTTCCTTCTCGACTGCAGGATCTTCTCCGGCCTTTGCGGGTCTCACACTGCCGGCGATGTTTGTCTACAGCGCCCTTCGATACAGCTTCCCCACGAGCACGTTCTCGGACTGGCCGGCTGTTTCCAAGTGGCTGACAGGGATTTCCTCGTCTCCTGTTTTCGCGGCGGTCTCTCGTCTCGCCCCCCCTCCGGTGTTTGCAGAGTATCCGCAAGACATTCGACGGGCGGGGCTTCTCGCGTGTCCTCCCTCGCAGCACTCCTGTGAGCAAGGCGCCCGGGTGCAGGGGGAAGGAAACGCGACGGGCGGCATGCAGCGAGAGGGACACACGCATGCGCAGCCGCTGGCAGGGGGAGACACGCACGCGTCGTTGTCTTCGGCACGAGGAGGGGCCAACGAGGTTGAACACAATGTGTCAGAGAAATCAAGAGGCGCGCGCGAGAAATTCTACTTGACAACTGCGATCAACTACACGAACGGCCCGCCACATATGGGACACGTGTATGAAGCGGTGGCAGCGGACGTCATCGCGCGGTATCACCGGGTTTTGGGGCGGGACGTGTATTTTTTGACGGGCACCGACGAACACGGCCAGAAGATCGCGAATACCGCGGCGCGGCTGAGGAAGCAACCGCAGGACATCTGTGACATGTATGTAGCGCAGTTTCAGAATTTGAACCAGCAGCTGTCGATCTCGAATGATTTCTACATCCGAACGACGATGCCTGCACATAAAAAGGTGTGTCAGTGGCTGTGGGAGCGTGTGAAGGCGAACGGCGACATTTACTTGGACACGTACAGAGGGTGGTATAACGAAAGGGAGGAGACGTTTGTGAGTGAGCAAGACGCGAGAGCCGCGGACTACAAGGACGCCGTCACGGGGAAACCGCTACTGCAGATGGAGGAGTCGTCCTACTTCTTTCGCATGAGCAAGTACCAGGCCAGACTCGTGGAACACATCAAACAAAACCCCAGGTTCATTCTTCCCGAAGAAAGACGCAGACATATTCTGAAGAGACTGGAAGAGCCGCTGCACGACCTCTCCTGCAGCAGAAACACCTTTTCTTGGGGAGTGCCTGTGCCGGACGACGCAGCGCACGTCATGTACGTCTGGTTCGACGCGCTAACGAACTATATCTCCGGTAAGCTGCAGCAGCAAAAAACGAGGACACGGCTGGCGCCTCTTTTCCGCGTCCACCACACTGCTGCAAAATCTGCTGCAGCCACCCTGCCCACGTGGCCGCTTTGACGCGGATGATAGGAAAGTATGGACGTCTCTGTATGTGTGTGTGTGTGTGTGTGTGTGTGGGCGGTGGTGCGCGTGTGTATGTGTGTGCGCGTGTTTTCCTGTACGTGCGTCCACACCTGTGGCCTTCTGAGAGGCGGACCGGATGACAGAGCTTAAAAGCTCACGATCAAAGACGAGAAAGATAGGCTCCTGTCTTTGCAGTTGCCCACGTTAGCTTTGCATGACACACACCGCGGTGGGTGTGCTGCTTCACCTGCTTCCCGTCGACTGTCAGACTGTGTGACGTACGGAGGCACAGACTCACACGAACAGAGACGTATACATATATGTACGCACACAAGTGTTTGTACTCGGGGTGACCGTCCGTGATGCCCTACAGATAACTGCGCTTTTTTTTTATCCCGTTTCTTGACGACGTGCGTGTCGAGGTAACTTATTTTTCAAGAAGGAAACAACTGGACGCAGAAGGAGGTGGTACAGAAAGGTCTTGCATCTGGCCTTGTCTGAGCTGTCCGTCCGTGTTATTTTGCCTCCTGAGAGTCACGTTGATGCTGGTGTTACACAGTTCCACGTTGCCTACGCGTAGCGCGTCGGTATTGCCGGTCCGACGCAGGAAGGAAGTTTAGCGCTAGATCCGTTTTTGCAGGCTGTCATGGGGTGGTGCTCTTGCCGTAGACTTTCTCGCGGGTTGCTGAGACAAACGGACGTCGTCCTCGTGTACTCGTAGATATACGTGGGTCTGTCTGTGCTGCGTGTTCTGCGCTGGTGCATCCGAAATCAGCTCGCGTAATCGCTATCTCTTTTTCTCCTTTGTTTTCCCGTTCACTCGTGTCGTCTGCGCGATCTCCTGTGTCACTCTCATATTTCGCTCACTCTTCTGTCGAGTGTTCTCTTTTGCATCCTGGTGTGGCAGTAAATCTTTTGTTGAAAAATTTCTAGCATGTGCACTGTTGTTGCTTTTTGTGCGCAAATTTGTCCGAGTCGTGGGACTGTTGTTCCGGTTGAGTTTTTCGTTTCGTTGCCGTTTCTCGCATGATCTGCGTCGGTTGAAGGATTCTTCGCTTCGTCTCCCTTCGTGTTGCTCTCGTCTGAAAGGTGCCGCTGTGTTTTTGACACTCAGTTCTTCTTCTTCTTTGGCCCTGATATGCGGAGCGGGTCTCAGCAGCTTTAGCGTCAGCGGCCGCCATCCTTGTTCTCGCATCCTCGTCTGTCTCCCCACACTCTCCCGCGTTCCTTCCCGCTGTGTGTGTCTGTGTGCGCTACGTAGCACTGGGTGCGCCAGATGGGGAGAAGTACAAGAGGTACTGGCCAGCGAACCTGCATCTCATCGGAAAAGATATTCTGTGGTTCCACACTGTGATCTGGCCGTGCATGCTCATGTCCGCGTCGGTGCCGCTGCCGCAGTCCGTGTTTGGTCATGGATTTGTCTTGGCAGCAGACGGAGAGAAAATGTCCAAGAGTCTGGGAAACGTGATTAATCCGGTGGATATACTGAAGGATTACGATTCAGATAGCTTTCGGTTCTACTTGATGAGGGCCGGTCGCTTCGGCTGCGACTTGCGTTTCGAGACAGAAGGCCTCGCAGCCTGTATCAATGCAGATCTTGCCGACACACTTGGAAACCTTGTCCACCGAGCACTGTCATTGTGCGTCAAATTTTGCGACGGCCGTGTGCCGCCTGTTCCTCTCCCGGGCGCGACGGGGTTGCCGCCTTTCAGCATTCCTGCGGTTTGCGCGGAAGTAGAAGAATGCATGAAGCAGCTGATGCTACGCGAGGCGTCCGAAGTGGCCATGGAAGCCTGTCGTAGTGCTAATAAGTACCTCACTGACTGGGCTCCTTGGAATCTGTCAAACCCTGTGGAGAAGCAGCAAGTTGTGCGGGGAGCACTCGAGGCTGTGTATGTGCTGGCACATCTGCTGGAGCCTTTTATTCCCGTTGCTGCTGCACAGATTTTTGAAAAACTCAACACAGAGAAACGCACACTCACTCAGTTGTCGCCGTGGTTCGATAATCTTACCCCAGGCACGCGCGTACATGTAGGAGATGTTCTTTTTACGAAAAAAGTGGCTAAGAGTGCTGAAATTGCGTTTCAGAAGTGCGAAGTTCGGCTCGGACGCGTGGTGAAGGCACAGCCGCATCCACAGTTTAGCAAGGATCCGTCCTTTCCTCCGTATATGGTTCTCACTGTAACGTTTTCACCCGACAAGACCGGCGAGGACTCGCAGCAGAAGACAGCTGTGGTACTTCTTGACAGGGAAGTTAGAGAAAACCCGGGACTGGTGCTCAACCGGCGCGTGCTGGCCGTATGTAATGTGAAGCCTGTTTCTGTAAGAGGCGTCGTGTCGCAGGTCATGGTACTTGCAGGTGTAAAGAATGAACCTAAACCGGGGGATGCTGCTGCTGAGGCAGAGTTACTACGAGTGGCTGGAGAAGAAGATGGAGGGGACCTGCAGAAACGCGAAGACTCACACACAAGAGAGGTGGCGAAAGCTACTGACAACGCTTGCGACCAGTTGGGCGCACTGGTAGAGGCTGCTGGCTATCCGCCGGTCCTTAAGAATAGAGAGAATGTGCGCACAGCAGAGATGCAGGCGATGGACTTCATTGTCCAAAAAGACAAAAGCATTCTGCTGAATGGCAAGTTCGCGCTCCGCATCGGCCAAAGCGGCGCTGCTGTGCGTTGTGGAAGACAAACTCCGACGGGGAAGCTTGTACTTGTCTGAGCGACACGCTGCAGCCGATTTCCGGCGTGCGTGTGTGGGTGTATTCTTGTATGTGTGCATGCTCTTTGCGGAAGAAGAAGAAGAAAGACCGAGGAAGGATCTGGACGGTGTAGATCTCTCGAGGCAAGATCATGAGCTTCTGTTCATGTGAAGTACCGAATTTTGTTCACTCACAGTAGGAGTAACGGCAGCGGACGAAAGATGGCTATCAAAGCAAGAATGACATGGCAACTGCTTTGCGTTTCATTTTTAAAAGAAAGACAACCGCTATTAGTTCCTGTAGACTAGTATAAACAAATATATGCGTGCAGGAGCGCATATTTTTTTCTAAGGCTCTTCAGCGTCCGCCCCGCCGCGAGGACATTGCTAGCATGCGCCCGGTGCTATTTCGTCTCTTGCGCCCGTCCACATTATTCTTGTCGCCGGGGCTGCTGCGTACATATTGACCCTCTCTCGAGGTACGGATGATTTGTCTAGTTTGCCGTGCAGGAGTGTCAGGTTTGGCCGAAAGTGATTTTAATACATCTATCCACTTTTGCCTATTGAACTTAGGGCGTCGTAGGAGACCCACAAGTGAAATTGTACGACGGCGGTGTGCAATAGCGTTGGTACTATTTTTGTGAGTGTATCAGTATGAGATGTGCCGGTTGTCGGATGCGCACGCAATTATCCACCCGCTATTTGATGCACAGGAGTGGGAAGCAAAGTCAGCAAGCACATCTCTAGTCTGACCTGGATTCCTTGATCGATAACCTGTTACCGATGAATGCGGTTCAGGTGCGTCGGTGTTTTGTTTTTAGCATGGAAGAGATTGATTAATCTGCGTGTAATGGCGTGTAACGGTGCATGCGTGTCTCCATTTGGATGTGTTAGATCAAAATAGATTGATAATGTGCAGGACGCAGGTCACAGTTGCACAGGAAGAAACGACTACATTCCTTCGTGGTTACGACGATATAATTATCGTGCATTTACATGCAGTAAAGCATGCGCTGGTATGCTCCCTTGCATGCGAATGTATCATTATGTTTTGTACAAATGGGTGTTCGCGTTTGAAACGAAGCCCGTCTTCCGAAAGACGACTGTCGTGAACATGTGTAACTTAAGGAGTTGTTTCACTGGAACGAAGTCTGAACTGCTGGAGCAAAGCGCGTTACATACATCCAAGCGCTGGCGCTCAAAAAGATAAGGAACTTTTTTTCTATGCTTTCGTCAAACCCTGTGCACTTTCGCTTAGAACCCGCTCTTGATTTGTCCGACTCTGCCGCCTGGTATGGAGTTTAAATGTGGTGGCGGCGGAGAGTGCAGCATTCAATTGGGCCTGTTCTTTACTTGTAACGACCCGATATAATCAAATGTGCACAGACTTTACGGGACATTCATGTGCGTATACGGGAAACGCTGTGTGATCACGTAGGTACGAAGTATGTACTTTCCCTGATATTTTTGTAACGTCGGAAAAAAGTCCAGTTCATGCCGGCTCATAAAGTAACTGCCCAGTGATCGGATTCAGGCCCTGACGCACGTGAGAAATACGAGGCGCCGAAGTCGGTGAAAGTGTGTGCAAGGTAGTGTGGAAACGAGTAGAATTTCGCACACGTTTGCGTAGTAGTGCTAGTTCTGCACCATTGCACGGCCGCTGGGGGTTCCGTATATAGATGCGTGCGCTAAATAAGACAGGTGCTTAACAGCGACAGGGCGTCGCAGTTTTCTGTAATGGGTGTCAGGGGTAAGAACTTCCGGCGATCCACTGGATAGCGTGTGTGACCTACGACTACAATAACTCCCTTTGATTTGACCGCTCGCCAAGTTTCCACATTGATGCGCACTTTTTGAATCGAACAATGGTAGGCGCTCTAGCCGTACTATAAAAAGCTAGCGTTGTGACTGACGTAACCACTTGTCATGATAAAGCAGAAGTAGACTTCAGACGTTCCTTACAACAGGGCTGCCCCTGGTGTCGTAATGGGTTTTGGTTTGAACTCTCTTCTATTGACGGAAAATATGCCGTCTTTCTTATTTGCTGGGACACGACAAGCATTGTCAATTCCCATACGCATCGACGTGTCTCTGCAGTAAAAGGTGACTGCAGTGCGTCTTCTATGTGTGGAATACAGACGCGCTAGCTCTGGAGTTGTTGGCTAGTGATGTCAGTGGGCATTCCATCTCGTCTTACCTTTACAAGGGCACCGTCTGCCCGGGTTGCGAACTCATTAATGAGTTCGCAAGTACACACGCACCTGACTGTTAGACGCTCTCATACGACCATCCATGTGAGATTCTCAAAGTTCCTGCTGAAATACATGTAGAGGAACTGTACGCCGTACTAAGAGGGTCTGGAAAAACCGCCTCGGGCAAAAAAACATCTGCCCGAGTTGCGAACCCATTAATAAGTACACAAGCACCTGGCTGTTAGAAGCTCTCATACGACCATCCGTGTTAGAGTCTCAAAGCCCCCGCTGGAATACACGCAGAGGATACACTGTCCGCCGCCCAAGGAGGGTCTGGAAAAACCGCCTGGGGCAAATGAATATCATATCGACACGATACTCCGCTGAAGATTTTGAGGCAACGGTGGATGAACAAGTGACTTCCATTCTGCATTACGTATCTTTACACGCTCGTAGTGCACCCCACTTCAGCCCCGTCTCCCTGACCAAAATAGGCAGTCACGTTTACAAAAGTGGTCACGTGCACACTCATTGTGTCTGATTCGCTCTCACGCAAAAACTGCTCCGCCACAGGTGTAACCATAAATACACAACTGTACACGCGCTTTAAACGTGCCGCCTATGGATTAGTGAAAAAAATTCTGGTTTCACTTGTTCATCCAGCTAGACAATTGTGCGAGGTCATAGCACACAGTGCAGTGACAACGAGCAATCTAAGTGTGTCTCGGCGCTTGGCAACTGTGTTTTCACGGAGATTGAACAGCAGCAAAAGATCGAGAAAAATATCCTCCACACTGGAGACGTGCAAATACACACAGCAGAGGCACCGTCCAGTATATAAAAGGTGCTCTTCTTCTGGAGTATGACACTGGAGGACGACGACAGCACCCTCACCCTCACATGTTGTAAGTTTGCAACGACTGTGTGCCACCTACAGCAGTGTACGTTAACAGGTGACAGGGATGAGAATCGAAAAGATCACGCTACTTTCGCACACACGTGCACAGCGGTACAGTACGAGCAGCGACGCGTACGACGAAGTAACACTGGCAACCACTCAAAAGGACGACCTGCTCAGGAAGGTCTCCGCATAACGTCAGAAGACCTGCGCAACACGTCCAACGCTGGTTGTTGTCCTGACAAGATCGCTGCATTTGGTGCTTTCAGGATTTGACGATGAGAGTAGGGCTCCTGTGAACGCTTTTTACGTTAGCTTACGGAGATGAAATCGACAATACTGAGGTTCGTGTATTTAAGTGTGTTCCCTTATTCCAGGAGCTCAAGGAGGATAACGCCAGCTGAACGACAAGGGCAAAATTGATGAAAATGCTCCAGAGAGACACACAGCTTGTTCTCGGTGCGCCGATAAACTCAACTGCTTAAAGTGAATTGTGGGTCTCCTGTAGTTGGAGTACTCTCATAGGCTCAGGGCACGATCCAATATACATGCCTACACAAACATAACGACAGTGAAACATAGGTACACGTTAACACACATACGTATACACACAAATGCACACATGTGTACCTGTGTGGGATAGAGGCGACGGCCTTCGGCAGCATTAATTTTCGCTGACTGTTGCCGGTGAGTATCTCATCCAAGAATTATACGTATACACACAAATGTGTACCGGTGTGGGATAGAGGCAACGGCCTTCAGCAGCACTTAGTTTCCGCTTACTGCTGCCGGTATCTTATCCAAGAACTATGGACTCTCCTTCCCAAATCAGCTAGTGCTACCAGCGTTACTGCTTCAGGAGTGTGAATAAAATTGGATTACCGTTGCTGACGTTGACCGCCGAGAACGGTAAAGACAACGCAGCTATCTCCTGTGTGAACATTTCGACTGCGCCCAGAATTCGTCCTAACAAGATCTCTTCATACCTCTTTGATCGACCCCGGAAATTCTCTTTCAACCTCAAAAGGAAAATTGAGCAGGGCTTGCACGAGGACGGTGCTACCAAGTGTATCATCCTCGACCGACTAGCTCCGCCGCTTGCAGCACAACTCAACATATCGAGACCACTCTCCATACGTGGGTCGTCGCTTCTGAGTGAAGTTACAGCTGTTCAGCTTTTCTGGCACACAGTACACAGGCACTTTTAGGCGGCGCGGACGTTTCGTTTGTCTGTTGCTCTATGAAGTGATTGCGTATTTTCGCATCACTTTCACTCAGCTTTACAGCTGTTCAGCCTCGGCGATGGGGTTCGCGTGAATGATTATTTTTTCGATGACGATATTATTTTCGGGACGATGTTTCCTTCCCACAGGCTCGCGCTCCATTTTGTCCAGTGTGTCCAGCCCGTCTATGAGCCGACCAAATACTGTGTACACGCCATTCAAGTGGGGTTGCCGAGAATACGTTATGAAGAACTGAGAGCCATTCGTATTCGGCTTTCCTTGATTCGCCATCGATAAAATTCCCCGTCGATCGTGCTGATGAAAATCACAGACGAAACATCACTCCTGATAAGCGCGTGTGCGGGAAGCAGAAGATAGGGGCGCGGTGTGTGCAAAAAAACCCGTTTACACACCTTGTCACACGCCGAGAGAAACCATGGGAAGACAGATGAGTGTCCGCACACGCCTCGCGCGTACAATCCCGAAGCTGAGAAACCGAAAAACATCGCCGAACTAGTGTGTACATGTGACTACTCTGTGCTACGCACGACCATTCACTGCAGCGGTCTAACCAACCCGGGGCCCGAGTGGTACAGGGCTGGGAACCTGTACCACTCTGGGCACAACGCTTACCCTAAGGCGGTAGTTGACTTAGAGTGTACTGCGCAAAGTTGGCGTTAAATTCGGAACCACAGATGAGAAAAGGGATCGGAATGCGTCATTTCTTGTTGCCGCTAGATGCTCCTGCAGCTCGTCAAACTGTAGCCACGTCTGGCTTCCCGTTGCCACAGGAAGCACAGTGCCTATTCTTCTGTAGATACATCGCCGTAGAACGGATCTCCTGAACCCCTATACAGCGTGCGCGCACAAAGCTTCTCTACGTACAACTGCAAAAACGGTTTACCTTCCTACCTACGCCGTAAGAACATCTTCGAATTATGGATGAGGGTACAACATGGGGGCGGTTGTGTTTGCTCGAGCACCATGGTGGAAGTGTTGTTGAGGTGCCTCTGTCCGCTCGTCGCATTCACGAGGTCATCACTCAGACTTTTTGCAGAGTGGGACAGTCTGCTAGACCGTTGTTCCGGCATCAGCAGGCGACTGAACATACTGACGACTAAGCTGCTGTATCACGACGAGGTTACGCCGATCCCGCTTCGAATTCGCTTACCCTCAATGTAGAAACAAACTCATCTTTGAAAAAGCCGCCATAAATGCTCTCGCCTCCTTTTCCACTACCAGACGGATCTCCACCCTGAATGGCAAAGCCTTTTATATTCCTGCACGGCCAGGCACACACACACGGGCTGCTGATAATCAGCACGGCATCTGAACTATCCGTGTGCCACCAATAGCAACAGGATCTCGCGGGAACAACCACGAAAAGCTCCCCTGGTGCAAGCACTTTATCCTTTCAACGGTAATGGAATATTACCACATCACTGCGTGTATACTCAGGAAGAAGCACTTGTGGCACGTCACAGTCCCACCACAAGCGGCACACCAAACGCACAACTTGGGAGACGCTTGTACACCTACGTGGCACGTGAAGCAACTACGCTGTAGAAGCGTAGAGGCACCTTCTGCTGCTCGGAGATTTTTCGCCGTACTTCCCGCCCGCAGATATTTCTTGTACAACTTGCGCTCTGCCACTTGTCTCTCTACCGAAAATGAATTTCGCCGTTACAATAACTGACGAGCGCAGTACTCGCTGGCAACTTCATCCGGGCTGCTGCAGGCCCTCACCAGACGACACATATACGCTGTGTAAAGTTCCGCAGCTACACACACAACGCGTTACTCCTTAGGTGCGTACCACGAGTAGGAAATCGGCGCAAAGTTACCTGTGAAAGATAGTCCCATCGTAGTAACCCGAAGCACACAAGGCGAGGAAATTCTGTACGCAAACATAATGCAACATTGTACCCACGCTTACGCGCATCTCCAGCGCCAGGCGAAAACGAATGCACACACACTTTCTCCAAATGTACTAAACAAATGCGACACTCCGCGGAATGAACAAGAGGACTTGCAACAGCTCGAGAAATGTTCGGCGCGCTCGGACGGAGCTGGAATAAGTCGTGCAACACCTGAATGTTCGTGGTAGAACACGCGGCTCCTCAGTACTTGCCGCCGAGCCCACGCGCTGCAGAGAAAGCAAAACAAAGTATGTTTCGTACTCCAAAAAACTCACACATCTGCTGAACACGCGCCTCCTGCATCTCTGTGTCGCATCGGCCAAACTTGAGCTGATTGTCCTGCAAGCCGCAGACAGTAGAGCTTCACAAGCTGGGGGGTACGGCATTTACTATTGTATCGTCATTGTTTCACAAATATGCAGGGAGGGCCTACTGGGAGCTACGTGCTCCGCATCACATACACGTGCGCTTCCTTCACTCGGATAAACAGCAGAAAGAGGATGTGCGCAAATTTGCGCATTCATTCGTGCGAGATACGGCTCAGCCGTTGCACGGGTGTTCAGATATCCAGTATACCTAGCATGAGGTGCCCCTTACTTTGCAGGTTTTGGGCGTCTGCTGGCAGTATAGCTCTGCTTTCAAGTCCCCAAGATTCGTCTTGATTGTGATAGACATTGTGGTGTCACCAAAAAGCACCAGCAGTCCAAGACGATCCCCGATGCAAAGGTGAAGACGCGTTTTCTGTTACTTCGGTGAGCGAAAATGGCACCCACCGTTTCCGCCTGTGCAAGCACACGTGGACGCACACGCACGGACGCTTCACCCGTGCTTACTCACTCAAATGCTGGCATGGACACTATGAGGGCGCGGGAACTTGCCTGAAGGCACTTACTACATACCGCGGAAAACATCCCCACGATGGACGTAGCACGCATTTCCCGATTTTCTGAATTGTTTCCTACATCTGCTGACACGCGTTTTCTTCCACGCCTTGACGAATGTAGACAATTGTGTTCTCCACAGGCCTGTGTGTAGGGACGGATCGCCGGGTAGCGTGAAACGCCGGCGCAAACGAGTGATGCGAATGCGTATGGGCGCAGCTAGCACGGATGGTCCCGTAACGGCAGACGTCTTTTTACAGTAGCATGCACACAGTCATCTAACGCTAATTTACACACCAAATACACAAACAGATGAAGTCCTTGTGGAAGTGCCTCTGTGCAAAAGTCATGTCCTTTGTGGCAAGTGACCCGCTGTACCAGTCATCTACGAAGTCGTGTTGCTCCTTTCCTTGAGCTGCAGCGCCTGGCGACTTCGTCGCCCGCACCACAGCTGAAGTACTAGGAGCGGAAACGTCAACAAGCATCTCCAACAACAGCGGTACATGGGGAGAGGATACTGGAAAGGAGCAAACACATCGATGCACTTGCGCCAAGGCGCACTACGCCACCACCAGCCGCAGGTGTGTTCCAGAGGTTTCCATGCAGAGACACAACCCGTAATGAGTCCAGCAGGTTGCGCGATTATCATGAGGGCAGATTACCACTGGAATTCAAGAACAAATACTTCTTGAAATGTGGGAGAGGTCATTACAATCAGACGACGCATCGTCAGCTTATTCCAGGACGTAAAACGCGTACGGATGCTCAGCCGCAGCCCTACGCTCTTCCTCACGTACATCAAGGTCCCGTCGCAGTCCACCTTAGAATACGCAGTTGAGTACTATACTTATCCGCAGGCCTTGGAGGACCACAGCGTGCACGATGGCACACGCACCTGCAGAGTGAATAAGGGGACCCACAGACCGAGCCGACTTCTCCGCACGCAGAGCAGTGAACAGACTGAAAACTCCTCCTATTGTTCGATGCCGCCACGTCGCGTAAGAGGCACTCGTAAGCGACGAAAGACACTACACTGTACACAAGTTGTGCCGGAATGTCATCGCAGGACCGAATTCTGCGGGTTGCTGGGCAACTCGGATTTCACGAGTATACATAGTTGGCCCCTCCTTCACACACGACCGCGTTTCGCGCTCTCCAGGAATTCGACATCCACAACACGTAAGGCCTTCGAGCGCAGATTTTAAAGAAGGGATACTTTTCGGCTTAAAAACAGGAATATCACCACTACAATGCTAGATGGTATACTTCCAGTGAGCCTCCAGTGTTCCACGCAGAATGGATGAAGCAAAGAGAAGATGCGAAGCTTTGAGAAATATAGGAAGCGGGCGCACACGTGACTTGTCACAGGTGTTACAATTTATCAGCAGGTGCCTGACCATCGACGAGAACGACGAGCTCACGGAAAGCAGCAACCTGGGCAGAGTCAAGAAAAAACCAATTTTATAGGATAAAGCGAGAGGCCTGAAGCTGCTGCTCTAAGCGAAGACGGCCCGTAGTATTACAACTGCTAGTCTGAAAAGCGGCTGGTCACTGCCATTTCAAAATCTGTATTTCCGTGCGGCTGAAATGTCGCGATCGGCCTCTGTCACGCGAACTTCCCAAAGACATTGCTGTTCGTTCCGCAGTAACACTCCGCATGCAGGACTATGCAAATTCCTTGGTAACGAATATGTCCTATCAAGCTACTTACGTCCGTACTCGTGTTCTGAAACAGTTTGTCTACCTCCGCTCTACTCCCGTCTGCGGGCTCGAGGTCATAGGAAAATAAAAACCGCCGCTTCCAAAAAGTAGAACAGATGCTCCGATACGGAAAAAAGGATACTGCAGACAGGCGATTGGCACATGTTCATTGGCACGACCACCGAGAACAGATGTAGGTAGCAGCGCAAGAGACTGAATCACAAAAGCAGTCAGCAGATCACAAGAGAGGGGTCGAAAGACGGGGCTTTGTGGAGAAGCACGGCATAGTAAAACTGGAGGGCAGCATAATGGTAATCGGGTTGTAAAATGGGCTCATGAAGTCGTCTTGACAGAAAAACAAACCCCAAGTCAAAGTGTTTCACTTCATTGAAGGGCTTGTCCGACGGAGCAACTGTAGGGACAAGAACTTCGCCTCGTGGTAATTCATCTATTGTATAGGATAGACGCACGTAACGTGAGGGGGACTGCACGGCGCACCTGGTGCTGGGCCTAAGAAGTACAACTGGAGTTGACAAAGGTTGGAACGCACACACCGAAAACAGTTCCCTGCACCAGTCGAGTTCGACGCGTAAGCGAAAGCCAGTGCCGCTTTAGCCATTACTGTAAGTGCATCATCGCAAGGCCAGTCCCCGACCGCTTTCGTGCTTTCATATAATAACAAACTACGCGTCTTTACGGGCATACGCTCTCTGCGTACACGTCTGTACAAAGTGAACTAACAACTGTCTATCTCGGCAGGTGCCCACAGTGCTCCGCCGCCATCCATCTACCCACGTCTGCCCCAACGGGGGAACACCTGTTGGCTTCAAGTATATCGCATGTGTTCCACGCAGCCACGAAACGAATCGTTGTGGCATGTAGGTAGTATAGGGTTCTTGTTAGGAGTGAATTCCGGTATGCACCTACGTCTGGCGGCCCGGTGCCGGGTGTATCCCGCCAGAAAACCCAAGTGGGATGGTGAAGAAACCCACTGTTGCTTTTCTCTTTGCAACTTTGGAATAAATGCTGCAGCGTGTAGATGACACAGAGACTATGCCGCAAATTTTCGGAGTTGTTGAATTCATTCGCACTCGTGGGCAGCAGCAGCCCCGTAAACCGCACTTGTCACAACGGAGCCCCGCCTGGAAGCTACGGCAACACACACCGGTATTCAGAGACTGGACGCCTCCTCGACGAAAAAATAGAGTACGGCCGTTAAAACCAGCAGCGACATTGGAGCGGCTTTCTCTAGTAGCTCCGGTTCACACATATTGGCTGTTCTTGACAAAGTACCCTTCGGTACCGATGCTCAACGCTACACATTTCGCTTTCTAAGAAAAACCCGCATATGTTGTAATTGTTTTCGACGATGCGTGTATTTTGCGACCGTTTAAACTGAGAATTTGCATCAGGCAGCTGGTTTTGCTGTTCGGCCGGTTCCTGCTTTCCCACAGAAAAACCCCCTGCTCCCGTGCGTGCTGTACAACCGCAACGGTAAACCAAGCGTCCATCTCCCGCCAACTTCATTTCAACCGCTTGTTTTATCAGGGCTGCCTTCTCATTTGTTTGCTTCTCTTTTTTTTCTTCTGTATTTTTTCACTCGTACGTAGTTTCGCGTGCCGTTTTTTTGGTCTTGTCGCGTCGCAGTTCTGGAACAGGATTTTCTCGCGTGACATGCTCGAAGGGGCTAGGGCAGTTCCGTGTGTGGTGGCCAACCGTAGAAGGATTTCATCTATGTCTCTTCCGACTGTCGCCCCACTCCAACTTCTTCTGCCTTTTGCTTCCATTTAAGTGGGTCGTTGAGGGCGACTGGGAAACACTTCTCTGGCGTTGTTTTGAACGGAATGCTCGAATTTTGCGCGGTCTTTATGTTACCCATTTTGGCGTGACTGCGTGTGCGCTTCAGTGTAACTTACACCACACAAATCCCTTCTCGCAGAACCTTTTACCGGCCGAGTTCTGACACGTACGCGTGGGCAGATTTATGCGACGTTGAGGGTGGCGCTTGATCATCAGGTATGTCGTTGTGCAGCGGCAGCCGCTATGGGGGTAGAATAAATGAGCACGTTCTTCTCAAGGCTCCCCATTTTGTGCTCCATTTCCATCGGGAACGTATTTGGATGAAAGTTTTGGCTTTACACGTTGAACAACACGCAGCTGTGGGAGCTGAAGAAAAGGTCTCCTCCCACGTGACGATATTCTCCGTGCGGGGGTTAAAAGGCGTTGCTACTGTCGATGATCTTCGTCACTCCTTCCTACATTCATCGCTAAGGAAAACCCTCTTCTTCCTTTGTTCTTGGCCCTTGACGCGTTCCTTTATTTTGTGTATCTCTCAACGCTGTTCGCAAACACGTGGGGCTCACTACCCGAAAGTAAACACGCTCGCGTGTAGCCGTGCTTATTCGAGAGAATTGCGAGCAAACGTCGTGGGGGTGTCACCTTGCAGATGGCTCTTATGCCGCCCCTTCATTGTTCTTGTCTATCTGCTGGACGCGAACAAAATTCGATCACGAAGTTTGCCGCATTCATCCTTTGTAGAAATCCACACGAAAAGTGCGTGCGTGTCAGTTCCTGCTGCAGAAAGATTGCCACGAGAGCACGAACAGACTTTCATGAACGCGTCGCATTCCTTGGTATTTTTATCTCTCCAGCGTTATTGAGACTGCCTGTTTGTGTCCTCACTTGCACGTGACTCCATTCGTATTTGTTAAAGTTCTTTCTCCCCCTAGAGGAACACATAGATGGGGTGACTCGGTACGGCGGGACGCACAGCTCTAGTGTATTTTTGTACAGTGAGCAAGGTTGCACCGTATAAACGAACGCGGCAGAAGGATTGATGCCACGTTGTTTGTATTGCTGCTTTGTGTGTGTCTACCCGTGTATACGCGTAACATAATTTACGCTTCTCTAGAATAACGCGTACATCTTTGTGTAGTGTGTGTACGTTATTCACCACCCACGTTGTCTCTGCCATGCAATTCTACAGAGCTCGCGAGTATCGCTGGCGGCAAGGCAGCCCTTGAGAGGACAGTGTTCGGCAATTTTTTCCATCACCTACACGGCTGTACCGCATATATCGCATTCTGCTTAACCACTCACGTATTTGAAGTACATTTGCATGCTTGTACGTATACGTATGTGTGTATACATATGTGTAAGGCGTTTGTACGACTGTCGTGTCAAATACGCATTCAAGAGCCTCAGGGTGTATGTACACGTCCGTGTAGCTGCTGAGCGAGTTGGTCGTCCTTTTGAATGGTGATTATCGTTGCGAGAGATCGAGCGTCACCTTGTTGCGGCGCGCGCTGACAAGCCAGGCACAACTTCTTGGGCTGTCCGCTTCTTCTCATTGCACTGGATTATCTGGACTCCCATTTGTGTAGTCGTTCAGCTGTATGTATGCGTGTGCATCTGCCGAGGATATACCGGAATATTGCGGACTTGAATTGCTTATTTTATGAGACCCTCTTCTCCTCTCAAGTGGATAAATTTGCCATTGCATGTGGCACGCGGATTACTTTGCCACCTTCACCTGTTCTTATGGTGCTGATGCAGAACCGACTTGCGTAGCCTCTCGAGGCTTCTGAAGACTCCGCACCTCTTCAGGCACCCACGTTGCGCCTTACGTAGAAAGAGGGTTTCCCACGTTCCAGGCAATGTTCACTCAGCGGAGGCGGGCGCGCAGCTCAGTGTGTGACAGCCGAAATACGCTCCCCGCTGAACAGTTTCACTTGCTGTGGAAAAATTGTTTAGGCTGCTTCTCAGAGCAGTCGTGAAGTGGGATCGACCTGATCACTAGGTAGTGGAACCCGCCTCTCTCTTTTGCGTCAGGACAGTTCAACGAATGTACGTACGTGTTAAATCTATGAGCACGGTCGGGGAGGCCTGAAGACGCAAGTAGTTGTAGCGGCCGCGCTGCTCAGTACCATATCAGAAGCTTGGGGGAGACTTCACTTCTTGTTGCACGGGCGTGCTCCTCTGTGGTTCCATTCTCGTGCCAGATTTATGAATGCTGCGCGTTGTTGGGAACGAAGGAATATTTTCCATCGCGTGAGCACAAAGACGTTAGACTGCGTTGAAGTGACGTGACACGCAAGACACTCCGCGTAGAACGCATGCGCGCAGCAACTTGTCATGCGCGCCAGCGGCAGTCGCCTACAATTGTGTCAGCGCAAGAGCCGCACACGGCTAGCGCGTTTGTTCACGTGTTATTACGAGTTGCCGACGCACACTCGCTGCACACAAAGGGGACTTTATACTGCTGTAGAGGGTGGCAGATAATACGTTGCAAGCGTTGAAACTCCGAGGATTTTTCCGTCAACGGGTGGGGCGGGTGTAACAGATTCTCTGCATTTGATGACTTCTGCCCCTAGGCAGCTTTTGAGTGACATCGACAACCTGACGTACACGCACGAGTGCGTGTGTGAACGTAATTAGTCTAGATCGAACACGTAGTTTACTCGGTGAATTGTAAGTGTGTGTCTGTGTCCCTGTGTGTGCACCATTGGCGCGTGAGTGAGCGTAGTGCACACTTGGTACGTCAGTGTGAGTTATTATGAGCGAATGATTTCGTCCAACGTGACGCACACTGGAGTTTGACATTGCAAGTACACGTTTGTCGCATGCACACACGTATGGCCTCTTGGTTTCTGTCTTCTTTCCTCTGAGCTTTTGCTTCTGAGGTGCATATTTGCGTCTTCGGTGCACGTGTTCACAGATTCTTCGTATGTCGTGCACGTAGCTGGTTCGGCTCGAAGTGGCTGTGTGCTCGCAGCCCCTGTTTCTTCTTTACGTCTGTTGGTGTGGAGGACCGTTTTCAGGACGTCGTCTCTTCGATTCGTTGTCTGTAGTTTGTCTTGGGAAGCACACTTCAACGCTGTGTACTGGGGCGTGGGCGTCTTTGTAGACGACGTCTGCTATTTTGTTAGAAGCCACTCCTCCCCGGTGGAAGGACGTCTTCTTTTCTGTCACGTATGCGAGGTACGAAGTTGCGCAGAGATGTCGGGTGCAGTAGCGAAGAATTTGTTCTACGTGCTAGCGGAGGAGGAGGAGGTGATGGAAAAGCAGGAACGCCACGAGCGGCGCATGCGGCGACGACAGGAGCGGCACGCGGCTCGTGAGGCTGCTGCAGCGGCTGAAGCCGAGGCAGCAGCAGCAGCGGCGGCAGAGCACCAGCGGCAACAATATCAAGTGCAACGCGATGCAGCAGGAGGTAGTGGCGCAGAGATGAGCAGGCTTGGCAAAGGTCGGTGGGCGGACTTTAGTGAAGACGACGATGATTTCATGCAGATGCAAATCAGTTCGGAGTCCCGTGTACACCCGTCAGCAGCAGCAGCAGGTGGGGGAAGCAGGGGTAGCGCAGGCAGCGCTAGTTTAGGACGCAAAGCAGCAGCACGCCCTGGAGGTCTTGGAGCCGGCGGCGGACACGACAACGACGCATTCTACACAGAAACGAGTGAAGAGAGTGAAGAAGATGAAGAAGAAAACGTCAACCGAAGCGGTGGCGACCTCAGCGAGCGCCACGACGCGGGTGGTTCTGGTGCTGCTGCGGCTACTGAAGAGGAGCAGAGCGACTCGAACGACAGTAAAGGCGACAGCGCCGAGGCCAAAACCGAGCGGGGCGCCGCTCGAAAGCAGAGCAAAGAACAGGAGACGCGCCAGCAGCAGCATCGTAGACGAAAACAGGACGGCAGAGGACGAGCAGGTAAGAGGGCAGGCATTCTCCGCGCTCCTGAACAGTCGCGAATTCCTTGACAAAGTAGCCAGAGATGTGTAGCGGGGAGCCCGCAGCGAGTGAAGCAGCAGCGTGGGGCACACTGCTGTCCTGGGGGGACGGGCGCGCAGAACAACTTGTAGTTCAGCCCAGGCAAAGGCAGACATGGCTCAGGTGACTTACGAAGATGTTACATTCGCCCACTTCGATGTATGCGTAAGCATTGGGTCGAGGAGTCGTGGAGTGAACGCTGCTGTCGACACGACAGCACCTGTGGAGCGGTGTGTGTGTCAAGCGGCGGGAGCGTAGCTACTTTTGATCAGATCTCTGTGTTGGTGCACGAGAAGAGGCGGCACATCCCTGACATTTCTACGTCTTGCTGCTGTTGCAGGCTTGATTAACTCGTGCGAATTTGTGTACGTTCGGCATAGCTTCCGGCATCTGCGTAGACAGCAGAACAAACACGCAGTGGGCTGCCCTGAAGTGGGTCACTGCGTTTTTAAAGCGCCGCGAGCTCAGACACCGTCACCGTTTTGCCGAGAATATCGGGAATATTGTGTCTGTAGTACGTAGCGTTTTGTAGCCGCTCTGTATGTGTGTGTGTCTGTGTCTGTGTCTGTTTATGTGCGGATGTATTGAAGTAAAGAATTTGCACGTGGACAGGGAGAGAGGAAAGCGACCCTGTGCCCCGGTGACCAGCGATTGGGGGGTGCGATAACGTAGAGACACTATTTAGACACCTCTAGGCTGGATGAGTACCTGTGTGCGTCTCTTCTCATGTAAGAGTGGCCCGCATTCGTTCGCGCGTTCGTCCGCCCCACGTATATGCGCGGAAGAGCCCGCTGCCCTGTTGGCAGACCGCGTTTTTCTCGTTTTTCTTGAACACGCGCAGGCAAAGAGGAGGACGGTGCATCTGGCTCGAATCAGAAAACTATATCCCGGAAAGAGAAGAAACAGCGAGAGCTCGCTGAACTGGACGCCATTTTTTCCGAATTTCAAAGTGAGCAAGTACAGCCGTTTGAAAAAACAGCATCCCTCCTTGTCCTGCTGCGCAGGGTGCTGCGTCACCGCACCCGTAGCGTCGTCGCCGTCCACGTGTGTGCAGTGGACACGCCAAGCCATGGGCAACCCACACGTCGATACGGTCTTCCACTGCAGCAGCACGTCTTTCACGTATGTTAGCGTCGCCACAGGTAACGCCCGCTGGCTGCACGAAAATGAGCAAGAGAACAAAAGGTGGTGTAGGCTGCCGCTGCATTGTCGCCCCTTCAAGCCTGCACACCCCGTGATGCTCGAAGTGGGAAGAGGGACTGACACGCACGGCGTACTGGTTCAAAAAATATGGTCTGAACTGAAGGATGTTGACTTTCGAATTGCGGCGCCGTGCGCGGGAGCCCAGTCGGCAATTCATGTTCCTCCGGCTTCAAAGACAAAACACTTTTGTTTGTCCTCGCCTGAGTGGGGAGACGAGGTATAAGTCAGAGTGATAGGTGTGGGACACACAGGTTTCGCGCTCTTGTGTACACACCCGTGTAGATGTGTGGCTTTCCCTGTAATCCTGCGGAGATATGCAAGTTGGTGCACTTCGCTGCGCACACACACCTGCACACGGTAGAGTGTGTGTGTGTGTGTATGTCTACACTTTTCTGTGCCGTGTCGAGGAGTGAGACGCGGTGACGGTGTGCAGGGGTCAGAAGAAAAGCGGGGAACAGTGTGGTGCGACATTACGTCGAATTTGCTGTAGACATTTGTGTCGGACATGCTCAGTTTCACGCGGCTTTGTGTAGACGGCCGCGTGGGAATGCAGTAAGCGTTTCGGCGTGGCCGTGCGAGTTTTCTTCTGCGAGAGATTTCCGACAGCGTGCTTACGTCTGTTTGCTTCCTGCTGGTCGTGCTTACATGAGGCGAACACGGCGGTGTTTGCATGCCGCCGAGTTGCACCCGAGCCTGAACTGTTTTTGCCCACGAAGGCGTGATGGACGTCTGCTAGAAAGGCGTCTCTATACGGAAGAGCACAGAAGCACATTAAGACGTAAAATGCGTTTTTCTCTCTGTTTTTGTACTAGTTCTGCCGTCGGCATGTATCCGCTTGTTTATGCGGACATTTCGATGTCGCTTTGTCTTTAGTGAGCGACTCATATAACGTGGTCTTCATGCACCGCAATTCGTGTCGGCTGGTAGAATCACTCCTTCTCTGTGAGAGAACTGCTGTGTGGACGTCGTGCAGTTGTTCCGACAGAAGCGGGGACGGAGGGCTTGGCTCAAGCAGTGAGCGCGCGCCAGGCGGATGGAGGTGCTGAGGGTAGCACAGCAAAAGCACCCGACGCGACTACCACTTCCGCAACTGACGACACGCCTGCAGCTCTTTCTTCAGAGGGCGCTAAAGACGCAGGCGGCGGCGCACCAGGGGGTTCGAGCGAAGCAAGCAAGAAAAAGAAGAAAAAGAAGAAACCGACCAATCCAGCGGGGACCCTTACCGTGGGAGAGGGGGGTGCAAGTGACGATCAGAGAGAAGAGGTGAGCGTCTCATCTCCGGATACCGGGGCCGTATACACGGACGCACTTGTGTGGGTTTGTGATATCGAGGCTTGTTCACTACAACTTGGCAATCCCGACCGGTTTGGGCGTGTAGACCGCATACATACACAAATTTGTGTCAGTGGGAGTAAACTACTGTGTTGAAAGGTGTCGAGGAGCCCCACAGTGCATCTTGGGCCGCGTATGTTTGTACAAGAATTTTACTTGATCCGCCGGGGATACGGCAGCACCGGATCTCGCGCTTGCGGTGCTCCAAAGGTAACCCTCCAGGATCTGCTCTTATGAAAATAGATTGCTCTGGCACCAAAATTCAAGTACTCGTAGCGTTTGGCCGGTCGCAATGACAAAATTGCCGATGAGGTGTTCAGTGACCTCTGTACGCGCGAGTTCACGTTTCCGGCGTCGTTTTATTCTCCACAGGCGAGTTCGTAGAATAATCACCTGCGAAAGTGGTGCGGGCTGTCGTGAATTGTCTGCGCATAGCGCTCTCCCCTAATTTCAGATTCGTGTTGGTGCGTATCTGTGGTCGCTAGTCTCTGCGTAAGGGGTACGACACTGGCGTAGAAGCATCGTTAACTGTTTGTTGACGGTGGAAGCTCTCAAGGCTCTAGTGCACCAAAGCGCCAGTGGTTGGAAGACTGCTGAGGGAATACGTATCAACGGTTTATTCTTTTAGCAGAGAAAGTGAACGCGTACGCGAGTGCGCGTGAAAGGATCTCACAAGAGCACACAAGTTAGGCGAGTGTCACAGGGAGGACCTTGTGCTGCGTGCAGCAAAGCGTCCTTTTTTTCTTCATCGTAGCGTATGAACGCATGTAGCTTAGAGCAGTTGTAAGGCCGAACATCAGAGAACTCGAGAGAGCTTGTTGATAGCCGACGTCTTTGCGTATGCATATCTGAATTTGAGGACCATACATGTTCCGCGGTGTCTTCGCGCGCGTGCACGTCTTAAATGTTGCCACCTAGATTAGGCGGAATTGTGGATTAAGGTTTCAAGTTAAGAGAGCGCTGCATTTCCGTCCGTGTGGTCGTGCTCAGAGGGCGAGAAACGGCTCCCGACAGCCGCCGGCCGTTCTGGCCGCTGCAGTCAAGATCGCAGGGGGCCTGGGGGGCAGAAGGACTGCTGCGCCTGGACGGTCTTCTGCGTCTAATATGGAAGCGTGGAAGCTGGCTGCGGAGGAAGAGGAGAAGAAAAAAAGCTGCAAAAAGGAAAAAAAACCAAAGCTCTACTTTCCGAAGCCCCATCAGTAGTGCTAGAGATCCCGGCTGATGGTCCAGTCTCGTGTGACGCTTGTTCACAGGGGCATCACCGCCAGTCAATGGTCACGGGCCCGAATAGATTTACCGACGTGAACAGGTATGATACATCTTTCCGGCGGCGTTTCTTGCAGGACAGGGGGAGAGCCAGGGGAGAAGCAGACATATAGGTGCTCTCCAGGGGAGACGAGTGAAAAGAATAGGAGTTTTACCAAACTTCCGTTGACAGATCATAATCAGAAAGAAGCTCTGCATTTGTGGCCGTTGCGCTGTAATTGGGAAGGTACCCGTACGTCGTTGAGACAACTGGCGCGTACGGGTCCCTGCTAAGCTGCTCACGCTTTGTCATTGATCAGCCTTTGGGTAGTGGAACTCAGACATGGCACGTTTCGCTGCAGTTGTGTGCACCCGCTGGACAGGGGGTGCAATGTTTTTACGAAACTGAGGTCTTGCTAGCGTCTTTCCTATTCAAGAATACCAGATCCACGTGATGTGCGCGCCTGGAGCCAGGCGTGTCCGCCAGCCGGAATTTCAGCCAGGCCCTCATACGAGGGGGCAGTGAAAGCGAGGGCTCTTTTCACGACGTTTGACGAACTACGTCTGGTGCGCTACTGGAATTATTGAAGCACTCAACATATCGCAGGCTGGCTCCGCGGACTCGAATTGCAGCTGGTAGGATTCGTGCAAACGGCAGTCTTCCTGGGCTATGTAGGGACTAGCGGCGATCTGCGCGTAATCTTGAGAGTACTGGACTCAGCAGACGTCTTTCAACAACTTTGTTGGGGGGAATGCATCTGCACAGAGCCCTCGGGCGGCGGAGTGGGAGATGAACTCGTTGGTCCACCGGCCGAAGTTTGAGCAACGACTTTCTACTAGAGGGCAATGAAGCGGGGGCCCCTCTGATGACGTGTAACAAACGGTGACTGCCCCGTCATTGAAATTACTGAATCAATCAAGGATAGCGCAGGCCGTGCCGCAAGACGCGAATTGCAGCTGGTAGTATTCGTGCAAACGGCAGTCTTCCTGGACGATGTAGGAGCAAGCAGCGATTTGCATGTACTGTTGAGAGTGTTAGAGTGGGCAGACGGCCGTCAGCAGCAACGTTGTTGGGAGCGCTGAATCTGCACAGAGCTCAGGGGTGGTGAAGTGGGATGTGAATTCACTGGTCGGCACCAGGCCTTCAAGCTGCGGGCTTTCGGGAGTGTCCAGTGACATGGAACCTTTAAGGACACAGAGAACAGCGTCTCCAGTTGTCGGTTGGCGGACGGACGTGAATGAAACTACAAACGACGCCTGCGCTGGCAGGTAGCGGGGGGCAGCGGGCTTTCGCAAGAGGAGCCTTTGATTATACATGATTATGCTTGCGCCGTCAACGTGATCAACTACTTGACAGCTTCGTCGGAGGCAAGCCGATAGAGATGAAATCTAAACGTGCAGAGGGGTGTAGTTCCTAAGGGGTGCGAGACGTTCTTTCGATTCCTGGAAAGGCTGAAGGACCAGCTACGAAAGAGTGTATGGTTAGCTCAGGCGCGAAAGCGTACACATCAGAATTCATCGTGCTGTGATGTCGGGTGAGTGTTCTGAATAGGCAGTACTTGAGAGGAGTGCGGTATAAAATGCAAAGGTATATTCATCGGAGTGGTCGAATGGCTGAGTGTGCTATGAAGGACGCCACAGTTTGCCAAAGGCCGAAAGCCTGCGTGCAAACTTTTTTAACGTCGGCATGCATTATGCGAGGAGGAGTCTTACTGTTCGACGCGTATGCTGCAGTAAGAAGAGAGCTGGTTTACGCGTGGTTCTTACGTTGTAGGACATGCCATCAGCAGTAGGGAGATGAACCGAAGCTCAAAAAAGGGACTACAGGTCCTCCTCTGCGCCAGTGTTCGATGCGTTTTGACATCAGTCACGACGCAGTTCCAGATGTTGAACATCGTGACTTTATGAGTGACGCGTTTACTGTACCGCATCAGAATCAAAGCGGATCTGCATCAGAGCGACAGGGAAGTGCTGCACAGTAGAATTTTGTGCGCGAAGTCGGTGCGTTTCCCTAATGTCACTGTGTAGAACCACCGGTTGCGATCTTTTTGGGGGTCGAATCTTTTAAGAACGAATGCAGCATCCGCCGCAGTGGAGCGCTTCACGGCTTTTCATGGCTGAGCACGAAAGCGCCATTGTGACTCCAGGACGCTTCATCGTGTCCGCACAGGTTGAACAAAGCAGCGCATTTCCAGATTTGCCCCGGAATTATCACGTGGACACTTCAGCAATATGCCTGCAATCGTGGGTGTCCGCACATGCGTCTGCGTGCTGCAGGGAACACACTGCGTTTTCGAACAAGAATTCGAGCGTCAAGATTGACATTCCGTCCCAAGATTCAGCGAGGCTTCATCCCCACTCTGTGCTTAGTGTTTTCTGTACTATATTGGAAACAAGGAGCTAAGGTCCACGTGAAAGGACTTGGCCACTGTCTTAAGGGCTTTGCAGGCGCACCGGAGATTCCGCCTCATTGCTTGGTCGCGGGACTAGTTTCCGTATCACTGGCACATCCCGTACGAAACGACTCCGGGCGACCAGCTTTCTTAAATTTCTGCGGCGGACGTGATCTGACTCGATGATTACGAAACGTTTTGCTGTTCCCTCAAGGACGCAAAACATTTAAAAGAGAACGGCTGCCTTCAAGGCTTTGTGTGTCACCTATCAGCTTCAAGAGCTGCAGAGAGGTCCGTGAACAGGTACGCGGGTGACTGTTCAGTCGTTCGGCATTGCAATTGATTCGTTCGAAGCACTCGTGAGTTAAACGCACGTGCGTGTTCAGACACGCGGTGGATCATCAGAAGCTCGATTATATGAGCTGGACAGTGGGTCAGCAGGAAGCTGACAAATCGCTTGATCCATGACCCGGACGAACGCAGTGTCCTGGAAGACAGTACAGGTTACTGTGCTGTAAAAAATCAGTACCTGGGCAGTGACGTAATCTTCGTAGCTCTACGGAGATGACAACGCCCGCGAATGCATGTGACCTTAGAGAGAAGGGAGGACAAGATATCTTTGGCTGGAGTTGTGAACGTAGTTTTCTAGGGTCTGCAGGTCCACGGACGGAGTGGGCTGTTGTGTGTATTCTGACTTGTATTGCGGCATCGCGGCTGATCCTCTTTGAGCGCGCGGTCCAGACATCGATATCACGTTTTGGAACTAGAACTCAGCGAATGTTGAGAGCCTTAGTCAACAGCGAATTCGCAGCAGACGATGCGACAAGGGTTACCCCTGGATTTTCCACGTCCTGCCGAAAGTATTTAGATAGGTCGACTGATTGCAAATGTTGCATACACACACCAATGTGGTGAATTTCTAGATGGTGCGACGTGCTGTGTGTAAGTACAGAGCGTCACATACACTTACACGCAAGTAATGCTTGGCTTTTTCACGAAGGGTCGCTGCACAGAATGTTCCCCGCAACACCGTATCACTCAGGACTGAACACGTTGGATCTTTGTTGCCTAAAGCAATATCAAATGAAGTGATGTGTTCTCCTCCAGCAGAGCTGACTAGGCTAGCTGGTCAGCTTTGCTGATCCTCTTTGAGCGCGCGGTCTAGACATCGACATCAGGTTTTGGAACTAGAACTCAGCGAGTGTTGAGAGCCTTAGTCAACAGCGAATTCGCAGCAGACGATGCGACACGGGTTACCCCTGGATTTTCCACGTCCTGCCGAAAGTATTTAGATAGGTCGACTGATTGCAAATGTTGCATACACACACCAATGTGGTGAATTTCTAGATGGTGCGACGTGCTGTGTGTAAGTACAGAGCGTCACATACACTTACACGCAAGTAATGCTTGGCTTTTTCACGAAGGGTCGCTGCACAGAATGTTCCCCGCAACACCGTATCACTCAGGACTGAACACGTTGGATCTTTGTTGCCTAAAGCAATATCAAATGAAGTGATGTATTCTTCTCCAGCAAAGCTGACTAGGCTAGCTGTCAAGCGTGCTCGCTCCAAGGTTTCAAGGGGCTTGCTGCACGTTAGCTTTACCCCGCGTGCAAAGGAAGATAATAGTTTTCTACGGCAGTGACTACAGCGACTTCACGCTGGCAACGGATGACGGCAGTCACCCGCAGGCTATGTTGTGACGCGAGAAGCGTCTTATACTTCTGTCTTTTTTGCAAACCAAACCTTTGGTCTACGCAACACTTGTGATGTGTGGCCGAGGTCGTCTTCCTCAGCGCTGTCACCAGAGAGGGATCTTCGTGCGTCCTTCGGGAGCGTCGTCTCTTGATTTAAGCCGTGCCTAGCCTCTTCACCCCGCGAGACCCGAGAACAGCCGTCCTAATGCCTGTGTAGGCGACCGTGTAGGGGAAATCCTACGTTGTCAAAACACCGCTTCAAAAAGTGATGTGAGAACTGCTGCAGGGTGTGTGTATACAACGGCTTGCTGTTGCACGCGTAGCAAAACAGAGCGTGTGTCTATACGTTGGTCTCATCAGGGGCAGCAGTGCATTCGAGTAAAAAAGAGGGGGACGTCCATGCGTGTTGCATCGTCTCCTTTTATCTCTAGTGGACCAGCAGTTCGGAGAAGATTCGCTTAGGCAGCACCTTGTATAAGGTCGCACGGGAGCGATTATAAGCAGTTTGTATTGCACGGCCGAAAGCGCAGGACCAAATGGAAAGGTACGCTCATCGGGACGTCGAAGTTCCTTTGAACATCATAGAAGAACTGTGTGAAATTCTGGTTGCTCCACTCCTACTACGGTTGCGGCATCCCACAAAGAAGACCGTGCGCAGCACGTCAGATGTTCCAGATCGGGTGTGGCCCGTCTCCGGGTGCAGTTCGGGGTTTGGAAAGAAATGGCTAATTGTAATGGACTCAAAGAGCATAAGACTCTCTGGTGGCGCCTGTAGAGCAGCTGACCAGCTGCAGTAATCTTAGCACTGGCGGACTTTTGACAGCCCTTCATCAAAACTAATCGTGAATCTACCTTTTAAGTCGAAAACCCAAAGGGCTTGCTTTAGAAGACGAACGCCCACAGAGTTACAGGCTCAGACAAAGGTGCATTAGCATATGTGTATATATATATACATACAATTATACATGCACATATATATTCTATGTACCAGGATACACATACATATGTATAAATATATGTATATGTATATATGTATATACATATATATATATATTTCTGAGTATGATCACACGTGCGTACGTATGTATGTATAGATGAACTAAATATACACTTTGTGACAACGGCGCAATTTTGTGTAAATAATTAAATGCACGTGTGCACATATGCGTGCACATACCTGGAGTTTAGTTATCCACATAGAACCACGTACCTCCGCAGACGGGGGTGCTCATTGTTTGCGTTCTTCTTCCATCTCGGCAGAAAACACAGTCGCGTATCTGAAGCAGAAACATATAAACATGAACTAATATACACGTATATGCATACGTGTACGCACATAAGGGTAAAATGTGCATGCCAGCTCTGTACGCGCATAGGTGGTATCCTGAGTGCACGTCTCCAGAATTGTATTCTTGTGAGCGGTGCAGTAGAGAACGTAGATGCTCGCCTCGTCTTCAGTTACAAAAAATCAACCATCCCGCACTCAAACCGATCCATTAGGAGCAGCTGTGTATGGCGTGGAAGTCATTTGCTCAAAAGGTGAATGCGCTCGACTTTTACGCGCGAAGCGTACGCTGACGAAAACAGCGGCTACCGCAGCACGAAGCAAGCGGGTTGCCGAACTCCTTGATCAACTTCACACGCTTACAGTTCCAAAAGTCGATATCATACTAATATCATTGTAGAACGGACGTGATTAGTCCTTGAGCTGCCATCCCGAGAAAGCATCCGTCCTCCTCTGCGAAAATCTATCCGTGAGCAGGCGCGCTCTTCTCAAAAGTCTGTGAAGTGTGTCGATGCTGGCAAGCACTGAAACTCAACGTTAAGCATGCCTTCTGAAGAGTCGAATAGTAAAGTGTACCCGATGCTTACTGTTCTCAACTCCTCGGCAGCTGCTGCTGCGATGTTTCCGTAGGAGTCAGAATCGGTCTAACGCAGTATCAAGCAGCTGGGAGGGATGTCTTCCATCGAGGTGGGATTTTCGACAGGTAGTCATTTGCGCATGTTAACAAGACTTCCACTTTGATTCTGCAGAAGATATGCAGCCGTGCTTCTCAAGAGTGCGAGATGACACAGCGTGAAATTTTCCGATCGGTAAAACTTGCAGCAGGGGCAGGTATATACGGGCACGAAGGACAGGCACTCTGTCACGGTTGTGACAAGACGGAATACACACCTTGTTTGATAACGTCGTACGTCTGACTTAACCGCCGTACAAGAGCTGCTGCACAATGGCGGCTTCCGGCTTGCAAACAAGCGAGAAAGGTGACCAGAAGGCACCTACTAAAGCCTCAGCAAATGCAAAGACGCCTCCGGATAAGCAAACTGTGAAAAGCACAGGGAGAAGCACCAAGGGGAAAGATTTAGTAAAAGGTCCCTTGTTAGGGGCAACTGTTGAGCCCGATGTGTCGTGCCCTTTTCCTGTAACAAAGCCCCTAATTCGTAGTGCTGTCGTTATTCTCGCGGCCTCACAAGATACCAACCAATGCGCAAACGCCTCGCGTGCTCTGGATCGAGGGACAACAGATGAGGTTGAGCAGAGCATAATGTGTGGACTGATCTCAGCCCTGGACTCCACTCGGAATCGTACAGCACGCCCCGACAGTGTACGAAAGCTGTAGTATACAGTGATAACTTACACAGAGTTTTGCACCGGTCTGTAAAGTGCGCGAATGGTGACAGGTTTCGACATCATTAACAGGACCATTGTTCCTGTGGAGTGCACTCGAACAGGTCCAGGGGGACTTAGAAGGGGAGACAAAGGAAACAATTGCGGAACTGAAGCCGGAAGCGGTAAGCACCTGCGTCTACGGAGCAGAATGCAACGTGCAAGAAACTGGAATAAACCGCTTGCTTCAATTAGTTAGGGGGTTGATAGAAAAAATCGGGCGTGAGGAGTAAGGAGGTCCCTAAACAATTCTTGCTGTAAATCACATGCCGTTACGCCGCTGTCATCCGTGCGTGGCCAGATGCCGGAGATCATCTGGATAACGCCCGATCACTTATACGACTACGCGAAGGCGAAAAACTTGCTCGTAACGGACAGCAAGGTCAAATCGAGCGCCGAAATGAAGGTGCCTCTCTTCAGCGTCGTAACAGTGTATTCCATTAACTGCACGGAACGGTGCACATTACCGTTACACAGCAGACGTATCAACTGGCACCTACGGTGTTTACGTAGTCTAAACAGTCAACCACTGTCACCTTAATTGTACAAAAAAAAGTTGACAAAAATCTTCTCGACACGCATCAAATGCTGGCTCGCTCAGGCAGAAGATGCCGTTCGCGCTCTACAGCAGGTTCGCTCAGAGTACGTGGATGCACAAGAGCGCAGCAAGTGGAACCGGAAAAAGGAAGCCGCCTTGAAAGCTAGGAAGGCAGAAGTCGAGTGTGGCTTCCCCATGAACTCTGCAAGTCAGCACCTCGCAGAGAAGCGCGATTTTCCAAGCAAATCAGCGGGACCCCGCATTGCTCAAACTGGCCTCCACATGCAGGCGGCACATTCTGAAGGCTTGGACAAAGAAGAAACTGCAGGACTTCAAAGATTTGGAGTAACAGAGGCAAGGCGGCCGCCTTCCGAGCATGTTGGTTCACTAGATCTCCTGTTTGTTTTGGTAGCATTCGACTGGAATCCAGACCTGTTCAAAGCGCTCAATGAAGCTAACGCCGAGTTGAGTTGCTTCTTTTGGCTTACAACCTCAAGTGCGGCAGCGCTGCAATCAGACGCCGAGGTTTTGTTACCGGAAGATGTTTCTGCTTTGTACGCGGCAATCCAGACAGCGCCTACAGGGTCGACACTCGCCGACGTGGCCGTTATCTGTATTACCGACTGCAACAGGTGGGTTCACACTCGTGAAAATCTCCTTGTTTACTGCCAAAGCGCGCGGAACACAGTCGCAGAGATCGTGCTGCCGGTGAGGCCCCGCATCTGGGAGTCGATATTATAATTTTGTTTCACTGTATATATATATATATATATCCAGACCTTGTGCCGAAGCGAGTTTTTCTGTTGTGTTTTGTTGCGGTGGCCTGGAAAAGCCGTAGCCCTGTAGACAATTCAGGAAAGCTCGCACGCAAATACTGTCTGTGCTACACAACAGAGCAAGCGGGTACCTGGTTCTGTTCTCTGCAGTACAGTGCTGCAATTCAGCAGAGAGCAAAAACTTTGAAGAGACGGGAATAAGGCCAGTGTGCTGTATTTTCCAGAAGTGTTGTGGTGTGGTTTCGCAAACACGCTGGCATGTTTTGTTCAAGAGTCTGTAGAAAGGCTCTGCGATATCGTCATCCTGTGTGTCTTAAAGACAAGGGCACGCAGCCGGGCTTGCCCTTTGGCGTGTGATTGCCACCGCTGCCGGGCGGGACTTTCAAGACAAGGAGATCTATTCTTTGGTTTTATCACGGACCCCAAAGATGGAAGGCTTTTCCACTGCTTTCTATCAGCCCCGGAAACCAGGATTCTTGCAGACTGAAGAAAAGCTGGACAAGATTAAGCGCGGAGCCGGTGGAAGTAAAGGGGACGCGAACTCAGTCGATCATCCGTCTGCAGACGAAAAAATTAAAGGCAGTTCTTCAGGGCTCAATAAGCATGAACTGACGCGAAAAAGTGCATCGAACAGAGAAGAGACAGAGGAACAGGTTGCCGTTAACATCGGTTCGGAAGAAGATAGTGGAATACGGTCACATACAACGCTCAGGTAGGACGTTTGTGTATGACTTGTCCCATGAATGAACGCGTCTGCAAACGACAGGTGCATGCCTTCAAGAAGAAGCAGCGGATGAGCGAAAGGATTTGTCAAACATGAGAGCGAACGCAGAGCGGAAACGCGTCCGTACTGCCCATAACATAGCGCCCCTGTGTCCTACCCGTCTCGCCTGCTGTCGAGCAGCTGCACCATTACTTAAGTTGCCAGGCAAACCTTCAGTTTCTTGACACGTCTTAGAGCCAGGGCAACGGTTCGCAGATGCTTTGTACCTTACTACAGGGCCTGGCAGAAACCCCTGCACGGTCGTGCACAAAGATGCGCCTTCTTGAGAAAATGACTCGCTGCGCAGGTGCAGCTGTTGCACGCCGTATACGCTGAGTTCAATATCCTCGCCGAGGCCGAAAACGGGACCATGCGGAGGTGATATTTTCTGTTGTTGTTGTGCTTTTACAGTTTGTATGACGCGCTGCTCTCTTCAGTTGATCCAGAGTATCACACTGCTTCTGTCTTCCTCTGCTGCCTGATGGAGCAAATCGTATACAACATCACGGAATCGCAGGAAGACCACAAGTACGGTCCTATTTTGCACAGCTGTATACTTGGAGAACACGCAGATCGATACCACAGAGCAGGACTGTATAAAGGTCTCTCCGTGTGCCTGCCGTGGCTCGTGACGAAAGAGGAGCGTACCCACGTGCGGACAACCGGAAAGATGGAAGAGGCAACTCCCGAGAACAGAACGCAGTTGTCTGCTTTTTAGTAGCAAAGACGCTTTGTGCGTTGTCCTGCAGCGATGTGCGGAATATGGCGGTCCTGGTGGAAGATTCACAGAGGTACGACTTAGAGACTACCACCTCTGTCGGAAGATGTGGCCGCCCGTAGGTCACCTGGCGGCTGATAAACTGTTAGACTGCGAGCTTGTCTGGCACGCAGTCCGAGCTTCTACAGTGTACCAAGTGCGCTCCCACAGAGCGACTTAAGCGACTGAAGTGACTGCTCATGTTCGTCTCGAGTAGAACACCGACGGCTGTGTCCCGCAGTCCTTTATCTTGACACGAAGTCAACAACAGCTTCAAGTCATCAACGTTTTTTCCGCCGTTGTGCAGCACTCAGCAGTGTGCCAACAGCTCAGGAATGGAATGCGCGCCTTCGTTGCCAAGCGTGAACTTCACAGACAAAGTTAGGCAGAAACTTGAAGGCGTCAAGCTGGGGAATGGCGAAGTACTCGCCGATCGAGCATTTGAGCTCTGCACTCTTGTCAGCCCTGTACACTGGCGCCTGCCGAAATCAGATACTAGCTTTGCGATGACGACCTCCCGCCGGTACGCGCCGGCTGCGCTGACTGCGAATGATTTTCACGGATTATTCAGACGCTCTCCGAACGATTTCCGTGTGCAGGACAGCTACACAGTACAATACTCACACTTGCAAAGAGGCAAGCGGTTGCCATTGACCCCGCTCAACGGTTTCGCGAAACCCCGAATGCGGGCGGCCCTAGCGCTGGTTAAGAATTTCCGGCTCGCGATTGCTCTACAGTTCACCTTTGACAGGCTACATCGACTAAATCTGGTTAATCAGATGTGTTGTGAAAACTCCCTGTGTCCTTCTGCTCATCAGGACTGCTCTGATGTGCCGCATCTACCCCTTCCTACCACAGTTCTCCATGAAACAGATTGAGCACCTTTTACTCCTCGCCGAGTTCGAGCAGCTTTTCCAGGATATTCTGCCCGGAGTGCGCGTGAATGTGCGAGAACTAGTTTTCCACGAGCCGATTGCCAGAAACCAGGTAGCTTGCACTATTTCCGAAGCGTTGAGCTCTGGGATGTACTACGTCGCGTACCGTTACGTTCCAAGGTCCAACACTCTCCTCATCGTCCTCTACGAAAGGTATGCGCTAGACAGGCGAGATAGCGTATTCTGAGTGCATCAGGATCGGTGCGCCTCAACGGCGCAGTCTGCGCTATTTATTTCTCGTGAAGTTTCAAACGGCACTCGTGCATACACCTACATATATTTGCTTTACACACCTGTAGATTGGTCATCAGTGCTGCAGTCGGTCGACGACACATATACGCTATAAAGCAAAACTGGTGTGCATGTTTGAGGAGGAGATGCTCACCCCCGCGTCCGTCCGTACAACCTGCGGGTTTGTGTACTTAAACGCGTACAGTGCGCGCACACGCATGCGTCGGCTCTGCTGGAGCATCTGGTCACTTGTTATTGAGCAGCCCCCTCACGCAGGCTCCTCAGCCTTCTCTGTTTCAGCATTTGTGTCCTGCTGGCCCAGATGCAGTCCTTCTGGCATCCTACGGCACTCGTGGATGTCTACTAGGGTCATCCCTTTGCCATCCTTCAATGAATGGAGTCACATTTTACGCCCCGTCTACGACAAACTGGCAACGAAACCTCTGGCGTTCGTTAGTCTGAATAAGAATCGCCATGCATATATACGAGCAATCGAGTCTACCCTAGTTGCCGAAGGCGACGCCCGAATTTGTAAGACCGTGTACTGCTGCGGCGCTGGCAGATCCTTTCATTTTCCAGGTTTCCGTAAGCTCTGCACGGTCGACACTTCCCAGGAAGCGCGCACACGAACGGAATTACCTAATGGACGGTTCACAAAAAGTAAGTCAGTAATCCCTGGAGGAATATCCTGCGCGGATATTCTTCACGTATAATACTCCTGTTCAGTGCCACACTGACCGACTTTCGCAGACCGCGGACTCACGGTGACACAGGTCCTTCCTTGTAGCCGCGTGAAACGACAGTTACCGCCGTTGTCGCTGTACTTACCTACATTCCACCTGGGTTGAATCAGAGAGAACAAAAGCGGAAGAACATGATGTAACACGCTGGTCGGAGCATCAGCCACAGCCTCTGCGACAGTGGGTGTCAAATACTATCTCAACAAATGGAACAACGCTTTACCTACGACAGGATTTGGGCTGGAAAGCACTGATGATTAAACTGAGGCAAAGTCTAACAGCTCTACTACAACGTCAACCTTGCGCAAGTCCTCTCGCGGTACAAAATTCTGGGAACAAAACGGGGAAGGAAAGGGAAAGCAGCTGTTCTTCCGGGAAAGAGAGAGATCGGGACAGACATGAAAGGTCTGCTGTGAATGTTGAAGCGCTGAAGTCACCTCAGGATTCTGGGTCGGTGGGGGCAGATGGCGGGAAGCCTCTCGTCGCGCCAGCACCGCTGACGCCTGAAAAAGAGAATGTTGCAAAAGATAGTTTGGACTGGGTAGAGGAGCAGTCGCGAGAAGAAGCGGCAAAGGCGAGCGTCCTCTTGGCGCACTTTACAGAAGGAAGCCGACTGCGCGTAGCACTATGCACGAAGGGACTGTCGGACTTAGTGGAAGCTTGTAATCTCCCTGTTTCTGAAGCAGTGGCTTCGCTGGGCGCTGAAGTAACTTTAACGCTCAACACAGGTATTGAACCTGAAGCGCCGTCACACTCGTACAAGGACTCGCCCTGTACCTTCAGGTCCCGGAGAGCTGCGTTCAGCCCGCCATTAGGGCCAGTCAGCTTACGACAGGGTGCACCATTGTCTCTTCCAGTCTCCAGATGTATACGTATATGTACATGTATATCAGACTCATCCACCGTAAGCTTCAAGCAACCGCAGATATGCTGAATAGTGTGCGCCACGGGGTGGCTTGGAATTCAATTGCTTGTCCTCGGGGGGGCAGGCGACGCTCGGACGCCCCTTGTGTGGTTTTTCCTCAAAGGTACGTCTTCCTGTCGCCAGCCTTTCTGCCTTCTTACGACGCAGGCCATACAATCCAGACAATGGTTGATGGGTCCGTATTGGAGAGTAATTACGGTTCACTGTGGGGCCGCCTGAAACGCAATTACGGGTACGCGTGTGGCATACGCTTTAATGACGTCGTCAGGGGGACAGGTTCCAACGCCATTAGGACAGGCTTCCCTTCTGCTGTGTGTCCTGCTGCCAAAGTGACACCTCACTGGATTCCTTCCAGATTGTTGATTTGGTACGCAGAGACCTCTACAATGGAGAGGCACAGTCATGCAATTTTGCAAGCTGTGTAAAAGGTCCCATGGACTTTGCAGATCCAGCCACTCTTGCACGCGAAACCTGCAAGGCGCCTCCATTCACATGGGATATGTCAACGCCTCCTTTGCGCTTTGGCTGTGATGAGGATTATGAGTTACATCGGCGTACTTTTCCCGACGGAAGGATTCTGCGCGTTTTGCTGTCGGGCAGAGTCGAGCTTTTCTTCCCAGTGAGTGCTCTCCATCATCCTGCGCCATAGTCAAACGTAGGGAAGTACGCGGCACAAAAGGTTTACTCACGCAGTCGATATCTTCCCTCAAATGTTTACCTGAAGCTGCACCGCCTTTCCACGCACCAAAGCCACCCAGCGCATGAGAATCTGAATGTCTACTTTATCTACAGGACGGGACGGTCGCATTCAGAAATCCACTGCCAGCTGAAGTTGAGCAGAGACTTTCCAGTACTGAGGCCCCACCACCAAAACACCTCACCGGCCTCGCAGGGTTTTATCGTTCTCTCGAAACGGAACTGGGAAATCCGTCCGACATTTTGGATCTGCAGCGTCTCTTATCGAAAATTGCCAACGGTGTGTAAAAGAGACAGAAAACATTCTACGTGCTGTAGCAGAGGTATACCGCCTCCTTGTCCTCGCCGGTTGCGTTCCTTCTGTTACATTGAGTTTTTCTCGAGCACACTGCAGAAAGATTACCTTTGTTGGCTTACATATTTCGAAGGAGCAGTGAAAGGGAATGTAGCAGGGTGTGTTGCGTCGTGCGCGCGCGCAGGCGCGCCAGACCAGAGCTTCCCTGGACACTGGATCTTCTGTTTGTCTGACGGATCGCGCTTCGGCTGCTTTCACGAACGGGAAGCGGGCGTTAACAGCACCGTCCCCGGTCCTACGCAGACTGCGTCATCGGCAGGCAGCAGTCCAGCTGGTGGAGACACAGGTGAGCCCATCGTGTAGCCTGCCTGTTCCTGTGCCTGCTGTTGGGTGTGCAACAAAAGTGAGTGAATGCGTTGAAGGATGGCTTGCCACGTGGCTGCTGTGCATCAATCGTAGTAAAAAAATTGGGACGGCTGATACTTAACAAGTCTTGGGCGAGACCGGTGGCGGAGGGATGGATGAAATATGACCTTCCTCCTCTAAAACAAGCAAAGCTTCAGAATTATCGCACGAAGGAACAAATGGCGTTGAGGGAAAATCACACCTTTCGTGTTACCTCGGTGCCTGGAGCGTCCACCTCTTACAAGGTGGGCTGTCTACGGCACGTTACTGAAAAGGATCTTATCTTCTGGCCGCCTCTTTATGACAAAGTGCGGCTCAAATTCTTTTGGACACGGCAAAAGGACAGCGGCGTGCTTTGAGCTTTCCAACAAAAACTTACTTTCACTGACACCGTAGACGTCGCGACAGGAAAATAGTGAGGAATCCCAACGGCCTCAAAGTCGTGGTGCCACATTGGCTAAGACAAGCTTTCGTTGCTGAGTCCTGCGGTGCTTACTCTGTACATGAACGGCAAACAACCAGAACACAGTTTTCCATCCGGACGGCACCCTTTCGATGCTGGACTCTACACCGGCACGTCAAATTATCATCATCGAAAACGAAAGATGCTGCCACATTCGTTCGTCTCTCCGTCGCGTTGAGGGTGTCGCGGCATCTGGCACGGAAGAAGAATGGAAGGCAGATGTTCTGGTTCAAGCTCCAGGGGGAACGAAAATGTGCATCAGTTGCGGGGTAAAAAGGTACATAAACTATGGTTGCTGCGCAACAGCTAACTTCCGACCGTAGACAACGTCACCAAGTGCACACATAAGTTGATGGACCAGCAGAAACGACTTCTGAAACATTAGCAGTCACCAAGATGAGGTGGTCACAAAGAAAATACTTTTGACTCGCCGAGCTTATAAACGAACATGACTGTCAACAGCGGAATGCATTTAAACCCTGGGACTAGCAACTGCTCCAAACCATGAACTCAAATTGTTATGTAGGCAGCCAAAGCTGGAGCAAGATCGGGATACTCAGTGTGCAAGCGTTAAAGTCTTGCGAAATGACGGATGGACTCTACTGTCGCACGGGAACGGACAGGTTAGCAGTGTTCACGTTTTGCTCAATTAAATAGCAGTTGAGTTTCCTTGGTGCTGAGGTTAGTTGCCGTCGCATCTTAAAAAGCTCCTCAACATGCGCTCTATGTGAGTAGGGCATATGCTGGAACAAAGATGACAACGACGCCTGTGCATCTCTGCGTCTCCGCTGCATGTCATACTACACTACCAGTTGTGCGTGAAACCCGTAAGTGTGTCGCTCGCCCCCAGCAGAGATCGCGCCAGCGGAATTTCGGAAAGGGAAATTTTCTGTCACTCTGTAATAACTCCGCAATTCCAACAACTTTTACCAGACATCATCTTAGCGGTTCAGTGAATGGTTGCGCTGGAAGTAACGGGGGGGGAATGAGTTTGAGCAGAGTCTGCCAAACGGAGAACAAAAGTATCCCAAGAGCAGCGCATAACTAGAATGTGTTGCCGGCTGTAATACAGGTTGATGTTGAATGGATTGAAGGGGACATCAAACACTGCAGCCTCGGATCAGAACTAGGGAGAGAAGGGCAGCAGGGTAGTAACAAGCTCAGTTGTTTCTTGAGAAGCGGCGAAATCCGAATGCTCTCAAAGGACACAGATGTTTTTTTGATACGGTACGTTCGTTGTGGGAGCAATTTTCCACCGAGCATGTCGATCTTCTGAATTCTGCAATGTCAGTAACACTGTCCGTTGTTCGTACTCTTTTGTTGAGAAGATCCACTGTCATTTTCCGCAAGTATATCTAGTAATCTGCATTGCACGTAGTCAGTTATTGCTTAGGGGAGACAGTAGGGTGGACGTAGTCAGAGAAGGCTACGTCTTTTCACTACTCTATTCAGTGGTCTGCATTGCTTGTAGTCAATTATTGTTCAGAGGAGACGGCGGAGTGGACATTGTGGGAGAAGGCCGTGTGTGTCCCCTTCTGATGGAACCCTCCTGGACGTTTGACCTGCCATCTTTTGTACCATTCCAGCCAGCCAGGCGGACGGGAGTACAGGCGGAATCGAATGCGCGGCTATTTGCAATCAAGTGTGAAGATGGTAGTGCAGAAGAGTTCCTACCAAGGCAGTGAGTACGCAACAAATTGAGAACCCGACTGGCATGTCTCCGTCCGGAGTAGTTTACAATCGACAGACAAGCAATCAGGATTGAGTGCGTCCTCGTGTAGCATTTGAAACCTCACACATTGCTAGATATGAAGACGCATTAAACGTGGGCCCCTCTGCGTGGAGAGCCATCGTTGAACAGGTTTAACACGAATGCGCACCTTACAGAACAAACCGCCTGCGTTCGCAGAACCGGACTTCTTAACTGGAGCCGCGAGAAATATCACCTGATGCCACATGAGCTTGAGGAGGCGTCTGACCATAAAGGCGCAAGGTACGAGGTGGAGTAGGTAAACTCGCTCTGCTATAATGTATCTGCGTTCCAGGAAGGTTTGCGCCTATTTGAAGAGCTGTAAACACGATGCCCGGAGCATAATTTTGCCGATCCGCGAGCTTGGACACCCATTTGAAGGTTGTCGAGGACACTCGGTTTTCGTGACAGCGTCGTCTTCTACTTGCTCGCTACCTCTGAGTCAATCTGCTCTAAAAATTGTAAGCCTCTAAGTCATGCTGTAGCGCGTCGCATAAACGCTCAACGCCCCGGTGACCAGAGGAACAAAGCAAGACGACGTCAAATTTGAAGCTGTGAGGTGTGCTTTTTTTACCGTCCGCTCCGTCACTGGTTACCTGTAGGAGCTCACTACACACTCACTTGCGCGTTACAAATTAGTCGTGCGCAGTTGGTCGGTAGTGGAGGTCCAGCCTGCGAGATTGTGGTACCTGTTCCTAGAATGAGCGTTGCTTGACCTTCACTGCCTCCCCGACGAGTTGTTTGCAGTCCCCCGACGCTGACATCCGAGCGACAAGATCGGCTACTTCCACACAGAAAAATAAATTCAGCATTGTCAGGTCTGGAGCGTGCTTACGACGCAGGCAACAGAAGAGAATTGACAGCTGTAGTCAAGCTATGGGGGCGCCTGGCTAGAGCCACGCCCGTACTGCAAGTAGATAACTTCGAGTTGAGCGCATCTTTGCGGTGCAAGCACGGCGTCCGAACTGTTGCGAACACGTGCTCTAGGGCGACACACAGAATTCTGCCGGCAGTGGCTGAGACTTGCTCCACCTGACCTACGTGCAATGCAATGTACGTCTTCTGAATGACCAATGCGGCAGGCATCTGATTGAGTACCGACACCTTGACGAAAATGAGTGGAAGGACTTTCGGTCAACGTGCGCCCAGTATCTGAGTTGGGAGGCTCACGTAGCTGAGCACAACCTGTCCTACTTGCTGCTTGAACACTGCCCTTCCGACTACCACTTCGAAGCGGGTAAGCAGTGGGAGACATTTTGCCTACTTCCACAGTAGTCGGATGTTCCGGCACCTGTGCGGACGCAGTGCACGGACAGCAGTTTTCTTCAATTTACTGTTGATGCTGTGAAGAGGTCGCTGCTGGCTCCTGCCCTGCCGCCACCCTCACACTTCTTCCTGCCACGAGCCTCGCAGCGCCCGACGTACACCACGGGGTGAGGAACATTAGCTTCTACAGGACCCAGTTACTTCCACTTACGCATTCGTAAGAGGTTTTGCGTCTGCATAATGCATTAATGCATACACCATTCGATGGCCATTCATCTTAGATTAAGAGTGACCTTGTGTATCTACTGGTCGCAGGGCCGGCTGGGATCCCATATACTAGCAAATCCCGGGATGTCAACATTCAGCAAAGATGTGCCACATCTGGAGAGCAAATAGCAACTGATGACTCAACATCCGCAATACGCGAAATCCATCCTGGTGCCGCGGAGAGAGGGTCGCTGGCTACGTCAGCCTTAACCCAGCCAAGTTGGGGCAACGGAGAGAGTTTGTCCCAGATGAACCTCCGATTTCTCAAATTGCGCAGCCACTGTGAGACAGACGATGTCCCAGTCGGTCGACGCAATGTGAGCTGTTCACAGTGACACTGATTCGCGCTGGTAAAGTACGACTGCAAGGATTGTTTGCGTCGACGTGCTGAAGAGGTAGCTTCCGCAAAGATCGAGCCGGAGATCCGCCCTGACCGTGAGAGGTCCAACAACCCCATCGCTTGTTGAGCGGTGTCTACCTTCACTGTTTGACTCATAGCATCTCCTCGGCTCAGCGCTAGGATGTGTCGCATCTATGTGTTACAGTGCCCCCGCTACGGCGCGACGCAAAGGAGCGGCAGCAGGTACTACGCCGAATGGCGACTTCGTACGCTCCTCCCGAAGGTATAACAGTGAGCGTCGGCAAACGTCCTGAATGCGTCTGGGACAGCAAACGAGAGCATTCCTTCTATTTGGTCCACGGAAGAAGGACGTCTTTAACAGGATAGGATTTTAGATATGGAGGTGAAAATAAACATCGAATCGACCGCTAAACAGAGGATAGCTCTCAACAGCCGCCAGATTAATACGAAAATGTGAACACACACATTTTACAAAATGTGGAACAAGCTCACGCTCGGGGGGCGTTGTTCACGCAGCAGTAGCTGCCTTGCACAGCTGGTGGCGCGCTTTAAGCTCTGCCTAGGGACACCGAAAATGTAGTTTTCTACGTCCGCTCCGGAAGCCTGCGAACACCAAAAAGTTTTTGGACCCGGTCTTCATTAGACTTCCACATATGTCGACGGCGTACGGGCCCCTCAGGCGTGTGATAGCGATACGGTCCACTTCCCGATTCCAGAACAGAATTTGTTTTGTCGTGCCGCCAACTAATGAGTATCTTCGAATGGAAACCCGTTCACGCATGTTCGATTCCAGTCAAAAAGCTGTTCACCGCGTGCTCCCTTTTTACCTGCTGTGGAGTTGACTGTGTGGGATCTGCTTCAGCGTACGCTTGCGCCAAATTGTACACAAGGGTGAAACAAAATGCACGGGTACTTCTTTCCCCCATAGCAACAGACAAATATTATTACCTGTCGTGCACAACATCCTCGCGCACGCGCTGCGTTGCTACGGAGCAGCATTTTGTCCAGCAGACGGACACGTACACTGAAATGATGTGTAGTCTGTAACTAAGGATAATAGGATCCAGGGGGACTGGGCACGGCGGACTGGCGCGAAATGGCAGCTGCGGTGCCGCCCTACTCATTCGAATACCATCCCGCAATGTGAATAGAGCCCTCGTGTGGCAACTCGCGCTTTACGAAGTGCTAGTCTACTGCTTCTTGACGTATGTTCTACGCCTACAAACTCGAAGGCGGTGGTCCGTGCGCATCACATTAAGCATGGTTGAATTGCCCCAAGCCCTCCATAGGCCGGCGGGCAGACATTCGCGCGTTGAAAACACTTTTACCGTAAACGCGATGTTCGTCAGACGTCTCAATGACGCAACTGAAATTAATAAGACCTACGTCCCAGAGATTAGCCTCCCAGTAACTACATTGGTCTTGCGAACTACATGGTGCAATGGGAGTTTGTAAGACATGAAATGCAGACTAGCCTGCCAAGCCTCACATTGCTCCGGGGATACAGCCACCACTGCCGAAAACATCATTCATCTGACTGCTTGTTACTCTGTGTTCCGCTCCCAACCCTCCAACGTATTGCACTGATTCCACGCTCCGGCACCCCCGTGATTAGGCTTTTTCTTATTAATCACCGTCCAGTGCTCAACGGTCACCGTGGTTTGCCGCAGAGCGGGACGCGGAGGGAACGCACCGGTTCTGGACTGCGATAAATAATGACTTTCAAACGTATATTTCCCCTAAACACACAGCGGTGTGCTTCACTTCCCCCTGTGACGCATTCACTGTCCTCGAGTAGTAGAGACGTAGTAATGCGCGCCCCTACCTCCGTAAATAGGGTAAGCTGACCTTTAGAAGAAACATTCGCTGACCAACCTGCGGTATCTATTTCGCGTTTATCCCATTCCGTACTTAAGCGCAAAGGTCTCTCCGCTTTGAGTGTGAACTAGGGCGGCTTCTTCTTACCATGGGAAAGGGTGCCCACAACAGCACTGTGACGAATCTGTGTGCACTTAATCTCAGCGTGCGCACGACATTTTAGCAGTTGTGAAAACGTACAATATCCTCAAGTGTGCCTGCCGCAAGGCCGCCTTCCATTCCATCAGTCCGCTACAGCCGATTGAAACTCATCCGTTGATATTGAGAAAGTGGCTGAACTTCCGCAAGAGAGATGTCGCAGTCGAACAGCTCGCTCAATACGCGACGGGCACAGCTGTACACAGTGCGGCGAATGTATAAGAAGCGCAACATATAAATACACATCAACGACACATGCTTCTTCCAGAATGAAACCACAGGTGTCTCTTCTTTGCAAACGCTAACTACAAGCCTTGTAGGCAGTTGTCCTTTACATTATATCAAACCGTTAGCCTCAAGGTATTCACGCGTAGCGGGCGACTTTGCACGGATTCGACCCTGTGTAAACCCACTGGGGAAGCGCTCCGACAGCTAGTAAACCAGCCGTCGCTTGCCAAAACTATCCTGCAGCTCCCTTCACCAGAAGTGCTCGGATGAGCACGAAGGAAGGCTAAAAAGCAATGTTTCCGCACGAATATCGTGTGAGGTCAAATTCGTGGGGTGCTCATTTTATCTCAACTTCAGCGCCGGCGTCCGCAAGTATCTTCCGAGCTTCTTCTGCTTTCTCCTTGCTGACGTTGCTGAGCACTGTATTTGGAAGCGCGTCTATAACGCCCTTAGCATCCTTGAGGCCGAGGTCAGGCCTAACCGTCCGCAGCGTTTTTATGACTCCGATTCGTTTCTCCAGTGGAACGGACTTTATTTCCACGGAAAAAGCCGTCTTTTTCTCTCTTGTTGGTTGTTCGGCCCCTTCCTCCTTCTCCGTCCCGTCCTCCTGCGCTTTGTTGCCTTCAGCGAGATCAGCAGCAGCAGCCCGCACTGCTGCGACGCCAAACGATTGCTCGATGAGATTCACCAGCTCACTAACTTCTACTATCGTGAGCTTTTTTATATCCTCCAGCAATGCTTGAGCGCGAGACTCTGCTGTCGATGAGCATGCGACCGTGTTTCCATGCGGCGTCCTAAAGGCCACACGACGCCTATGTGCGTCCTGTGTGTGAAATGCTCCGCAACTTAAAAGCCATACATAAGGGAGACCGGCCCGGGCGCTGCCGTTAGCCCGACTTGAAACGCGTGAAGGCTTTACTCGGGGCACTAACGTGGCAGAGCACGAAGAACGCTCTACACAAGCTGCCGGCTGGAGCGTACCAAGGTTATAGAGATAAAGTGAAGACCTCGAACCACCAGCGACAGCGCAAACTGACGATAGACGACCTGTAGGGGTGCATGTAGGTGGAGCTTTTCTTTGAAGCAGAGACTGTGAGCTCATCCGTTGACAGCACCTTGGTCCGCGACACGTTCTCGAGACTCGCCCACTTTTTTGGGAGGAACACGACCCGATATAGCTGGGCAGATTGAAGGTACTTCTATGAGACAGGTTCAGGGAGCAGGAGCCCACAAGATTTGCGGCCGAGTTTTCAGTTGTTAAAGTCTGCACACATTTGAAATAACGATTGACAATCACTCTCGATTCAGCTGGCCACGATCGCGACCTCCGCTTCCAGCCAGAACGCGTCCACTCGTTACGAAAATCACTTGCATCGTCGGCAGCGCCAAAAACACCAGGGGACGATGCGACAGTAGAGACTGAAATAGAAGAGATACTTTTTACTGAGGATGCGGACAATGTGTCAGGAAGATAAATACAGGATTGAGGACACAAGCGGGTACACGCAGTTGCCTCTGAACTTATGGCTAACGGTGCAAGGAGCGACAGAATAACAAGTACTCCACTGTGTGCTTGAAAAAAGAAAAGGGATTTGTAACAACACAGTAGAATTGATGGAGAGCTAGAGGGAAGTGTCTGGCGCCTTGCACACCCGCGACTGAAGCGGGCTGTTTCTCGTAAGAGCCAGATACAAAAACATCCGCATAAGAGATGCGCAAGCCTCCACGCACGAAGCGGAGGGCTACCTAGGTGTAAAATATCACTTCGAGACAAGAGAATAACGATAAGAGAGCCAAGAATTGGTGTACGAAGATTGCACAGCACGCTGGTGTCGGCGACCCACTTTTCTCCGAATGCGGCTGTGTACGGTGCAGGTGCGCTGTAGTGCAAACTCGGCATTAACGCTGAGCAAATTGGACGGCAGCAGCTGTCCGCGAACCACTTTCCTCGGAATGTGGCTGTGTACGGCGCGTTGTAATACAAACTCGGCATTAACGCTGAAAAATGTGGATGGCTAGAGAAATCAACTGCTGAGAATAGTAAACCTCGGCCATACGAATCGAAAGGAGCCATTCTGGAGCGGCGCGTGCCGCGTTTGTAAGGAGCTCCTGCAGAGAATTGGGGGAGCGAGGCTTGTGCACTGGGGCAAAATTACCAACGGACACCAGGAAAACAGTGAGCACTCTGTGTCCGTTTTGAGCGGCTGCGTATCCGCTGCCTCTTCAAGAGATTGCATACATGAATTTAAACATGTGTGTTTCGATGCCGAAACATCATGCAGGCATTGTCCGACAAGAAAATATTCTCTCTACGGTGAGACGTGTGTGAAGGATTACTACAGTGTTACTTTGTGTATGATCGAGTATTACCTGTAGATGCTGAACCGCGCAGTAACACGCACTGAGAGCACTCTTCTTAGCCAACCTCCCTACACCAGAAGACGAGCACCACCAGTAGCAATAGCAAGCAGAACGCCATCATGCAATCGGCGGCAGTGCATGCGTGCATGCCGTCACAGAAGACTTCCGGAAGCGAATGGCCGGAGGGAGTCAGCAGAAAGTGCCGGACCGATCGCTTCGTTTTTGAGTCCCAAGAAACCGGACTAAAAGCCATGAAAATCTACTAGTGGCGAGAGTGGGACCGTTTCATATCCAGCTCAAGCACTGTTCTATTGCCCCTTTTTGCTATGGGTTCTGTGTTCCCCCATTCGTGTGCCCTCGTCCGTACCACTTTCGAAGGTCTATCCTTACGCAGGCGAATACTTAGCACCGGTATCACCTCTGACAGCTGACCTGAATCTCTGAAGTGAACACACGTGGAAGAGTGCGGATTCCATACTAGGATGTTTGCATACCCGTGAAGGAGGGCATCTAGGAATGACCTGCGCAGAGATGTGATCGTCCAAGATTTAGCGGTTAATCAGCGTACAACAAAATGTTTGCTTCCGTGCACTAAATGGCTGTGTGCAGGCAGCACCTCAGCGGCGTTCCTTCACGAATACTAGTTTCTAGGCGACAAATAACCTTTGCTGCCACCGTTTGCGCACGCGCTGTCACAGAAACAGTTGCCACTCAACATTTGACTACACTTTCGAACGACCAACCCACGACAGTATTTAGACGCGAGCGTTCCAGCCGAAAACAGAACCACTGAGTGTACCGGCCAAACAGGCACAGCGGGGACACTAAGGGTGAAGGTGGATCTATAGTGAAGTATACCACGCGTTTCAGCGCCCTTGTTTTTGTCCTACACGGGTAGAGTACACGTAGAACGGGAATGGTATGGGTGAAGATAACTATATAATGGAGTACGGAACACGTTTTCACAGCCCTTTTTTTGTCCTACAGGACTGAAGTATGTGGTTCACGTGACCTTGCGAAGCAGCCGCACCTTAGGCGATGCGGTCGTGCAATGGGGATTGATGCGCACTGCTGTAAAACGCGTCGCTAAGAATTTCTCGCGGTCTGGTTAGATGAAAAGAATGTTTGCGCTCGGTATCCAAAATTTGGAAAATGTCCTTCCCTTGCTCCGGAAAAGTCTTCTACTCGGCCTCACGATTTTGCAGCACGCGCAAGGCGTGCACGACTTTGCAGCGTAACATTTGGGAAAGGGGCTTTTTGGGAAAGTGAACATAACGCTGGATACAGAAACTCGAGGATGAACAGGTCGAACTCATAATGAATAAAATTCGTAGCTACGTGCGCCGATCTCTCTGGATGTACGCATGCACTTTTGCAGCTTGCTCCCCTCTTACCGGGTGGTGTCTTCCCCAGATACGGTCAGCGCTTACCTGGTAAGCGCTCGTTTCTACCCTGCTCCTTAATTATTTGCTAAAAGAGTTGCTAAGCTCAAAAAGACAGTGCGCGGCTACCCCCCTCCGTGTTCGCATCCGTTGGGCACACTAGTGGCCGAAGGACGCAAAAGCGCGCAGTCGACAGGCCACTATAGAAGGTATATCTAGCCCGTGCGGTCTGTCAGGGGAGACTGAAATATTCGCGTGATGGAGCTTACTTCTTGAACAGCGTCCACACCAGTGGAACATTACGCTCAGCGTCTACTGTATGTAACGTGTAGAGCATTTTGTGGAAGGTAACGCTCACTGCGCACCTTACCGCTGCATAGAACTCTTTCACATGTGACACAGGTCCCCTTTAAGGGCGGCACACGTTACGTTAGGCATGTGGCACTGCTCTGTGTGGCACTACCCTAAAGTAGTATGTAGAAGACTGTGAGCTTGCGTAGTGTGGTGCGTTCTTACAGTGTGCTGCCTAGCAGTTGGATTCGAGCATTGGTTGTGTGTCCACTGTAAGGGTACGCGAAAGCAAGGCCACTAGCTTGCAGTCGCAAGGACAGTCACTGCGGCAGAAAGACGTGCAGTTAGTATGCCACTGGTTTCGCTTTCTGGATAGGTACTGATGGCACGAGCTCATGCACCCGAGACCGGCAGCACGTGCTTCCTGTACTTCACCTCAAAGGGGGTGGTACACTTTCGTACGTTGCCGATTAACCGCATACGCACACACACATGCTGATTTATGTGTATGCCATAGGTGTACGTCTCTGTGCGTCCGTATGGCGAAGTGTTAATGTGTGGGAAATTCGAGCAGAATAGTAAAGCCACTAACCAGTAGTAGTAACCTACTCTCAAAACGAACTACGAAAGTGCACTCCGCGTAGCTGAGGCACGTGAAATTCGTGTTTGCTGTTCTGTTAGCTCTCCCGTGGGGCTGCGGCAGAGCGTGCGTCGCAGTTTACGGTATAGTCGACAGGGGGAAACCGTGAATAAATCTTGTGTAGGCTGCTTTACGAGGCGATTCTTGACGATCTTGCAACCTAGAAGCTCACAGGGCGTGAATGGGAAGAGAGCCTCAAGCAAGCTTCAGGATGGAGAATACAGCAGCCAGATGTGCCAAGGTGCGCTCGTCTGTCTCGGCGCCGCCATCCAGTATAACTTCCTTTGTTGCGCAGTATCCTGCATCGCTGAAGAATTTTCGCAGCGCCTCTTGACACCACGCTGGGCAACAGCTGTCTCTCGAGCCGCAGAGGAAGAAGAGTTTCGCCTGCACGCCAGTCAAGACACTGCAGGACGCGTTGCTGTGCTGCTCGAGTCAGCTCTGCGGCAGCTCTGCTAAGTAGGAATACCGCTTCATATATATAGATATCCGTTCGAATGCGTTCCTTTCCTTGGATGCCACATAGTCGCATGTGTGCACACCTGTATGTTTTCGCCTAAAATCAGGTAGCCCGGTACTCAAACGTACCTTTTGTGCTTCTTTGTTTGTCTTAGAGAGCAGAAACGAAAGAATGTGCGCGTCCAAAAGAGGCATTCCAATGCATACAACGGCCTCGACGCGAAACTGAAAAAGCACGCAGTCATCCTCTAAGTTAAGCTATGCTTTGGAGCTTGGACAAAGCCCGCGCGCCTGCGTCGCTCTCGTATGTGTTTTGCGTAGGCCGGAGAAAACAAGCGAATACATTACCCAAATGTCACCGCATCAAGGTGTGCATCGACCTAAGCAGATGCACACCTACGTATATGCCAGGACATGCGTATAGAGGTTTGGCGAATGCTATGCGTGCGGCCGACTACTCGAATACTTTTGTCCGCACATACGTGCCCTTCTCTCGACGGCTGCGCCGCTTTCGCAAAGTGCTGCGGAGAACTGGACATGTACAACAAAGGCAGCGGGGAGAATAATACACACCGGCGTAGCCCTCGGGTACCAGCTTCGTCCAATAATCTTACCTGCAACTTGGTGAGGGCAGTTAGTAGCACAATAAGGCCTCCTTCACCCACGCCGCAGAGCACTATATTTCGTGCTCGCTCCCCTGAAACACCCACTTTCTTTTCGATTACGTCCGCTAGATATTCGCAGCTGCATCCATCGTAGCACTGAGCAAGAATTTCCCCTTCATGAAGGGTGTTGTTTTCTGTGAGAGGACATCTGCCTGTGTCTCCGTCGGCAGCAGCGTTACAAGAACCCTTCCTGGCAATGTATTTCTGTGAATCCCATGAACTAGCGCTACAGCACATGCCGCGACTCTGAGTGTCATGACGGAGGCAAAAGTAGGCACACCTGGCTTCAAGATCCTTCAGGGCCTCAATCTCGCTAGGGGAGATCGTCACGGTGCCTTTCAAAGTACTGCTCAAGCGGTGTTCGAAATGCTTTTTGCCATCTGTAGGAGCAAAAAGCGTTTGAACGTGCTGGCCTGTCCACGAAGCGACATCTGCTGGATCCTGAGGAAGGGCGTTGAAAGCACAACATGATTTCTGTAGAGATATGCGTCTGCAAAGGTGTGCCGACCCCGACACGACGACCCGAACTGATTCGTCATCAACGCTGATACGGACGCATTAGCAGCAGAACACTGGAAGCTGATTTATACGATGAATCATGAAGTGCTTCTCCACTGGCGTACGTCGTGGCATGCGAAAGGGGCGGCCGGGAAGAGGAATGCTGCGTTTTGAAATGTTTCCCCCACGTTGTGCTTGTACCGTTTGACCATGATAAGCAATTCCTCGACAGTCTCTCCACGATCATGCACGAAAAAACACAGCGGGGTCTCCACGCTGCGTTGCTTCTCTGTAGGCGGAAGTTCTAGGTACGACATTTCGCCAGAACACGCAAGAAAACACACAAGGGCTAAATTGCAGTCGAAGCGTCGGTAGTCCAAGAGATTTGAGTCAGCTTTTGGCTCTCCCCTTCGAGTGTGTAAGCTGCTTCTCTTCGCTCACCGACACTCTGGTCATGCGCGCGAGGACAAACCGGCGTCTCGTCCTCTCGTCGAAGTGCACACGCCGCACTGAGAGCTCGATCTCTTTGCGAAAAAAGACTTTCCTGAAGCTCCCTGAAGCAGACGTTACAATCAAACATGTCAGTAAACTACAAAGACGCTGAGCTTTCCACACTGATAATCTGCCTTCAACTAGTGAAGTTATACCTCCACGCCATTCAACGAATCGTCACTTTCTACGCGTGGCTTGGTTATTCATTCAACTACGTGCTTGCCTGCAGCGTGTCACATCCACGTACGCACGATGCGTGGCTAGAAGGCTACGGAAGCCGGCTCAGAAGGAAGTAGAGAGCATTCAGCTGAGTTGCAAACAAGCTCAGAAAAAGACGCTATCTTGAGGAATCAGAGTGAAGATACGTCACCTGGCTTCCTGTTCTCGAAGAACATTGACTTTCTGCTTCTCCTCGAAAGCGAGCTTCTCGGCCTCTAAAGATGCAAAGGTCAGCAGCGGCTGCTGGTGTAGAGCGTCCCCGCTCCACGGCTGTCTGACAGACAAGAGCGCCGCTTTCACCTGAAGCGGCACACACTGTTTCAGACCCACGCAGAGTTTGCCGTCTTGTTCCTCTGTGGATCAGTTAGGGTGAGATTATATGCTGAAGACCCTTACTGAGGGAAAACAAACGGTGTTTCGGTGCTTATTGCACGCGCCAACCAGGGCGCTAAGAGGCCACTCACGATGTCTGCCTTCATCTGGAACACAGTTTACGCATGGAGCCACCGTCGCAGTAACTGAGATCAGAGACACCCCCACCACGCGTGGACGCGTACCGTGAACTCTGACAGTTCGTGCACTTCTGTAAGATTGACTATAAGTTTTCCTGCCCGGAGCAAAGCGCCGATGCACTCCAGTGCTTTCAACATTTTTTGCTGATTTTTTCTGCTTTCGAGCCATCCATTCAGATAGAAGCTCTCAACTCTAGTTCCCCAGCTGAGAACAGGGACAAAGGCGGCACAGCAAGAGTGGAATGCAGCGGATTTAATTTTGGTATTTTGTTACGACATCAGACGTACCATCCGTGTCAACTGAGAGGGCTCGGACATTTATGAGGGGGCACCTTTTCGCGTCAGGCTACTTTCGTACTACCGGTCGAGTTTCGGGCGCAATACGAGATAACGGTGGTGTGGCCTACGTGCCGCAGCTCGTCGATGTCGATAATTACTCAGTAACGGCCCAGTGTAAACGAAATTGGAGAAACGTACACGCATGTCAGCTAAGAGCAGAAAGCTCACCTTAATAGAATAGGCAGGGACGGCGCCCCGAGCCCCGCGGGCAATGTACACGCTTCAGCTTCGTAAGCCAAAACTACTTTGCCTCCTTTGACAAGCCACTGGATGGTCCTGCAGATCTGTTTGCCATGATTCAGTTCGATTGCTAATAAAGGTAAGCTTTGTCTTACTTTTGTAAGCTGTGCGGCCACGTCTGCCTCTTCGTCAAATACCTCGGAAGCTCCCAAAGACTTAAAATAATCTTTTATGCTTAAAGCGGTTGCGTCCTTTTGATGTTGTCCTCTGCATTTGAGACAGGTACGTGGGTTATGTATGCGAAGTAAAAATCGTGTACCGCGGAGTATACCACCTTGCAGCCTTCCATGTCAAATCCACGTGAAGCAGAGGTGACAGCAGATGCTCTTTGTGGTGAATGCCACGATGACTGCACAAATAGTGAAGGAAATGACTGAAATATCAGGTCCGATGTTCCGCAACAAGGCGGGGCTATGTCCACGTTCTTGATCAAGTTTTATTATTAAGCTGAGTGTGGCGTTGGTTTCTGGTCCTGACCTCCGCACGAAAAAAGAACGGAATCCTAAAAGGCGACAAAACTGTACCAGCAGCTGGCTGACCAAGCCGCCGCTGCCATAGAGGAGCACTGCGTCTCCGGGGCGAAGGTCGTGGGCATACTCTTGAAGTAGATGATACGCTGATGCATCACACATAACGCCAGACGACGCGCCAGAGGATGCGGTACGGCCGATTGCCGCGGGGTGCTGTCTGCACCATGCAATTGCTGCACAACATCCTATCTCTCACCGAGGAAAAGCTGCTTCGCTACGGCAGCCTGCTCGAGTCTTGGCAACAAATCTCTTGGAAGAGCCATTAAACGCCTTTCTTGCCACACAGCTGCCGCCCTCCAGCAGCCATCGGAGGCGGCGAGTGGCAAAACTATATCACCCTTTTTGAGTTGTTTTACTCCTCGGCCGACCTCGGTGACTTGCGCCACGCAGGAAGTGCCCAAGAAGAAATCAGCTGTTTCCTTGGGCTCAGAGGAGTTCACTGGGGTGACAAATGACGGTGCGGAAGTAGTCTGCAGAGCACGGGACACCAGCAAAACATGTTTCCGGGTGGAGTCAGTTGATACGACCCAGGAAAGGGAAGATACGCGTTCCTTTCCTTACGCGCAAGCGAGTCCCTTGTTCGGTTGTGTGACAGTGCATTGTCGGACAGTTCGAGTGCACGTGAGTGAAAGGATACCGCGAAACAGCAGGTTTCGTCATTTCCGTATAGGGGGACAGCCGCGGCGGCAAGCACATCCAGGCCCTCTCTGTCACATCACATCCATCAGAAAGAAAAAGAGGTACCGGTTCAACTAGTGATATTGCCAGCCAGAACAGGTACGTGGATCAAGCATCAAATCTGCTTACGCTTCGGCCTGTGCAATGTCTGATTTAAGTTATTACGAACATTGCAAGTGAGGCACCTCTATGCAGCTTGAAGAGCGTACCGTAGCAGGACGCAGTCGTAAGGTAGAACTGGTGCGTGTAGAATCCGCACGAGTACATCTCCCCACTCCAGCTCTTTTTTCAAAGAGACCTTCATTAGCAGGACACGCTCGTCAACAAAGTTGCCGGCAGTTTCATCGACTTTATCGCTCCAGGTTACTGGAGGTGGGTCGTTCACCCGTAGGGACCTGCGACGGCCGCCTCTTGCCCCGATTCTGAGACGCCTCTTCTCCTCGGTGGGTACATCATCAAATTCTGCTTCCCTGCGCACTCTGTCCTCGCCTGCTTTCCTTACGAATGCGGTAACAGGCCAGGTGTAATGATGGTGGGTCACTTCGTCTCTCGTTGTAACGACGGCGCCCTGCGTACGGAGAATGGTCTCGTCATTCACTACCGTGAGTGACGTTGCGGGGCGAGTTCGCAGCCACTGTTCGAAGCCATCTGAATGAGAAGGATGTTCATTGCTGATATTTAGACGCTGAAACAATTCCATGTTGACCGCGGTTTCGCGCTGTTGTGTGCGTACTTCCCCATCCAGGTGCTCTTGCATAACATCGAACGAGTGAACACCGCTTCGACGAAGCCCGCTGCGAACGAATTTTTCCTGGCCGTCCTGGCACTACACAAGAAAAACCACAGTCCCAAGGTACTGTCACAGTGAAGGGAAAACTTTATAAGCGCCCTACGAATTTGGCATCAATCTAGAAAGGGAAAAGCACGGCGTTCACTAGTCCTGTATATTGGCGAATGCGCCGAGATGTGAGCTCACTTTTGTGTCTTCGCCGCTGAAGAAACTGTTTGCAAACAGGCACCGCACAGCTGCGTCAGCCGCTCGAGTGCGCTCAGCCAAGTTGCCTCCATCCGCCGCACAGCTCTCCTTTTGTCTATCTTCTTCTCTAGTCCGAAGCCAGTTGTCATAATCTTGACGCGCTCGGCTGTCGCTGAGGGTTTCAAAGGCGTGTTTGACTTGAAGGTACTTTGTCTTACTGTCCGCCACGTCGGCGCCGCCGCACTTGTCTGGATGGTGCAGCTTGACGAGGAGTCGGAATGCCTGAACACATATATTCGACTAAAATTCGTCAGTAGACTAGCCCATACTGGCAGTTACAATCTCCGCCTCTCTCTGGTGTACAGGTGAGCCAGTTGTGTAACATGGAGGGGCTTTCACGAGAACTCAGCAAGTTTGGGTAGTCCCTGATAAGCAGGTAGCTTCAAGAGCACGGGTTGCTGGTCGCCGGAGGTGCTCAATGTGTCCCCGCTGTAGCGCGACGGACGACGTCATAGTTCACAGTGAACGGATCACTCGTTGAACGCAGTTGCCTGCGTCACCTTTTTCAACTTCAATCGCGTAGCTCACTTTTTTGATCTCCCCAAGCGATGCACCGGGCTTCACGCCCAAAATATCATAGTAACTTCGTTCCATCGTGGTTGTCGGCCTAGTCGTTCGAACACCGAGACAGGGCCTGCTGCACGGCTGGTTGAAGGCGATTTTACTGAGGTAGGCTTTAAAAGTATGTTAAAGAGGTACGCCGTTGAAACAAGAACAACCCGAAAAGTGTGTCCTAACTCGTAGAAAATCAGAATGTGTAATGTCGTCGCGGGAGACGGGTTCCTCGCCGGTAAAGCATAGCCGCTAAAGCATCGACGCCCACAGCGCCACAGCTTTTTGCTGACCCAGTTGTCTCCGTTGACACATGCAAAGGGGGGGGGGGCAAGTGTGCCAGGTATTTCGAGCAACCTAGCCACTTCTACACAACTGTGTAGAGTGTCTACAAACTACCCGCTGGCTGTAATTAAAACAAGCATACACCACACTTCAACTACGCAAGCCACATCCTATAGTGAAAAGGGTGTAAGTGCAATACCACGCATGAACGAGACGTCAAAATGACTGGCCGCTCAACGGAACACAGCAGCGAGATCCCGTTCCGGCCCACCGAGGTGGGCTTTTTGCCGAGAAAAAGGCCTAGAAGCATTCGTGTGTTGTGAACCGGCCAGATGCAATATCTAGACAATCCTACGATGACACGCAAGTCAACTGAATGGAACCGAGGTGTAGTGACTTAAACACCAGTTCTTGCTTCGCGCGATCCGCGCACATTTTGCAATCTCTGTGATGCGCTTTGGTGTGCTGACAGTTATACGATGTCCCACCACCAAAACAGATACAACGATCTATCCTTGTCGTATTTTGTGTGGGAACATGTCAAGCTCACAATGCTCGTGTCTCAGTTCGTAGGCAGTGACCTGTCGGGCACAGGTGTTCTCTAGTACTGCAAGCCAATAGCGGCTACGTCACTAATAGAGTTATGGTAGCGAGACGCTGCCCCGGTTTGAGGCTCAGGCTTCTTTGGGCACCACTTCATTAGGAAAGGACAACTTTACGTATCAGGCACGAGCGAGCTGATACAACTTCTTTTGACTTTCATTTCATCCGCATCCACCGGTTGTTCAGGTAGGAGGAAATTAGTTGACTTTTTCATTGTAGAGAGCAGCTCATGATCTGCTGGCGTCCATTGTATCACTGTTATTCGTACACCAGTAAAGATATTGTCAAACACAAAGTAGGCCTACGTTCTGGCAGCGCCGCTGCGGCGGATACACAACACGCAGCCGTGAAAACAGTAAAATGTTTTCTGCACCAGTGCCGCACGTAGCCTTAAACACATGAAGTCATGACTGCATGTGTGAGCGCTGGGTTGGAAAGGCCGTCGAAATATAACGGACTGTCGGAGAGACGCTGTTTACTCTGCCGGCAGATGGAGCTCCCGTTGAGGTAGGGATTGCGCCCACTGTTTGAGCTGATCTTGACACTTTCTTTGCGCTTCCGTATCGCTCATCGGAGTCGCTCTCTCAAGCACATTGGGGAACCAATAACCAAGTTTTTGAGCTTGTGGCCAAGATATGGGAGATTTCCCAAGTACGTTACCGGCTGTAAACAAGTCAGTTGCGCATTTTTGCAGCCGACCGGAAAAGCGTGTTTGTGCGTCCGTGGACTCAAAAGAAGCAGGCCGTCCTTTCCCCCGTCTGTAACTTGACTTCTGAGGTATGTGTTATATAGTCGTGATGGAGTCTCCGCCTCTTGTAGAACCGGACGTATATGCGTCTCGTATTGAAGGGAATCCCCAAGCTACGGAGCAACTCGTGTTGCAGCTAAAGCTTTCCCGCCGCGTTTCGCGAAGGGTCTGTCGCGCGTACCATGCCGTTCAGCTGTACATTGAGTTCTCATGCCGTAAGCTACATTGTTTGCATGCTGTACGCGGTCTTGAAGTGCACTGTGAGGCACAGCTGGACGCTTGCTACGCACAGTTCTTTATGTACATGCGCACCTGGTCCGTACAAGCATCCCATCAGCACTATGTTTCGGCCGGACCCGTCTCCGCATCGCCTGTTGCAGGCCCGGTACGCGCAGGCCACCTCACGCGATATCGTGGAGACCACCTGGCAGAAATGGCCCACCATGATGCCTTTTGCATGGGCCTTTGGATCACAGCGGGGAAACTGTTGAATGGCGCAGGCGTTCCCCGTTTCGCCGTATCTGCCAAACCAGCCACAGCCCCCGGAAAAATGTACTACTACTGCGGTGCTACGGTGCATTATGGGATGTGCCCAAGGAGACGTCACACCACGGAGTATGAAGGACTGAGTGACGTCTACTTTTGTGCGGCTCTGCGTCGTCATTTTCGACTGAAAGAAACTGCGTCTTTTTGTGTGCAAGCAGCATGTCTCCTGTCTCCGCAGTCTCTGCGTAACCTGGTCCAACACCGTTCAAATACTTCTATACACGTGCCTACGGAAGGAATACCTACGCCCACGTTCGTATGCGTAATGCTTTGCTTGCATTCCAGACACTCCAACGTCTTGAGTGGTAGTGTTCTAATAAAGAGGGCGTGGAGACAAAACGGCGCTCAGCGGAACGATTGAGGGGAGGTACTGTGTGAAGCAAGCACACACCCACGGTGTCCGTTGCCTGAAACACTTAAGATTGTTACTGTTTCAACTGCTGGGCGGCCGCTCCAGTAGTTTGTATATGTGACTGCGATCAAACCTGCTTACTTTGGAAGAACCATTCTTCTCTTTGATCTGCCGTTTCGTCCCTGACCGTGCAGGCGCACTGTTATGGCGTCAGGTTGTGACTACACGCTTGTGCACTTGGCTATTGAGGATCGGGAGGGCGTTACTTAGACTTCTGATACGTACTTCCAACATTCCACTTCCGACATCCATGTCCATATAAGCTCTACGGGTACAGACCCAGTTCCGCAGGAAGCACCAAGGTTTTCTCCGAGAAGGTGAAACCCTGCAACCTGATAGGAGGCACAGCGGAACAGCAAAGTATTGTAAGAATACCCGCGGAACAAGTAGCCGTTCACACTCGCGTCTGACTGCGTTGTCCCAGCGCTGCAAATGGTATATGTGTCGGCACTCTGAAGCGTGGTGCCCATGGTGATACATTGAAGCCGTGGGACCAGTGCTGGCTAGAAACACTGCTTACCCCGGTCCTGTATTTTGAAGAAGAATGTTCAATGTCGCACTGGCGCTTGCGTTCGAGGAACTCCAGATGCTGTTGGATGCGGAGAGCTAGTGCGCTGTTCCATTTGAGTGGCGGTGAATCACTCAGCCTTCTCGCAGCATTATGTTCACTCAGCGTAACTGATGTGGGACAACCGTTGAGCACTAGCAGAGAACGTACTTTAGAGGTCTTAACCACGAGAGGACAGCCAACGTGACACTCAGTTTCGTTACTGCAGACCATGGGGATGCTTGCCCCTTCACTGTCCTATGCAGTCCTGCGTACGACATTTGTGCTCGACGAACCCCCTGGGCGCTTCGTTTACGATACCTCCTATCCATGCATCTCATGGGGTAAAGTTCTTATAAGCTTCGAGCGGGCACGACCCAGACACGTCGATTATTTACAGCTATGTTAAAGTCAGGCTTGGTACGAGTCGCTTTGTGGAATTTTTCAACGCATGTTGCAGGAGCAAGAGCTTGCTTGTAAGCTTAACCTGACCCTCTTTGCGCAGATCTATTTGTTGCTCCATCCTCTCTTAATCATTCTATTTTTGTATTCATTTTGAGGTGCGTGAGAAGTTAGTTCCGAGTGAGGTCGCTTACTGGATTGAAATTCCTCTTCTTCCACTGGGATGCAAAAGAAAATCACAAGCCGGACAATCTCAAAAGAAGATCAGCTAGGGCGAGAAAGCCTTCGCAAGCAACTTTGCAAAAGTGAATAAATCCAGTCACGCCTGCGGGTTACAACTGTCCGACGCGCTGTTGCGCGAGGCTGCCCAGTCTGCGCGACGATCCTTGTTGCGTCTTCAGTGCAAAAGCACGTGCGCGGAACTCACCGGGGCAGACTTTGAAAAAATAGGTGGTCTTCACGTTGCGCCTACATTTGCCAGTATTACTCAATCTAGAATAATAAGAAAACCGCGTTCCATACCCGCAGCCTGGAAGTCTTTCTGCAGATACACCGGTGACGCCGTACGCGCCTGTCCATGCTGTTCGAACGGTTTCACAGTGCGCAGTCGGAGTTACCTCTGCATTTGAGTCCAACAGTGAAGACAGCGGCACAAGAAGAGACGGACCAGGATGGATTTCAGAAAGGCAATACAGCTTCCAGTATGCATTCCGCAAGATGGTATGCGAATGGGAGAAGCCTGCTCGTCAGACGACTCAGGAGAACACACGCTAGGCAAGCGTTCCGTAAGTATGTCCACCATTTTAAAGCTCACCTAGCCTCAAATCAGCCGTATAGAGCAGGTAGCTCAGCTCGACAACAGCTTCTGGAGGTAGACTATCGCACCTTGAATATCCGTAGACGTCCGATAAAATGGTCTCAAGCTCTAGGTATAACATAGTTACATGGTGGGAAGTTCAAGTATTAAGAATATACCTCATAATATGCTGTGTGGCTCACAAGGGTTCTGCGTCGTGTGACAGTTCTGCCTGTGGAAATGCTGACGCCGAACGTGGGCCGTCTTGTCATCCTCGGCCTGCTCAGTACATGGTCATTCATTGAAGGGCCCTGTGACATGGTGTACACAGTTTCCTAGTTGTGGACCCCCCGTAAATGAATTTTTCACCTGGTTGGGGTCCTTTTTCCATAGTGTCTGCATGCTTGTGAATGAGCGTACCTGGGCATCCCCATATCGACCGGCATCGATACCTGATCCATTCATATGCACACTTCCCTCCTACATGAGATACTTTGAGCGATAGCCGTTCACCATCACCGCAGGATGCAGTGCAGTCACTCGGCCTTGTCTGGAAGATCGGACATGCACCTGCGTAACCAGGGATTGTGCAGTCGAAGCGGTGAAAACTGCCTGCTTATATTGACCTGTCCAGGATGTACGCTGGAAACGATTTTGATTTGCAGCGTGCAGGTGTCCCACCTGCTGTCTCAGCTTTCCTGTCCTTTGGACAGGACGCCCAAGCAGTCGCTAGGAACACAGTCAGAACCTTGCTCGTGGAGTGCCCGGAGTCAGCCGCACGTGCTGCCAAGTTACACGTGCGTGTATGTCTTGTCTCATTCGCTGTAGATGAAAACCGTGCGCACACTAGTCACTTTCAGGACAAGTGGCTTGTGCAGGGTCTCTTGATGCATTTGTTAGGCAGCTCAAGAGCTTACTTCATTCTCAAATATCGTTTACAGAAGTGACCTTACCAACCGTCGATTCGAGCGGGGGAACCCGTGTCGAAAGCAGTGCTCGCGTATACGAGTTTCCGAATGCATCTCGTCCCGTCAGAAGCTCGTCGAGAGACGGCACATCCTTTAGCGCGGGATCCAGGGAGGCCTCTTTCTCGATTCTTGATTGCAACTTTACTAATCTTTGCCTCTGATTCCTGATGTTCTCCTTCCAGGCCTCATATGCTTCTGTGGCTGTCCGCCTCCGCTTGAGTGCGCTGTATATTGTAGCCATCCTATCTTGTACAGCTTGTTCCACAGCTGCAATACCACCTTTTTCCAGAATTCTTTCCCGCTCTTGTTGGGTCATCAAGATTACACTCGATGATCGCGGCTCTTGAAATGCCTCTTCGGGAGATATCTTTAGTCGTTTGGAAGGTGATCTAGGGAGACTCCGCTGCTCCCCTGAAATTCGAGGTGCTGTGCTTTGTTCTTCCAGAAGTACACTGGCTCCTGCACCGGCTCTACCGCGCTCTTCACCTCGTGTCCTGAAGAATTGGTAGGGCAGCGGGCTGCTACGATGTGTCACCTTCCTTACCTTCTGCCAGGCCGCCGAAGCCTTATAAGGGATATAGTGCATAGATGCGATTTCTTCCGTCTCGTCTGACAAGATTTTGTACCACGGCGAAGCCGGCCTTTGCTCCGCTTGTTGTCTGACCGCTTCCTTTCGCAATTTTCGCCACCATCTAGAATTTGTCGCCTGCCTACCACATCCTTTCTCCAATACCCGCTGCGGTTTCGTGAGAGGCCGAGATTGTTCCCACGGTCCAATTGGCCTCTGCGCCAACTTTTCTTCTTGCGTCTTTGGGACTTTGCAACCCTTAATTTGCTCAGTTCTCTCTTCTTTCGTCTGCAGTTTTGGATGCAAATGTAAAATGGAATGTATTCGCCGCCCAGGTATTCCTCTGGCCGTTTTATCTATTTCTGGTGGAGGTGTAGAACGTGTCGGCTGCTTAGCTGATCGCCCCGCCGTTGACTGCTGCGGTTCACCTGACTCCGGGGTGGTTGTAGAAGGCCTGCCTCGTGCCTTGTGCCTTTCGTCTCGTGCATTCTTTCGCCGCGTAGCATTTAACCGCCCCAAGTTGTTCTGCCTTTCTATCAAACGATGGTAGGGTACCTGACCCGCAGACGCTATCGACAACGGACGCTTCACTCTTCCCGGCAAATAGCGGGAGTGCAGCCGACATCGTGACGCGGCGAAGAGTGTTTCCAACGTAGAGAGGCACTTTCGGCTTTCGACGCTCTTGGCTCTGTTAACTGCTTTCGAGGGAAGGCCCGCTTGCTTGTGTTCCGGCTGCGCTTGCCGTGGGAGGAGAGGCAAAATTGCGGTCGTTTTTGTAACTTTCAAAACCACTGGACTCTGTGTGAGTTCTGAAGATGTAGAACTCTGGAATGGAACTTCATAGCGAAGAGTCGACCTGCTGGGGGGTGCCTCAGCGGCTGCCCGCAGAAGTGCTGCTGGTCTGCAGCACTTACTCAGGTTTGAATCACAGAGTACGTATGTGACGGCGTCAAGTCCCTTGGGCCACGGCAGTACCTTTACAGCCGGTCGACGCAGAGGGCGCGAAACCGTGCCTGATTTAAAGGCTTTCACTGCATTTATTAGTAAGGCGCAGCATAAAAGCATCGAACAGAGTAGCCGGCGTGCTACAGTCCCCGGCAGCATGGTTGGAAATACTGGTGGGACATGCGTGCCGCAGCACTATGCTGCTACTCTATGATCCGTTGACACGTGGCTGAAAGCTGGACTTCATCTGTCTGTACTATGTCTCCTGGCCGGAGGTGGCCACAATAACCCAGGCTGACGTGCGTCGTGCCAATTTTGACGGTCCTCGGTACGACTGCTACGCGACTGTGGCACCTGCGAATGCCGAGCTCAGCATTGTAGTCTGAAGCATACACAGGAGGTGGATTGACCGTGGTCTAACGAAGGGGAGAAAGAGGTGTCACTTCTGCTTCCGTGATACTCACCATCACCGAGATCAATGTCCCGTCTGTTTAGACGTCCGGCGTATGCGCCTTCTATTCGACAAACCCCCACATAGCGCTTGTTTCCATAGTGGGCGTTGAGAAAAACGAGGGAGCCACGCAACGTCGGAAAGTTCCTCTGTGCATTCCGCATAGCCAACATCGACTGCACGGATCACAGGACACACGCCTGCCTCGCCGCTGCAGAGGCAAGCCTCTGCTTGCTGGATGGATGTATACCATCCTTGCTAGGTAAACCGTTGCTGCCACAGCAGCAGAACGCCAGGTGACTACCAAGCCGTGTGGGTGTGTAGCAGTACAGTGGTGAGCTCGCTGGAAATATTTTTCGCCTGTTACACTGAATGACTTGCAGCGCGCACGCCGCCTGTGTTCGTTACGCGCACCACAGGCAACACGAAAAGTCCATATTGTGACGGATTTAAACCTTACGAGGGCTTCGACAGCTGTGCACACTTATCAGGGTCTTCAAGCTATTTATAACATACCCGTTTACATAACAGAACACCGGTGCACTGTGGCGCTTGCCTGCCTAATGATAAAGATGAGCTCGTCACAGATCGTTCTGTCCGCGAGTGCGACCTGTGCAGATCCTTCGCGAAAAGTTGGAACGAAGTGTAGGTCACCTCCGGGATGGGGAAACTTGTTCCTCTCGCCAACACGCTCCCATAAGCACATTGCAACGGCCGGCGTTTTGTTCGCGGCTTCTAAAGTAAATAGGGGAGTATATCCTGTTTTCACAACAGTTTGGTCGTTTACACCAGAACCACACTTGTTTTTATAGAGTTGACAATGTGGCATTTGTGAACCTGCGGTGCACAATTCTCGGAAAACCGGCGGTGTCAGAGCTGTCTGAAGTGCGCTTCGGCCATCTTGAGAAAGCTGGTGGAGACAGGCTTGAGCGGCGGGCCTGCAAAAGTAGCTTAGGGGCGCTGAAGCAGGCTGGTCCCGCGACCTGGCCACGGAAATGGACGCAACAGTTACCATCACGGAGCACACGTGGAGCGCGTGTCGGCGACGTATGGGCGCCGTGGTAGTTTCGAGGAGGCGCCCCAACCCCATAGAGGAGCTACGACAGAGTCCTCGGCTCTCAAGAGTCTTTTCCACATTGCAAGCCATTACTTCAGGCGAACGGTTTCCTTAACGAGCAATCTGTACTTGGAGAGCAGCCATGGACTTCTACAGAGCGAGTTTCGTCTAGGGTTCGTACGACGATCAAGCAAAGAACCGTGCAGAGGCAGGCATTTTCCCGTTTTGACTGCCGGGCCGGACAAACTTCGCCTACGCCTGCCTGCACAGCCCCTGCGAAGGTAGACTATAGGACGGACACCGGAGCACAGTGTGTGAGGCAGCACCACTCCACGTCGCGTGAACGATCCCTTGTGCGAAGCTCAATAGCGCCATTATAACAGCGCAACAAACGCAGCTTAGTGCTGAGCCGTCTTCTGTTTTCCTCACACCATTCTCGATGTCGCTTGCGAGGTTGTAGACACAACAGCGTTTGTTATGTGTGCAGAGGAAACTGCTGTTCACTACAGCAACACAAATGCTACGGGCCTGATATTGCAACTAGGGTACCTTTTTGCCGCCGACATTACACCGTAGAAGCCTCAGCTTCTGGTACAAAGATACACAGAAGCTGGGGGCCTAAAATTACAAGTAGCACACATCTGTATGCAGCCGTCACTACGCGATGAAGTTTCAAGTTTGGATACATAGAGCTTTTCGGTGGGCGTGGAGAGCAGCGGGGGGCGCGCCCTTCGCGAGATCCGGTATCACTCCAGCATCACCTGATCGGTAACTGCTGGGGCCGTGCAATCCTGTGCGATTCCGACCTTTTTCGATACCGTTTTGAGCAGTGGAAAACAAACTCCTAAAGGCACCCTTTCCGCCGAGTGAAGATGTCGAGTCGCAGAATGCCGCCTGGAACAACAGCCGTGGGTCCCAGACGCGGAGCAGCACTTTCTCGTCTGCTGTTCGCGTCCTGTAGCGCGCCCAAGACAGATCCAAGCGAATACAGCCACTAAGGCGCTTGTCTGCACACACCGGAGCGAGCCGCCCACGTTTACAATGCAGCTGCTGACGCCGCGACTCCCCCGCTACTGGTGGACAGATGATACACTTCGGCAGACGTGAAACCACAAAAATCCTGCTGCTTGCACGCGAGGTGTACCAGTACGCAGTTCAAGGTATTTTTTTATTACAACCTGAATAGCCGCAGCTGCCGACTTATACAACGGGCACGTATCCCGAGAGCAGCGTTTGCCTGGCGCTCTGCAAAGCAGTGCAAGGGACTATGCGCCTCCGGTGCCCTCGCGTGAAGCAGGTTTTCGGAAAAATGTCGCATATTGTTAATGGTTGACAATTTATTATCTCAGAATACGGTAAGTTAACTGGTAGTCCGCCCTGTTCATCGTTTTTGGTGAGCTCCAAACCGGTGCCTCCCAGTGAAGCAGTTTTTCAACATAATGTGGCATATTGTTGCTTGCTGACAATTTATTATATCAGAAAAGGGTAAGTTAACAGTTGGTCCACCTAGTTCGTCTTCTGTTGAGCTGCATACCATTGGGCCGTACCTGGGTAAGGCGCAGATGACACTGGTACGAGAGAGCTGCCTGTCGCGTGTTTGGCAAAGTATCGTGTCGTGTGCTCTCAAGTTGGTATCTAGTAGGGGCCATCTGCGCGCGCATTACATTGACCACCTCTGCCTTCATGCATTCTGCGTAGAGTAACGCCTCGACGCGTGCCTACGTGGCGTGATAGGCTGGTTACTTTCAGCGTGCGTCGTAGATTGCAACTCTCGAAGGGGCGTGCAATCCTAGGTACACCAAACAACGGCACTATCGAGTATAAGAGGGATACAAGCGCTCGCAATCCTTGACGACTGCGTTTGGCGGCGTCTTTCGGCTGGGGCATTCATCCAGCTGTTTAAAGACTGGTCATCATCTCCGCCAAAAATGCTTCACACTTTCGCCGCCCACAAAACCGATAAAGACTGGCAGGGAGCACGCCTCCTTGCCGTCCCGCAGCCACCACGCAATCAGCTGATCGATGTTGGAGGCCCCCTATCCTTAGTATAGCGCAGCCTCCGCGCGAAGACATTGAATATTTGAAAAGTCGTGCGTTTTACGAAACAATTCCGAGCGACTCCGCGTAGAATTTCGTCCGGCTGGCGTCTCACGAAAGCCGCTTGTTTGCCTGATTAGACTGCTTTGTCAAATGAGGATATATGCGCCGTTTGTTTTCGACGTAGATTCTCGCACTTTCTTCCCCTTCCTGGTGTTGCCAGCTGCCGGGCATTATCGGGCGACACCACCTCAGAAACAGTGAACACGTTTATCTCTCACGCTGAAGGTCTGCATTAGCTTGCCTACTTTATTTCAAGTTCTGCTGGCAGCTCTGTAGTGATGGACTTTCGTGGATCCTCCAATAACGCGCTCTGTACCCAAAAGTCAAAGCTCGATGATCGAACCGTTCCGTGCTAAAGGCAGCGTTGCAGGTGCGCAAGAATTCGAAAAAAGTCAAAGCACTCTGACCAAACAATTCCGTGCTAAAGGCAGCCTTGTAGGTGCGCAAGGATTCGATTATATCCATGGTGTTGTGAATCGCTGCTGGTAAAGACGCTCTGCAAACCCGTAGACTGAGACGGCAGAGGGCAATGCTCAGGAGCTGCAAGCACGCCAACAAAACCGTATTCAGTGCAGTTAAGCTTAAACGCATTCTGCCCCTGAAAGATGTAAGGCAGATACGGATTTCTGTTCAAGCTGGTAGATTCTGGAGCTGTGGTGAAGGCGAAAGGAACAAACTCAGACATACACAGTAAGTACTGGATCAGTACTGCAGGCATTGACAAGATTCAACGTATCAGGCAGCAAGCAAATGTACGTGCTCTTCTGCCTCGCTTAATTTTAACCACCATGCTGCAATTCACCGCAAACTCTTCATGACAACATACTTACAAATCGAGCAACGTTATTCTTGACGTGAGGCGTTCTGCTGATGTTGCCCGACAAGAGGGAGACAGGGAGGATCACCCACCGCACCCCTGCGGGTGCAAAGTCTCTGATAGGGATTCGACAAAAGGAGGCAAGAATTAACTGTTGATCACCTCATCGTGGTAGACTAGCGTACACGATGCAGTCCGAGCCCGCGCTTTAGACACTCGATGCGTGAGCAGTGGTAGATCGTGCTGCGGCGAGTACCGTTTTGCTGAATATACATGTAAGCGCACTTCGCAAACCGGGTCGTGGGCTTCGTGAGCGACAATCATGTGATGAGCATGGATTGACACAATCGAGGTTCCGGCGAAGTCTCCTTCACGAGTCTTCAGCTATGACGTCCAGCGGTTCATGTTTTGTAAGAGGGTTTCTCCAGCATGATTTTTAGGCGAGCCTAAAACGTCACTCGAATGCACCTGCCGATTAATATCCGTCATGTGACATATATATGCGCCGGTGGTACTAGTCCAGTAGCGTGATCACACACCGGCGGGCCGCAGCACATGCTCTCAAGAAGGACTTAAATTACCATGCCACGCCAGTATGCATTTCGCTCGCAACAGGATCCCCTGTTGACCTCAAAACTTACTCGGACACGTTCGTCTCAAAAAGGTTGCACTTACTCACCAGTAAGGGCTAAGCTAAATGTCGAGGAGTCTTCATGAGCGGCAAGGTCGTCTACGGCAGACGAGACTGCCGACCAGAAGAAGAGATTGACAGGCACATTCACAACAACAGGTAAACTTCCAGGTCACGTGTGTCGTTCCGTATTACGTTGTTAGGTACGCTTTAGTTAAATCGTCGGTAAAGCTTCGACCTGATCAAGTTACCGTCGGACTTTTAGCCTAGTATTATCCGTCGGAGTTCCTCTACGTCATGGATGCCGAGCACCTGGTTAGCTGACAACTATCAAGAGCTCTCTTTTCGGTTGAATCCTTCGTTCTCGTTTCAGTCGGATGCATACACGAAGTCTACATGGCATGCCTGAGACCGATCGCGTAGCACGTAGAGATACACACGGGATTTGTTCAATGCATGCCAGGCGTGCAGACGTGGTAGACTGGTCAGTGCTCCACAGTCAAAGTGTACGCCACCACTCGCACTTACACGAAAGTACCCATAAACTTGTCTCTTCAGTGAACATGCCGTAAGTTCACACCCATCGGTGTCTGCCTGTAACCGAGTCCAAAACACGTGACCGCCCAATCATATCTGTCGAAGGTTACTGCGGACGCATACGTGTAGGAGTTTCCATCCTTGCAGGCCTGCCTGATTCTCCCAGCACGAGGCGGTGACGCTTTTATTCGCACAAACTGCTCGCTTCTCCCTGCTGCATACGCATTCGAATAGAGGCCTCCCGGCTGGCTGCTTTGTGACCTGGCCGCATGATGGTTCGCTGCACGAATGAGTCCTAGACATTTCAGGAAGCCTTCCCCGGAAGACCTGCCTCGCAGTCTAGAATGGGTGAAACGGAGACGGCCCGAACGCACTCGTCAACACACGAACAACCAGAACCCAGAGGAATGTGTTTGCCCACAAGAATGTAAGAAACAGGGTGGCGCTTGCCCATCTTATAGCTTGTATTCTTGCATGTGCATCTAATGATGCATATGCTGCTGTTTCCGCTCTTATCGACACTGGAGCCGTTATTTGTTAAACGGCACAGCCAATCGCTTCCTCAACACTATATAAAAATACGTAGGCAGCAGCTTCATTGCCACCTACGAAGTTTGCGGCGGAGCGGCGCGCGGATTGTTTGGACACTCATGAATAAGATGTTGACGCCAGTTTCGTCTTGTTGGAGGAATTAGATCTCGACAGAAATAGCATTGCCTGTGATCCGGGGTCGGCGCCACTGAAAATGCAGTCACCTCGAAAGCTTATCAAAGGGATGAGTGCTGTCAAAACGAATGCTGAGTCGCTACACAGACAGCGTCCGTGGGGATCTTCTGTGGTGTGTCAACTTCATCTATGTACACGGACTTGCGAATTGTCAAGCACCTGGGGTGTTTTCACGCGACAGAAGTGCTAAACTCGATGCCTGTTTTGTACATGTGCGCTCGTTTCTGAAAAGCTACTTCTCTGTAGCCTGATGACACCAATGTGTTGAAGCTCCGCTTGATACGTTTTGTAATGACGCATAAGTCCCTGATTATACCCGACTTCTAGAGTACGCGGATACAAGCTCGGAGTCGTCGTCGCCTGGTGTTCGTATTAGTTCTACTTCTGCGCAATGATATATTTGGATGTAGGGTCGTTGCAAGCGCACAGGCTACAACAGTGTTCAACTCCTACAAATGACAGCAACATGACAACAGATATTGTTTTCTTCTGTCAAGTTACTCGGTCTTGACACATGCATGCAAGTAGATTACAACGCCTTACTAGCCCACCAGTTGCTTTCAGTTGTTAGTACCACCACGTAACACACGAGTGATTACTCACTACATGAGTCGCGCCAGAGCTACACGTATACAAATGTAATTTTTTGTGCTCGTGCTTAGTGTGGCCGTGAAAACCATACCAGTGTTCCATCTGTTCTGTGCAGCGCATTCTGCAGAACGTCAGAAGTACAAACCTGTGCGCAGAGCTCCATTCTACGCATCTTGCTGGTTATGTTTTTTGAAAGAGCTCTCCAGCAAAAAAGACTGCGCACACCTGGCTTAAGCCCCCTCGCTTTACCCGGATTCTCAGGATAACAACTCCTGCGGCCTGAAAGTGCTTCTTGCTCCCTCTAAGTTCTGTTAAGTTCTCCCCTCTAGGCACCTTACTAAACCTGTGCGACACCATCAGGTGCTTTTTCCGTAAATTGCCTGTAGTCATTTTATTCATTAACTATCTTTCTCTGTTTCTTCGGAGCATATTGACGCGCCTAAATGATGCCTTCGTGTGACCTGCTTTTCGGTCTATTGAGTTTGTCTTCATATGGTAATCAGTGACTTTGAATTCCCGCAACCGCCCACCAGAATTGTGGGCGGGAATGGATGTCAGACGTGAAAACTTTTTTGTTGTAGAACTGGAAGCAGGTGCTAGGATGGCATACGATTTTTCGTCCCAGGGGCTTGAGCGACGCTACTCAACAAAGTGAGGTGGCTGCAGAGAGTTTCACGGCGAGGTCCAGAAGAGTGTAGCAGTTCAAAATAGTGGTAAAAGCAGGTGGGAGTTCTCAGGGCGTCAACGAGCTATTGATCCTTCACTGTTCCTCACCTTTGCAAGACTGCTCCTTATGATTGTACATCTGCGTCTTCAACATTGTTGCAGAGCATGTTTCGCAACGGACGTAGGCAGTTGTTTGTGAGCATTCCGCTAAAAAGTGGTCCCATAGGTACGAGACCTGCTTACAGAGTGTAAAAGAAAGGCTCAGAAAAAGCCGAGACCAAAGAATGAGACCTGATTGCGAACGCCGCAGAAGGTGGAGCACGTATCAGTGCAGAATGCGCGAAATGCGGGGAGAAACGGCTACAGAGCCGGTGAGCACGATCACATATATACGCACAATTACATCTTGCCTTCCCTCAGGCAAAGCCCTACTGATGCGACAATAACTTTATCTGTTGATTGATCGCTCTAAGCTTCTCCTTTTACGGTAAATGCGAATAAGTAGGAACAAGGCACCTTTTCAGCCAGGTCGCTTGCAGGTGTATCGGGATTATCACGCGACTCATGGCTGCGTGTGCATGTTTATTCTCGTCTCTCTGTGCGCAGAAGGTTGTAACTGCCTACGGCGTTCTTCCACACTTTGCGTAAATGAAACTCATCTGGACGCCACGCAGAACCGAACATATTACTGTATATATCATCACAGACGTGCACTACAGGACTCTTGCAAACTGGCTGCACTTACAGTGAGCCGCGCTGTGGTGGAGATGGTAGTAGAAACATAGAAGAAGCTCACGTATCCTGCTTCCCGCAATCAGGTTTCCGATGCTTTCGAAGCTTCACCTGTAATGATCACTTACCTCGACAATATTCGTGCAGTGTGGACAAGGAGCTAGCATCGGGCACTTCGTAAGGAGATGCCGCTCCAACCCTGCTGCACCGAAGTCGGAGGACTGCTTCAGACAAAACTCACAACTGGGCTCAGGGGACGCCTGCAGACGAAGGCACTACACCGGTCTCCATGCGGTTGTTGAATGTGAAGAACCAACACGCATCCATCCTTCTACCTGGACGCCGTGCCAAAACATACACCTGTTGCTGTCGGAGTGCACACACTTTGTGTTGCAGATGCTTTGTTGACAGGTCCACTGCCCTCGGGGCAGATGAGTGACTAGCAATGGGCACTGAACGGCGGGCGCGATTGAACGCAGAGCAGTTAAGAACAGAGAAGGACGTTCCAGACCGAACTTAATTGTTATAGGGGGTCACAGGTATGAATCAAACGTTCAGTAGGCATCGATGACCACTTGCCTTGAGGCGCACATTGTCGCACAAAGCGTCACAAGAGGAGCCAAGCGTACATCTACCTTACGCGTTGTGGCACCACTTTTTTTCCCCGAATACTAATGCGCTTGGTCAGTGGAACACTGACCCACATCTAATAACGGTGGCTACGTTTTCTCAGCAGCACTCTTTCGCTACCCGCCTCTCCGATCTACCCCCATCATATTAGAAGTTTTTGAAGGAACAGCACCTAGAGAGCAAGCGCGCACACAAATGGCAATGTTGCTTTTCCTTTTGTAGCTTTTGACTCTAGTTTCGTGTGACAAATGAACTGAACTGACTCCACGGTAGAATGGATGATTCACTTACGTGCGCTGACGGAGTCCGGTCATTGTTCGAAAGACAGCTGGCGTCATCTCTCATGTCTTTACGAAAGCTTTTCGCGGTGGAGCCTAAACTGGTCGTTGGTTGCTGAATGGTCTGGGTGAGGCGTGCAAACTCAGCTTCCACAAGCTGCGGAGCAAGCGTACACCACATCATGGCAAAGGCCGTCCAAGTCTGTCTGTACCTCCGGGTACGGCATGGGGAGGAATTTAAAACAGCTTAAACTGTATTCCGCATGTCGTCCCATCAAACTCTCCTGCCAGCATTCTACAGATTGTACCCGAAAAAGTCACTGACGTGACCCAGCTTTTCCGCGTTGTGCTGAGCAGCTTCGGCTAGTGGGACAGCCTGCCGTGGATGTATTTCGCCCGTTTTCGAATATCTTCTCAAGCGTAGGAACCGATGCGTAGCTACAGTTACAAAATGAACCTCGTCCACATTTATGCCCTTGATTAAGCGCGTCTTCCGCACTCGCATTCTACGTCCACGCATCTTTCTCAGCAGACGCCCAGGACCTATCTTGACAATTCCAGTCCGCGCATCATCGTTCGGGCGCATCTGCGATGGGATGCGACGTGCTTTCGAGAAGGTTGGTACACGTGACTATGTATTTCTGAGAAAAACAAGTGTATGCGTCTCGGACCTAGGACTGGTTTTAGACGGCGGTTCAGTTCAATCAATGCCTCTGGAGGGTGTGCTTCAAAATCGTGCACACTGGGGCCTTCGGCCAACCCTTTGCTGCCAGCTCATGCACATGTTCCTTTCCGCCCTCAACTCCAGGACACCATGTATACATTAGCGTCAATATTAATGAGGAGTAGTTGCACGGATGGTACTCCAGGAATAAGGAAGATTCCAAATTCATGGAACTCGGGTTCCTGCTTACTTCTCTCTGTTTGGGACGAAGCGTTTCAATAAATCGCTGGACATCTTTTTGCGTAACCGCGTGGGGAACCATTAGGAGACGTGCCGACAGTCGCACAGTAGCCCTTCTAATGTCCGCTGAAGGCGACTGGAAAAGAGACGACAGAAGATTAAGAAGATTCTGGAGCTCCAACCCAGTCGGAGATAACGGCTGTACAACGACGTGGGCAGAAACGAGCTCGACCAGCAGCTGCACGAGCTGCGCGACGGACCTACAGTTCTCAGTGACCACATAAGACCAAACACTCTCTATTCTGTACATGCTTCGTATTCTTCTGGTGCACGTTATATATATCTACGTAGACGGCCAATTGTAGCGTACGTCTCCGGGATGTAGCGACGTTTTCTGAGCTCTCTCCAGTTGCACACTCACTCACGGGGAACTCAGTGGAAAATCCTTCTGCATGTGTCACGAGCGCAACGGAACTGCTGTTCGAATCGCCGCACAGATGAATGTCCTCTTCGAATTTGATGAGTAAGAATATTTTGCTACGCTTTATGGAGAAATGCGCTCTTAAAACACATCGTTGTGCGCAGCTACACATAGAGGCCCCTTCACGCACTGTCTTATCCCTGTCTTCTTCGCTATTGTGTGCAATTCTTTAACCCTTCGGGGCTGGGTATGGGAGTACCTTTGAATTCGACATACGAGATCCGGACTTGTTAGGAACGAGAAAACTGTAGCTGTAGCGATGGAGAAGTAAGTTCGGGGCGAAATCAGGTGCTTCACGTGCAGAAAAATGCCGATGTGCGCAGTTATTGCATCTTGTGTCAATCTTAATGATGTGTTTCTCTCCTTGCATACTGACCGTGTTGTGAATGCCATATTTCGACGGGTATCGACAGATGTACTGAAAGCTCTTGTACGCGTAATTGTAGGTGGGCTACTCAGGATAGTAGTGTATGCTGAACAGAACAGTAAAGATAAGCGACTGCCTCTAGATGTAGATATACACAATAAACATTCACATCTACTTGCTCTGGCTTCGTGGTCTGCCTGCATTTATCCACCCGCGTATTATGACACCTACACGATTACGTCGTTTTGCTCACCTACACTCCTCATTTGAGTCACCTTAAGTATGTAGTGAAAGCACGGTCGAGACGTACACCTTCAGCGCTCAACCTCGTTGTTAGGTACAGTGTTGAGGCGGAAAAGTTTCAGCGAAGTCAGAGTTAATCGGTAGAAACGTAGCGACAGCTCCTGTAGCTGGACATTCTTGTCTAATTGACTCAAACCGACGTTCGTGTAGTGCGGAGATATTTCTTACTTGTGCTGCTGGGCAGCGGCGGCAGCGGATGCGGCTCCAGGGGTGGTTGCAGTTGTCACTGAACTGGGAGGGGCTGCACTGGTCGTACTGTTGCCTCCACCCTTGCCTCCGGCCGCTCCTAAGGCAGCCGCATGGTTGAGGTTCCCCGCGACGCCAGCACTTCCAGCAGCAGCCCCTGCCAACCCCGCTCGTGGATAAAACGCAACAATGCGGTCGTACACTTCACGCGCTATTTCGTCTTTAGTCTCTGGGCGGCAGCAACTTAACCGGAATAAAAGTTTCTTCGCTCTTTCAGACGTAACGTCTGCAACTCGAAGCAACACTTCGTGCATTACGGCTTTGAATGGTGGAGAAAGGTAGTGCCTCGGCTGCAAGCCTTGCTCCTCCATAAGGTGCGAGAGGATCTGTGATCCTGCCAGAAAAACCTGCATTTTAAACATCCCAACTAGGTGCAGGAGGGACGGTGCAGGAGATTGCAAGGGTCCGTGAGAACTACGTTGTCACAGGCGGTGCGAAGGGCGAGAAGACAAGTTTCAAATGTGTACAGCAGATTGCGAAAAGTGCTATTCTTGCACTTGAAAGCATTCTCACGCTTGTGTCCGCTTCTGCACATGAATATAGGTATCGCGCTGAGCTTCTCAGTGGAATCGATGCACACGACCATCCACAGTCTTCTCTATTTTTGAAGGTACACATACGCGCACACGAGTGCAACTGCGTCGTAAGAAACCGCAGTTATGAGACGTGCACGCTTTACGCCTGCAGCCCAGTAGAGAGGCTATAACAAGAAAGCCCGAAAGGGGTCGTCAACTAGAGTTGGGACACCCTGGCGGAGCGACAGGCAGACAGAAAAAAGTGTCATGCAGCACCATGCCACAAACAGGGAAGCTCCCTTCCGGGCTGCTACTGGAGAGCAGGTTGCTTGAGCACTCCAGATCTACCGGTGAGGCATAGTTTTCGGTTACGGCTGGGCAGACTGGTACAGGATGCCACGTGACACCTCAGTCTGTAGCTCCACAAGCGCAGTGAGTCAAGTGCGTCAACACAGCTTCTACTCAGCCGAAATCTGTGCAGCGAGAGACATCTTTACGCAGATCTTTGTCGCACCGCCTCTCCTGGAGCGGGTAGTACGTACGTAGGCTATCGACGCGAAACCAAAAGAAGCAGCAGTGGCAGTTGGGCTGGTGTATTTGTTCAGAAGGAGGGAGGCACGACTCTTGGGTCTTATCGACTACAACGAGATCTGCGGACGAGCTTGACCTGATTGGAAGACAAAAGCCACCAATTTCGATTCCTTCCACTTTATTCAAAGCCCTCACTTTTAGAACTTTATCTCGAAACGCGCGGCGAAGAATTACGCAAAGAGCGGCGAAGAATTCTCCACTGACGCCTCCTGCAGAAGAACAGCGACACCAGAATACGAACGCGCTGCGCTAGTACTCAAGGCCGTCCAAACAATATTTGTTCCTCACCTAGGGGTGGCACAGCCGTTTTGAAATACATCGTCATAGGAGCATTTGGTCTGTACAAATTTGAAACTCGCCGTTGCCTCAAAAGACGTTTGAGTGCCGCGCTGGTCTGGGGGGCCGACACTTCGTAAAAGTATCCCAGATTAAAGACCAGCATCTGAGACAATAGCCACTGTGTGCATGCACAGGTTATAGAAAAGGAGTGGTACGAGACATACACTCAAAGAGGGCACATCTATGCACTTTCATTCGTCAGGCGAGACAACCGATTGATGCGGCTACGGAAATCGTGCTTCAGGATTGTACATGTGGGCTCATGCGGAAAGAACTGAAGACTGACTGATGGAGCTATGAAAAAAAAGGTGCAGGGACCAGATGGAGGACTGCAGTGCACCGTCTTTAAAAGGTCGGTCTTTTTTTGGAGGAAGACCTCACAAGAGCATCAGGAGACAGACAGCGGCACGTACAGCATCAACAGTCCACGGTACCGGACTCGAGGCGTGCAAAAGGGGCCTTCGAGGCTCTGTTAAAAACTAACACTGTTGACGGAAAACTAACACTGTTGAGGGAGTAACTCATAAGTGTGTGGGTCATGCTGGAGGGCGTGACATTTTCGCGGACAAAGAATCAACGTTTCTGACGCCAGACACACAGTCAGCGAGAAATCCTAGTCTATTCTCAGCCGGAAAGTTCACGTGTTTCTCTGCACGGGTACTCGCGGGCGGACAACACCTACGACCATGCGCAGAATCCGAGTTCCCTATTATAGGCATCCACCTTTTACAGGAAGTGACCGGAGGTACGCGAGTGGAGCGCCGTACAGACAGTTTGCACAGAACTCAGCGGAAGAAAACTAGTGCGCCGAGCACCTGTGTGGGCGTGCAGCTGCTTCACCGCAATATCGTGGGCAGCGCAGCGGGCCTGTACTTGAGAAGAGAAAAGACAGCGGACGACAGCCATGGAGAAAAAAGGCAGCAGCAACGAAGCTTCTTTCATGTCCTCTGGCAGCAAATCTTCCACTTCTGGCAACTGCAAGGAAGCAAGAGACAGCAGAGAGGCAATTTGGTCGTTCCGGGAAGGGTCTTGGGCGGCCTTTTGGTAGCAGCCGGTTGCTAGTGCATGCTACACAAATACTACTGGGCGCCAGAACAAGGCATTTTTCCGAAGGTTTCTCTCCTGGTCAGGGGTAGGTGTTGATTCTGATACACACCTGCGTGTACGTAATCTGCGCGCATAGCGGCAGTCCGTCCTTTCAGTTTCTTGTGCACAGTGTAGCGGTGGCATGGTTTGACATTGGTCGAACGCTAATCAGCTTCCGCTATCCCAGAATGCATTTATGCAGAAGTGTTGTGCTGCATGCAACTACAACTACCGCATATAAAACATCTGCCAAACAGCTACATGAAGTCTGTTACCCTCTACATGTTCCCTTGCCTAATCTAGAGCACAGACACAAAGAAGCAAATATTTTAGTCTCTACGAGGAGTTCAACAAATGTGTAGAATCCGCGTCGGCACACTGGTGCGCGGAAGCAGCCAGACACACGCCGGTTAAAGGTTTATGTTGAATGCTGATGCTTCTACCTCTGCAACCGTTTCGGAAAACTATCTACGTGAACACACACGTGCTCCGGTTGTAAAGAGATACGCACGTGTATACACGTGTATATGTTTTCGAAGTTAAAGTACGACGTTTCTCTTTGAGTGTATGCCATGGTTTCATGCAGACCAAGAGGGGGACCTTGAAGTTGAGCTGTGTTCATCTTTAATAAAGAGAACAAACTAGTTTTCCAGAGGGGGCATTTGCAAAAAAGCCGTACCTCGGATTCTTCTGCTGCATGTGGAGGCGACGTCTCTGACGTTTCTGGAGGAATGGCTCGCGAGCGCATCCCCCTTATTGGTCGATCGTCCAGCAGCTGCTGTTGTTGCTGCCTCACCTCGGGCTGCAGCTCCGAGAACGAATCTGCTGGGCAGTGCGAGATCACTGCGGAGCCAGACTTTGTATCCTGCAGGGCCACGTCTCCCCGTGACAATGCCCTGCTTCCCCGGCGTGCCCAGGGAAGCTTGGGGAAAGTCGAGAAGCAGAAACATGGAGAAAACGAAAGCAGCGATTTACCAGTCGGTACTTTCGCAGTCCTAACAGACGAAAAGGGCGCAACTGATTGCGGCTTTACCCTATTGTCCTTCCGCAAGCGACTGAGGCTGCACTCCTCGAACCGGAAACCTAGTACTCCAGGTAGCCGGTGCTGTATAACGGAAGTATCACGCTGTAGCGCGCAGTATCACGACGGCCCTCATACGCTTTTGTGCGCACATGCTGTGGAATAGAAAAGTGTAGCAGCGTTGACTCTATGCGTAAAGACCTCTTTGAAAGTATAACTGTGTGCGAAGATGCAAGCGGTTCAAGTGTTTTCGAGTTTCGACTTCCCTGTGGCGCGTGCCACAGTTGATACAGACGCTCTACTGGTCCTTGCACGCCGCTCCAGGGAAAGACATACGGTCCTTGAGAAACACGTTTAGTAGTGGCCGTGAATGGGCAACCTCCCACGTGTTGTCTATTTCCGTTGAGAGAAGCGTCACAGTTGCGTATGGCTCTGTGATCGCCGGCTTGAGCCTGTGTCCGCTGCCGATGACGCATGACGCGCAGGGAGCAACCTGTCATGCTGGAAGATGACGTCAAGCAAACGAGGTCCGAAAGCGCACCGTCTCATGGTCTAAACAAATACGCGCAATGGGCGTCCGCATGAAATATGCAAGAGTGAGCGGGAAAAATTATGAAATAATCGGTGCAGAGAGGTTGACATTTCTTTGTAGCATGTGTGGCTCTGCACCTGCGTAGAAGGCGTAGCTGCACTTTCTGTATGTGTGAGACATACAGGTACGTCCTGCTCTTGAAAACAAGTCATAGCCCCCTCTCGTAGCAACTTCTCTCCTTTTTGGTCCGTATCATGCAGAGAGCCCTCAGCGCTGGCGGCCTGTAAGGCTGCTGCCACCGTATTCTTTATGCAGAGCTGCGCCCCAAAGAGCTTTTTCTTCAGCGAAGCTGCCACTTCGAAGTCTTCTTTAGCAGCTGCTGCGCTGCGCAACGCATTCGAAAGAGAGGTGGAGCGGGGCAGTGTAAAAGGCGGTATGTACACACGCAGAACATTCTCTATGCTCCGCGGCATCTCTTGAGAGGTGTATAATTGAAATAAAGTGCTTCAAGTACGGACAATGAGATAGCGAATCAGTCAAATATCCTACGTCTGATCAGACGCACTCTTTGAGTTTACATAATCTAAATCAGCAACATCCGTCTGAACAGTCCCTTTTCGTGTCCAGGATATCTAGATACACGTGCACTTATAGATCTAAATTTCTACAGAAGGAACACGTAAAGATTGTGCGTTCTTCGTTCGGCATTCCTTCACTGAGGGCTTGCAGTGGTATACACGACGAATTCACACATTTTCAAAAGCAACTTTTCTTCGGTGTTGTCATAGGGGTGCGACTGACTATGTAAACTACTATGCGTTTGTGTGGAGGGGACCAGTGGAGTACACGTAAGAAGAGAACGCTTGACCATAGCAGCGTTTCTGCAAAATCTACTTGATAGGCACTGCGAAGAGATGACACGCGCTTGTTTTAGTCAAGCACAGAGGAGCACACTATTCCTCTGGCAGCTGCGAGCAATTGCGCACTCTTTCTGAGCCTCGAGCTCTGCAACTCGCGGCTTGGCGCATTCCAGTTTCTCCAAGGCTTCTCTCACACGCAGGGCAGCACAGAACAACTCATCTTCAACGAACTTCTTTTTTGCTAGGTGAAGCAGTTCAAGATGCTCCTCAAGAATGTCACTCAAGCGAATTTTCGGATGCCGCTGTTCCTTCTCTGCGTGCCCTTTTGACTTCTGTCTCGACGCCGCAGCAAGCAGTTGCCTCAGATACTGCTGAGGTATCTTCTTGTCCCGCTGTTCAACCTTTGCGCCACCTTCTGAGGGAGACTGCAACAAAGTCGTGAAGACGAACATCCGCTGTTCCGCAGTCACCAACGTGGACTGAAAAATCTGTTCACGTGACACGTGCTGCTTCAAACAAGCGCGCTTACACAGGACAAGAGAGTGTAGAAACAGGCATTTGCCTAAGTAAAAGGTGGCGGGAAACTTGGAAAGCGGTTGGAGGGAGCTGGCAGGTGCGGCATTTAAAGTTCACGCTAAATCAGAACACGGGTGACAAGAAAAGTCCCTAAGGCTAACGCGCGACGCCTTCGCGATGCGTAGGCGTGTTTAGCTTTGACCGCATATGAAACTTTACGTTTCTATGCACGCGACCTGCTGTGCCTCCGACGGTGCACACGTGCGCGAAAACTCGATGGCGGAGCCGGTGATGGCAGCCCTTTGTTTACACGGAAAGCCACGCAGACTAGATTTCTCTTTCGTGACGCCCAAGTGCTTTCAACTGCGCCCAAGAGTCGCTGGCCTCCAAAGTCGTTTCTTCTATAGGACCGCTCTGTACAATTCTGTGTACCCACATCGTCCAATCTCGTTCATCGTGTGCGGAGTACACGCATGCAGAGGCGAAAAGCAGACATGATGGTAGTAGTACGCGCGCTTGCTTTCCAGCCTTCAGGAAGCCTTTGCTGATCTCTATGAAGCACATTAGCGGAGAATATTCAGAAGGAGCACCCTTAAAACGGTAGTGTGTTCGGCGGTGTTTGGAGTGCCGTGTACATATACGGGCTGACTACTGTCGGTCACCGCAACTTCAATAACTACGCACCATGTGGCGTCGGGACCGCAGAGTTCAACTCCGAAAAAAAAAGCAGGAAGAATATCGACTCTTGTTCTGCACTTTGTGCTCCTTGAATACATATTAGAGGTGATTTCTTGTCAGAGAGTCAATTGGTTAACGTCTGCATCATCAGTGAAGGTGTACCGTTTCCACGTCGTTAAAAGCAAATCTTTTTTGCGGGTCACGAAGCAGCGCGTCGGTTCGAAGTTGTAACGCAGCAAAGAAATTCAGTGGAAGTGCATCTGGAAGAAGAGCCGAGTGCTGGCTTTGCCTGCCCTATACACGGTTGCAATAGGCACGCTCGCGCCTGCGCTCCGAAGGTGGTGCGACGCAGGGTACCTGTGGCGCTAACAGGACTGCTAGTAGACACTGAGGTGCTTGAGCGCAGATCGCGCCTGGTCGTGCATTAAAGCCTAGTGAGTGAGGAAGGTGCATATAATCACTATTCATCTGTTTGTCTTTATTCATATATGTGCATTTGTCAATGTTCGTACGACAGAGCCACACCTGTCCGCCTGCAGACATCAGTGCCCGCACAAGTGTCTCACGAAACCCAGTGTACCTCGTCCCTCCGGATGAGGGTGGAACGGAACTTACCCTCTCTGCACGAGATCGAGTACAGCAGGAGGCATTTGGCGGCACGTCATTTCCATCTGCTGGGGTCCTCCAGGACAGTACATGAGGAGAAGCACAGTAAAAACCAGGGCCTCTTCTGTCCGCAGGCACGCCGAGGCAGTTCAGTGCGACGAAGCCCTACGGTTGAAACACCGGAATCAACAAGCACCCAGAGCCGCACGCGGTGAGGAATCAAGCAGGCAACTAGGGTGGTTCCTAATTCCTCGATCTACCGAACGAATTTCACGGTCTTCAAAGTCGACCAAAAAAGGTATCTCACCTGTGCACGTGCACGCGTACACGCGTGTACATGCATACGTATAGGAGTATGTGCTTACGCGCTGGGTACGTGCTCCTGTGTACAAGTGCTGGTGTTTTCGCTTCAAGTGAACCCCCCTGTACACAAGCTTGCCACTTCCCACAGGTACACGTACAAGATCGGATCTGTCGGCAGCAGCGGAGCGAAATGGAAAAAAAATCACTTTATCCTTCTCAGCCAGTGGCGCCGCAGGCACCCGAATGCCTCTGTTTCTTCTTAGTCTAATCTCGTTTTGGTCTGAAGGGTAGGTGGGTGCGAGCCGCTGCGTCCCCACTTGAGCGATTGCACAGGTTGTTCAGGCTTCATCAATGTCTATCTGTGTACGCGAATACGCACTGCGACCAGGCAGAACTATCGCTGGACACACGTGCCTGTACAGGAATGTGCTGTAATTTGCTGCGCAGGTGCCTGTCTATAAATGTTCTCCACCAGCGCGAGACGGCTTTCATAAGGAGAAAACCCCTTACCACTTGGTTTGCTGGGTTAAAGGCTGCATTTGGGTAGGGAGAGCTAATGAGAAGACGGAGAAAGAGACAGGGAACTGGACCAGAAAATTTGACGTTTTTCAACTCCCGTGCACGACAACGAGAGACATCGTTAGGGCTGAACGGCAGCTGGCCTAGCAAGCGGAAAGAGGCTTCCTTGTAAGCGGCAGCTAGCTGTGCGTTGGTAAAAGTAGCAGAAGCAGCAGCTTCCTGGTTTAATGCTGTTCGGTTCGGTCGATCTGTCCCTGCTATTCCATTTCTGACGTTCGGCAGCAACCCCCTACTGCTTGCCACCCACTGCTCTCGGACAGAACAGAGCAACAAACCACAGTAGCCAGACACGTGCAGGCGAGCAGCAGTGGCGAAGGCCCTGAAGGCGTAGGAGAACATGTTGCAGTTGTGCAGTCATGTATACAGCACCTGTGCCGCAGCCGTCAACGTTATGCGACCAGGAGCCTTCTTTCAGCTTCACGTGCAGGACTTCCCGATATCAACGCTGACAAGCTGCGTTCTGTATAATTTGGCTATTAGGCAGAAGCGCTAAAGAAAGGTGTTTAGTTGCAGTAACAAAGAGCATTGGTTCCCGCCAGAAGACAGACCATGCACTGGAGGCCCGAGCTCCACACTAAGAGAAAACAAATGAAAGAAAGGGTGTCGAGACTTGCAACCGTTTGCACAGACTCCACTAAATTTTTTCACCACGTTACGGCACCGCTTACAGACGTGCACGTATATATATATATACATATATATACTTGTACACGTACGTGCAGCTGCGCCTACAACGTGTGACATGTCTTTCTCTCTCAAGGCTGAGGGCGTCTCATACTTCTGCGTGAGCCCACATTTCTGCGTGATCGTTATGTGAACAATTACGCACGTAGGTAGAAGTCCATTCTTAGGCCTTATCGAGCGTACCTCCATGCACGCCGTCCTAAATATGGATCTCGCAGCGCAGCAGTCTACCTGGTTGTAGAATATCTATCGGCTGAGTTACAAGTACACGGGTAATAAATTTTTGGCGCTTTCCTGGTGCAGGACAAGAAGCCCAGGAGCTTCGTCGGTCTGCGTGCACTTGCTATTTATGCAGACATTCTCTGGTCCTCTAAAGGCCGCGGGGGCGACCTATTCACCAATTCAAACTTCCAAAAATACACTGGTCAACGTTATGAATAGGACGCGTTTCAAACGCTCTTCCGGGTTCTCTCTTCCTCAAGAATTTTGTATCCATCAATCTGCCTACACTTGCTGTGTCCAACTGCTTCTCTCTTCCTTCTGGTTTGCTGTACAAACGTCTGGGTACGCAAACATATAGATGTGTGTATATTCATATCTCTGCGGGGCCCACGCTCCCAGCCACCTTCCCACCAGTCCTCTATTTGGTTTAGAAACTCGCCACCTTCTGCGAAGTTTCACGGTATGTGCATAGTACTTCTACACACCCGTAGCTCGTTGCAACCCTCACAGTGCAGTGATTCGCCGCAACGGCAGAACATATTGCGGCCCCTCTCATTAGAAACGTGCGTGTGCCCTACGAGAGGCTAAACAGACAAAATGCGAAAAACCCGTGCAAACGAACTTCTAACAGGTGAGTTCTGAATATTTAATATGTTGTCAGGGAGTCGCTGAACCTGTAGCCTTTACCTTCTTCGCTGAAGCGAAGAGACGCACAATGAGTCTGTATGCTTGAAAGCTTCCGCCCAAACCACGTGCAGCAGTGCTGTGTAATATCAAATTTGCAGTTGTACATTTGTGAATAGGCGTGGTTTTGGGGAATGCAGTTGTTATATCCGTATCTATCTGTGTAGACACGTCCATCCACTTTTCTCTTTCTCTATAAGCGTTGTTCATGTTTGCACGGCCTTACCAGCTCAGCTGCACGAGGGATGCGACACTCGTGCACCAGCAGCTGACAGAACTTCAAATAGTACAGTCCATCTGCAGCAAAGCCGATTTCCTGCGGATAGGAGCAGTCTCTGCAGAGGAGGGAGGTTTTCATGAGATATCCAACACACCCAGACAGACAAAAGTGAGTCCCTGCAGTCGGTGAGACCATCATGCGGAGGGCCCCTTCGAGCGAGTTCACAGGCAGCAGACCGAACATGCGAAATAAAAATGTGCTTTAAACGGTGCCGATTATAAAGCAGCGGAAGAGGGATGAAGCAGCTGTTTTTTGCTGAGTAAGTGGGGAAAATGTAGTCACATAAGAGCTTCACTTCACGCGCAGAGGATCCGTACGAGATCTCCGAAATGCGTCTCAGTGCGTCTCTTTTTCGTGCGTGCGTCTGTGCGTCTCTGTGTGCATCGCCCAGTTGAACTGGAGTCTCCCACGTGTAGGAATAAGAATGAAGAGTACGGAAGTTCCATTCCTTTGCGGAGAGGGCAACACGTACGCGCCTCCCTTACAAACACCAGAAGCTCGGAAGAGGCGCACTGGATGTCGCAACGAATGAACTAGTATTTGGCAGAAGTCGGCAAATGTCGAGGGAACCTTTCCTCCGTCCATGGAAAGCTGAGCTCTACGTTCACGCGTACGTCTGGCAGTCGTGCTCTACTATTATCGACGACACTTGCTGGCAAGAAACTTCCGAATACGCGTCTGTGCGTACCGCATTCAAGACGTGTATCGAAACCTTCGCCTGCGCCAGAGACTGGGTGTGCGTTTGTGTCTAAGTGTAAGTATGCCGTGCGTGTGCGTTCGCTTATTCGTGGAGAATTCTACACTTCTCCACCCGCAGACGCAGCTACGTCTAGACACGACAGTCACATACGAAAGGAAGCCGCGGCCAAGAAGGTTTTCAAAAAAGTCGCTCGATAAAAGACTTTGACGAAAGTTGCACAAAAAAAGCACCTACGGAGCAGATAACCAGCCCTTGCCTCTCCCTCGCGAAGCATCTACATTTTCCGCAGAGCGCTCTTCTGTGTCCGGTGGCTGCGTCAGCAGCAGGTTCTCTGGGTTGTGCGGAGGGTCAAAAGAAGAACAGTACACCACGTTGAAAGAGATTTGCCGCAGCAAGCGGTTGCTCGCGTCGGTGTGCTTTGCGGCGTTTTCCGCTGCGATAGGTTGTGTCCTCTGTGTTGTTGCGAGGGGCATCCCCCGTTGCACGTGCAGTAGCTCCTGCTGGCGCCGTTGCTCTTCTTCGGATTTGAGCAGTTGTATTTGTTGCACCTGAGCACTCTGCAACCCGACCCCGGCGGTAAGGGGGAGCCTGAGCGGCGGGGGTGGCTGCAACGGGGAACTTGGAGAGCTCTGATTGCCATCCCTCTGCTGCAACGAGAAAAGCAGTTGCTGCTGAATCAGTTGCTGTTGTTGCAGCAGCTGCTGCTGAAGGAGCTGCTGCTGCAGCAGTTGCTGCTGCAGCAGGTGCTCCGCTTCATAGCGAGGTTCACCTGTAGGAGAACTTCTCTCAACACTTCTCCCTTGGCGCTGCTGCTCCTGCAGTCGTAGCGTCTCTGGATACCATCCCTCCTGCGACCTCACCGTTGGTACCTGCCGCAGTAGCAAGTGCTGCTGTTGAGCGGGCGGTTTCTCCGGCTGCAGGAGCGCTACATCCTGCTCCTCTCCATCAGGGTCTTCCAAAGGAGAACCTGCAGCACCAGGCGAATGTTGTAAGGAAGCAGAAACAGCACTCTGGATCCACGAGACACAGCACCGACTAGGGAAAAGAGTTATCAGCCAGAATGCACCCAGTTATACAAGCACCTTACGGCAGTTCTCTGGGCTCCGTGCAGCTTAGACGTTGTAGTTACTTCTGATGATACTGGTACAGAGCAGGGTACTCTACCCATCACATATTTGCTACTTTGAAGCTTCAGGTAGCTACACCCGGGCAGCCGCATCTGAACCGCAGCAACGCTTTATGTGCTGCAGGTGAAACGTAGACAGCCTGGAAAAAGGGAAACGACTCGTGTCAGTGGTTCGAAGTGTGTGGACGCCTAGAGAATCACTCAAAGAGAGTTCACAGGTTTCTGCTTCGTCTGCGCTTCTAGGAGCGTGCCTGCAGCCACGTCCAGAGACGGCCTGAATACACATTTGTAATACACGACCACAGAGTGACCTGAGCAGTGTCTGGCACTTCAAAACTGAAAGCGCCTGCCATACGCTGCTATTGCAGGGCACAACAGCAGTTAAGGATCACGGTGTACGCACAAGTAGACAGCAGAAGGTATTCTATCTTTGTCACGAATATGCAATTATCTGGTGAACACTCGCGACAGACAATCGCGGCTGCGGTGGCGTCTCTTCAAGCGTGTACGCCTGTACCGATAAAAGGCATCGGAAGCAGTCCAGACTTGACGCACACGCAAAAACTTCCTGGTACAGTACAATTGTTGCTATGGTCGCAAAGTGAAGTTCTTACGGTAAGTTGACCGCGACAGGCTACTGCTGACACGGAGTGATTTCCCCGTCGGCTATTTTCGGTACGAGTGGCACTGCCGAAGACCTACTGACAAAGTGTGATACGGCTGGTTGTGTGGATGCGCGGTATTCTCGAAGAAATTGAAAGAACAGCAGAATATCATGTGTAAGTGCTGGCGCCTCGTCGAAAGGATGACTGCGTATAATGGGGTGAGGTGCACGTGCTGGCGCCTTGTCGAAAGAATGCCTGCGTATAATGGGTTGAGTTGTATTCGATGCGTGTTTCTGCTCAGCAAGCATTACACGACGTACATGTGGTACACTTTCGGCGGCAACAGTGCGCACTCAGTATGCGGAAGATATAACACTGGATAGACGTTTGACTATATGTCAGCAGCCGCGTGCAATCTGACACACAGCACGCATCCACGTCTGCTATCGTGGAATACCTATTGCTAACAAAATTCTCAATGGTGCCGCTACGTCTTCTTTCTTTATGTATTTACGTATATGTGTATATGCATACGTCCGTTTTTCTATCTGTGTGGCCCCCTTTCATTCAACATCGTTTGGTGCTTTGGTGAGGTAAGAAGCGCGTTGTGTTGCAGTCACTGCTGCAGCGGCATTCAGTCATGCTTCCTCAACAGAGCGAGGCAAAGCACTGTGGATTGGCAGCAGCTGCAGGTGCAGCGGAAACCAATGAAGTAAAAGCAAGGCTTCTCCTTTTCCCTCTCTCACCAGCGGTGCTCCCGTTATTCGGATCACTCCTGCAAGGTTGTCTTCCTCCTGTTGTGTCACTAGTTCCTCTCGCTACGGCTGGTCTCCCTTCCACGGTCGCCCCTGTTTCATCTGCCGGTGCGGCCGCGACAGAATTTGCTGGTGCTGCGTCTTTTGTTGGGTGAGCCACCACGGCCGTGGCATCTGCTGCTGGCGCGGGGAAAGTTCGGCGCCAGTGCGTGCGCCACGCTCCCATCCTGTTGCAGAGATGTTGCTTTAGCCCCGGCCACACTGTAGTTACCGGAGTCAGTGAGCGGAAGATAAGGAGAAACAGCAGTTGCTGCTCCAACAGCGGGGCAGTGGTACAGTAGCGTGCACAGTTGCTGCATCAACTTCCGCGGTAGGTTTCACGTTACCGCTTCCCGTGATTCGGCATACGCAGCACATCAGGCAGAAGAAACAAGTGGTCCCGTCACAGCAGCTCTGGCAGCCACACATGCAGCAGCGGATGCACCCTTTTGCTTCAGAGTAGTACACCGCTGCAGTCACAGCTCCTGCTGCTGGATTGGAGTCAACGGAGACTGCTGCAGGGGTGGCAGGAACCACTAGCGCAGCTGCCGCTGTAAAAAGTGGAGACGCAGTAAAAACCAAACCTGCTGCTGTCCTCTGGCGTGAAAAATGTATCTAACAAAGGACTGCGGTAGTTGCAGTCGCAGCAGCAACACTTGCGGGGGAGTTCTGTTGCTTCAGGATTAGAGAAACAAGGTCAGCGGCTGACGAAATGTTGGAAGAAAAACTCGAATGCGGTGTCTTTGAGTCGAACGAACGCGGACCTCGTCGTTCCCTCCATGAGACCTGCAATTCGTAGTGGCAGTGAGCACATATCTCTATGTCTATTCTACCCTAAAAATACATACAAAACTAGGATGAACATTTTTATATGTAGAGACGGACAAACATAAGAAAGGAACCCGTGTAGCTGACGGAGTCACAGAGCAGAATGACATTTATGACAGATGCAGTCAGTCATGGCTGAGACGAGTGATCAAGTGAGCCACTAGGAGAGAAGAAAATCCTCATCAGACATACGCGGTACTTCATGTCACGCCGTCGGTCCCTCAGCGTATACTGTTTTACTGGAATTCTTTATGACAGTATAAGGGGCTCACTATTCAGTTAACGCTTGTCGTGCCTTTCCCACTCAAGTATGGGAAGTCGCTGCTGGTGCTGCAAGGGCCTGCGCTGCGGACGGGTCTGCACTACGCCCATCTGTTTCGTTTTTGACGCGACGACGCGTTAGCACTGGACACGACAGTTGTTAGACTTGTCTCGTGTCCGCTGTCCCAGTCCGCCTCCTGTGGTGGTCTGCTGTTTCAGATTTTCGCACGATGACCGGTGTCAAGAAGTCCAGGGCATGTGAGATTGCGGAATAAACGGTAAAGTATACATGCAGCAGGTCCGACCAAAGAGCAAACATGCGCTGCACTGGCTGGTACTGCTGCAGCCACTCGTGCACACAAACTCTACTTTTCCGCCCCGAGCTACACCTCTGCCTTAGGGGTTGCAGCTCCGCTGAACGCTGCTAGCGTTGTGTGTAAAGAGGGATTTACAAACACGTCGAAGCATCTAGTAAACGGCTTCAACAGAACGCGCTCATGATCTTGGTGATGCTGCCCCACCGGGCAGCGGTAGGTGGTGCTGGCGCTGCTGCTGCTATTCAGGCTGGCGTTCAGCTGTAAGGTACGGCATTCGCCAGCACTATTTAAAAGCTACTGTGCTTCGCCTTCAATGCTCTCGTTGCTGCCGGAGCCCCGACTGCGGTCGCTGGGCTTTTTGTTACTGGTATCAAACTTCTTGCTACGGCTGCTGGACCGCTAGAATTGACCTGGGGTGCCTTCAACGCGCCGGTCGTGCCGCTGTCTGCTCTCACATGGCTACTGCCGCTACAAACACGACCACATATGTATATATGTTCAGGAAGGTCTGTTACGTAGCTGCGAGGCGAGGTCACCGCTGTGCGTGGGCCTTCAGACGACAGCTGCTTGACTGATTGTGTCAGAATCCAAAGAAGACACAGTCACAGGTACTTCCTTGCGAGATACTTAACCTTCGTCCACGCAGGATAAATGAGCGCGAGTTTGGAGCTAGTTAGGAAGAGTCTATGGCATGACTATTTAGAGCTTCGTTTGCACGCAAAGTGGCCCTCTGGGTGATTTTTCTTCGTATACGCGAGAGGATGTTAAACTAGGGAAGGTCACACATAAGATTAAGATCATATCCGACTATGTTTTGACATAGTGACGTTGACCTTGCGATTCATCTGGTAGACACGCGCGCCGGCGTATACATACGTCAGACACGGTTACACTCGACCGCTTCCATGAAGATATGCCATATATGTACGAAGAGGAAAGACTTATACAACTGTATCCCGACGTACCTCCACGTAAAGCTCGCAGACTGAACATTAGGAACAAAGGGTGCACAGGCTGCGCAGTTCTGCGGTTACCCATGTCTGCGTAAACACATGTACGCGGAAGTGCGTTCACGCGACTCTGGCACCTCCATACTTTCTACACGCGTACACTCTTGATAGGATATACACAGCGGGGTAGAGGGTTCCCTTCTAGACAGACAGCTACTACAGAGTACGTTGCGAAGAGCAGTGCGGATCGGGATAGAGCGCACATCTAGACAGGCTGCTAGCAGACATGAAGACGCGAGCCGCAGTGTGCACGACCGCGTGCAGCGCGAAGAGGCAGAAAATGTAACAGCAACTGGGACATAACACGACATTCCTTTTTGTGTACTTGGGACGCATGCTTCCGAGATCTGTGTCGATATCTCTTCTTGTGCAGCTATCCGGTGATTCGTCCGTACACGCGTGTTTTTGTGTACCTGGTAGGCGCTTCGTTAAATAACACATTTCTTCAAAAAGCAACGAGCGTAACTACAAAGCCCTAGCACGCGGCTTTTGTATTTGGCCGTATTAAGGAGTCCGACGAGCATGTCTACTTTTCTCCCGTACCCACACGCTGGCTGCTGCGGCCGCGTGGAAGCGTACGTGCAGACGTGCGGGGTGGTCCAGGGCTAATAGTATCTGTGCATCACAGCACAGCGCAGCCGTTCGGTGGCACCAACAATAGTAAGAGACTGGGAGCAGCAAGAACAGCGTCAGCGGCAGTAACGACAGCAACACCCATAGCTTAAGAGCACCGTCAGCAGTCGCAACAGCAGCGCCGCACAGCGCCCGACGCAGCAGCGACCACCGCAGCAGCGGTGCTGCTGGAGCAGCACAGGAGCTGCGCAGCAAGCAGCGGGTTCCAGCCGTAGAGCAGCACAGCGCGAGTAGCAGCATAGCAAAAATAACAACTAAGCCGCAACAGCAAAAAGTCAGCCCGAAAAGCAACAGACTTACAGTTACAATGTAACTGCAGAAATGGAGCAACAGCATCAGCAGCAGTGGGAACATGGGGCGTCGAACACCCGCACCTGCAGAACCCATCTGCTGCTCAATTCTTCCGCAGTTCTGCGTGGTGAAGTCGCCTTCTCTGCCATTGTACATTAGCTAGAAGCTTGTCTTATCATGCGCTTTAGAGCACCGTCATCCTTTATAGGGTCTGCTCGTCTGTACCCTTTGAGTCGTTTTCAGCCTTCGCGCCTCCGCTGCTGTTTTCGGGTCTATCCGCTCTACCGTCCCCGGCCGACGTCCGTCGACGCCCGCTCCGCGCGTTCTCCGGTAGTTACCCCCTCAGTCGCACCTCATTCTCTTCCCCGCGTACACTGGTCTTGTTTTTTTTTTCTCTCTCTCGCATCTCACGGCCTGTCACTCTCCAGATCCTCCCTCACTCACGTGTTCACAGTTCTCACCTTCTTCCTGCGCCACATCCGTATGTAGAGGCTTTTCACAGCCATTTCTTCGCCGCTGCGTTGATTGATTTTGTCGCCTGTCTGTCTGCACATTCACATGCGTTAAGCAAATTTAAATAGTATATATATATATATATACGCATCCCACTGACTAAGGTCATAGGCAAGTGCTGCGCAGTGCATGGATTCGCTGCGGACTTTTCTTCCGCATCTCCCCTTCTCAATTCACTTATCTCCCGCATGTACATCCCGTGCCCCGCTCCTCCGTCCTGGTGCTACGACTTCCCCGGATCTCTTTCCCCGTCGGCCTCCCCTCTCTGTCCGTCATTTTTTCAATCAGCGCTGTTGCGTTGTCAGTCAAGAATTTTTTCACCTCTGTGTGTGCGTGCCGAACTCTGACACGTTCCACATACAGACATCATACATCCTCCGTGTACATGTATCTCTCTCTATCTGGATAAAAATTGCCAGTTTACATGCCTACACATCTACGTGTGCTTACGTGTATACACCGTGTACGGTTTCACCTCTTCAGGTGAAAGTGACATATGTCAGGACATTTTGTTAATGGGAGTCGACCTGCGTGTCGGCGTGCTTGCCACTGGCCTAATTTTCTCTTCCTGAGCTACTGCTTCCGTGCCGCCGTCTACTCAGAGCGGGTGTGCGTTTCAACGGCTGCTGTTCGTATTGCTGCTGTTGCTGGTGCCGCGCTAGTCCCGCGCTGCTGCCGTCGCTGCGTCTCGCTCTTGCTGCTGCTGCTGCTGCCGCTGCTCCTCCTCCTCCTCGTCCAAGTGTTGCTGCTACTTTAGGTCTTCGTCTTGCTGTCGCTGCTGCTGCGGCGGTGTTGCCACCGCTCAGCCTGTGGCTCCTGCCGTGTCGGGCGGCCCCCAGCTACTGCTATCGACTCCAGGTGTCTGGCTGCTGCTGGGGCTGGAGCTCCTGCTTCTGCTGCCACCACTCGGGCCCCCGTTGCCGCGCGTATTCTCTGTGCGTGCGTGCTGCTGCTGCGGCGCGGTCCTCTGCGCGAGAGACAGACAATGGACGTGGAAGTCAGCGAAGAGGGGCAGCGCCGCATCTGCCGCTTCAGCGCTTTGAACCATGCGTGCGTCGAGCTGGACACGCGTATCGAGAAGCTGAAGGCAGAGCTAAGAATGCTTCAAGATGCGCAGGAGGAGGCGACGATCGCCGTAGATCCTTCGGACGTGCTGCTACGTGTTGGTGAGCGGCCTCGAGAGCAGCTGTGTCTCCCTCCTAGGCGCAACGCCACACACCTGTGCCGCTTCAGGGTCAAACGTGTGCGCCTGCGCCCTGTTGGAGTGCACACCTTCGTGTCGGCCAGACGCGAACACACTGCGCGCCGCTACGACGAACGGGTCGCGAAGCTTCCTTTCGTCTGTTCTCTCTCTCAAATGACATCTATTGCCAACGAAAAGGCTCTTACTCGGTTCTCAACTATAGCAAGTTGATACGTAGATAAGTGTATGTGTGTGTGGACTGGCGTGTCCGTGCGTCCAAGTCAGCCGGGGAGAGGTGACACGTGGCCGCTGTTTGAGCTTGCGACCTCACGCGCTGAGAGGGCAGAAGCTGCAGGATAGTGGGTGAGAGTCTTTTTCTGTTTTTCTCGCTAAAAACAGGGAATGGGTGAGAGTATGTTTTCCTCTTTCGCGCTAAGAACAGGTCACCAGGCTGCTGCGGACGCCAGCACCCACAGTAAGTATGAAGAGGAGGACGGCCCTCTGTTGTTGTAGAAAGGTCTGTGTGGTGCGCCCGGTCATCTGTGGCAGGCAAGAGCGGGAGAAATCGGTCCCCCTGCGGACGGGGCTCAGCTGCAGCGGTGAACACTTCCCATGCTTGTGTCTCTCTTCCCCTGTCGTTCTCTTCAGCCAGTCGACGCATTTCTGTGGCGGCCGGACAATCACGCTTGTGCACACAAAAACGTGTCTGTATATATATTTATGTGATATAGACGTGTCTCTCCACGACAGCGTACCCGCGGTGGTGGACGGGTACTCGGGACTGTCTCTGCGTTGGGCAGCACATGCGGCTGCCTGCGTGTTCGCCTTCCCTGAGCTGGGAGAATACCGTGAAAGTGTCGTCCACCTTCCTGATATTCTCTTCTAGCTTATTTGCTTTGTCAGGAGTTTCGGATGGGCGCTTCTCGACTCTTCTGTTGAGAGACGCGTAGTAGACGAGGGCTGCTGTCTGCTGGAGGTCTGCCACTTACTCGCGACCTCGTCCTTTGTGCGCACCACAGCTAGGAAAACCAAGAAGCGATATCCTTCCATCGTCTGGCGTGGCTATGGGTGTGCGTGTCCATTCTTTCATCCTTCACTTCTCTCTGTTCCCGTCTTTGTTCGTCTTCTTCGTGGCTTTCTTCCTTTCCTTCTTCCGCACGTCCTCTGTCTCTGTCGCTTTCTCTATCTCTTGTCTGCGTTGCGCTCGTCCTCTTTTGTCAAATGGAAGAAGAATGCCACACGTTGCCGACTGTCGTGAGGAGTTCCCCGCTTCTGAGCCCTGCCTGTCAAGTACTACAGCTGACCTCGCCTCTCTTCACGATTCCCGCTGTCCAGGTTGTTTCTCTGCCATTTCCTGAAGGGATCCACCTATGCTGCGCGGCCAGTTCTTCTATATCGTCTCTCTCTCCGTTTGTGTGTGTGTAGCTGTGTTTTCTGTTATTCCTGTGTTCGAGTGTAGGTGCTGCCTGTCTGCCTGTCTCTGCCTTGTGGGTTTCCTGTGGAGACCGGTGACAACAGCATGTTCTTTCGTCTACCGGTGCGCGCCGTTCTGCTGTTGCTTCCACCGGTGGGTGAAGCCTGTTGATTCGTTTTTTCAGAGGTCGCAGGCCGTTCCTTCACGCATCATTCTCCCTTATCCTCTTCCTTCTCTTCGTGGACGCTGCTCTAGAATTTCTGCCTTCCGCAGCTCAGAAGACGGGCGGTTTTCTGGAGTGCCTCACGGGCTTCCCTCCTGGGGCGCGATTCAAGAGAGAGAGAGAGAGCCACCGTCTGTTGATCGCTGTGTACACGTTGCAAGCACACATCCCTGCGTTACCACCCCTGCTCTTCTTCCTTCTGAGCCATTTTATCTGTACGCGTCTTTCTCTCTGTCTCTTCACATATGTATCTCTGTGTGATGTGTATGCATGAATATATTTGTCTAGATACATCATGTTCGTGTGTGTATGTGTGTGTGGAAATATGCAAATATATATATATATATAAAGTGTGTATGTATATTTGTGTATATATTCAAATTTGTGTGTTAGTGTATGTTTTGGTATCTGTCTGTATCTATCTATCTATCTATCTATATAATATATCTGTCTCTGTCTCTTTCGTTTCATAAGTATGAGGATGAACCAGAGAACTGCTGCAGGTGAAGGAAATTTATTCTTCTTGTAGGACCCCTGTGACGTGCGCGACGTATCTGCAGGGGAGTGCTTCGTGGAGATGGACAGCGACGCGGTGGAGGCGGCGCTGAAGGGGAAGGTCGACGAGACTGAGACGCAGCTGCAGCAGTGCGAGCAGCAGCTGGAAGAGAAGAAGTCAGAAATGCTGTGCCTCAAGAAACAGCTGTACAGCGAGTTTGGCGACCGGATCAATCTGGATAAGTGAAAGAGGCTTGGTGGGAACAACTGCATATCCGTTTTGTCGGTGGGCTTTGCTGGTGGAGGAGGCCCGGGGAGATCTCAGAAGTGCAGCGTACGGGGAAAAGAAAGGCTGGGAAGATGGTATAGCGTAGTAGGAGAGTAGTGCTTTTGGTGAAGGGGATCAGGCGCGCGTTGGCGACAGCACGGCGACTTTGAGGAGCGAATGACCGCTGCTCGTAGAGAGACAGCGGTGTCTTCTTCAGGAAGCTGCAGACAAAGGAACTGAAGGACGGTCGTGTCGCACAAAGCCAGTAGTGGGGGCAAAACAGAGGGTAGCCGGATGTCTAGAGAGACGCAGCGGGAGACAGAGACACAGAGATGCGCGTGTCGTAGGAGCGACGAAAGAGACGAGACATCGCGACGTTATTGTGGGTGCGTGCACCGCGGGGGGACGTAGAGGGTGTGAGCCAGCTGATGGAAAGACGTGGGGAGGGTGGCAGAAGGGAGAGAAGGGAAGAAGAGAAAGAATTGAAAAGTGAAATTTTGTGGTGATTTCTGCAAAGTTTCACGTTGTAGCACAGAGAGGCACAGCATATATTCTGCGGAGGTTGGTCGTCCTTTGCTTGCTTGAACCCAAGTTGCTGTCGCTACAGGCGTTGATGAAGATAGGGGGAGACAGGTGGACAGGAGGCTCGTATGGAGAAAAGACTTGATGTGGTTACGACTTTTCTATGTACGGACGCAGCCTCCACAAAATGCCGCCACACCTACGCCCAGGCACCTTATCCCCAGTGTGTGTGTGTGTGTGTGTGTTTGTGTGTCTGTCTATCTGTTTCTGAAATGTAGACAAAAGCGTACGCATACACACACACACAGACACAGACACACAGACACACACACACACACACGAAAGAACGCGCTTCTTAGAAAGTTTGTGCGCATCGCGTGTGCGGGTGTGTACGCAGTTGCTCAGCGCGCATGTTAGGTGCACGTACGCGTGTATACACAAGTCTCACGGAGACACTGTGCGAGAAACACTCCTGTGGACGGCTGGCTATACGTACGGTAGTTGTGTATTTATATGCCTTACCTACAGCGTCTACGGCTGGTCCTACATACGGCAGTTGTGTATTCGTCTCATGTATTTTTGTATGTAGAGCAGCTAACACGGTCGTATAGGCGGATATGCAGGGACAGCGCCTAGCGCTGTGCCTCTCTTTCGCGGAGACAAGGCGGAGTAGCGCTAGGCTGGTCTTTGGCGGCGTCAGGTTGCGCTGTCTCATTGCAAAAGAACCTGAACTGATTGCACACGTGTTCCAGTTGTGGGCCGTGTCACATCTTCCACAAGGCATAGGTGAAGCTGCTTGGACGCTGTTGTAGTTTCCGTGTGTGTACCCGTTGCCGTGAGGACACGGTGCGATGTCTCCTAACAAAGAAGTAATATGGTGACGCAGTTCCGCGGTACATCGGCGTAGGCATCCACGTGGCATTTCTGCGGCGGTTTGTCGTACAAACTTCCGGTTCACTATTTCTACACCCGCGAAATATGTATTTGTACAAACGTATTTGTGTATCACGAAGCGAACTACAATTGCCTTCACAGCAGCGACTGCTATCGCGTATATGCGTTGTCTCCTCTGGCATGAAAGTCTTGGATTCTTCTCTTTCTTTCTTACGATGAGAAATGAAAGCTTCTCAGTGTCACAAACCTTCCCGGTGGAGCTGCTGTGGCTTGAGCCTACTGCCGCCATTGTTCCTTCTGTGCGTGTTCGTAGTCCTGTAAGTCCGGCTGGGGACTCAAGCGCTCTCCGGCGGCTGCACTTCGGCCAGATTGTTCTGAAGCACGCCGCTCTGCTTGTGTTCACATTTTGTGAATACCCACACATGCCTCTCTGTACTGTCGATCTCTCGCTGTGTAGGTCTCTCTATATATTACACAGCTGTCAATAAATCGTCGGGGACAGACACTTTCCTGGGCTGAGGAGGACGTCGAAGCGCAAGTGCGTTTAACCGCAGAGGCGCCGAACCTGCGTTGCTGCACCAGGCAAAGTATCCCATCAATGTCGACCACTGCACAGAAATTGCACGTAACTGGGAACAGTCGTTCAAGCGGAAGGCACGAACTGCTCACATGCATATACGCATATATAGCTATATATAGATATATGTGTATATGCATACATATATGTATGTATATAAATACATATATATATTTATATAAGTGTGTGTATACATTTTCTATTATAGTGGAACACACACCTGTACTGGATACAATCGTCTTGCTCAAGCGCAGTGCACCACATACTCACAGGCATATTTGTATACATATATACATATACATATTTATATACGTGCATGTATATAAGTATAAACATATATGTATGTAAATACATATATATACATATATATATATATGTATACATGAATATATACATTTATGTATATTCACACAACGCGTGCGCCCACTTGCGTCCTGAAGACACGTCGGTACGCTCGAGTGTATGCGTGCGTACAGTGTAGTGCTACGAAATTCGTGTATCGAGCGTCTCAGCCGGATGGGAGGCGGCTCTCTAGGCCAGATAACAAATACTGTATTGAGCGGACTTGCGAAGTGCACCAGGAGAGTCAGAAATGCCCACGCCAGAATCATCAGTAGTGAACACAGCAGACAGTTGCGGTCTAGGAGGAAGAGAGGAGGAGAGCTGCCTAATCATCAACATATCTTACGCGTACGCACGGTGACCTAGTGAAATCACACAGAATCACGTCCATCCACAAAAACGCACAACGAGTAGGGCCGAGCTGTTACTGCATTTCTCTTGAACAGTCCTAGCTTGTTGCTGCGGCATGAAGAAGCGCAGGGACGCGATGCTGCTGCTTCGGGGAAGAGAAAACCTCAGGAGGCAGGGTGCGCCGCAGAAGCTGCTGTTTTTCTTCGTCGCTGCGTAGACCTTCCCAGCGTTGGTAAGGCACCAGGACCAGCTGGAAGCCCATGCTCAGCAAAAGCTGGTGGCGTCTGCAGAGGAGAACGAAGGCATGTATTTCAAATGAGACAGAAAGAAGTTGACGGAGTGCGAGGGCAGTCAAATCGGAGGAAAAGTAAGCCTAAGGTGAAGAGGCTCCCCCAAGAAAAGCGACGGGAACACGGAAGGGGGAAAAAAAGTAGCACACGAGCAGAGAGAACGGGAAGGGAGTGCTACCGACCTGCACGAATACCGCAGCAGGAAGAAAAACTGCGTCCCCCTGTGGTTGTTCGATTGTCGACAACACAACTAACCGAAAGCAGCGATGCTGCTGTCTGCAAAAAGACACGCAGGTGCGTGCGCTCCAGTAGAAATGTGGAAACGAAGACGGTCACCCCGTCTCACTACGAATAAAAAGTGCACACGAGATAAAAGAAGTTTTCAACGGCTGAGGGCAGCAGAACAAGGGACCGAAGGACCGGCCTTGCCGCCACTGGAGCCGGAAAAGAGCGTCTGCCGCAGACGACGAGCAAAGAGCAAAAAGGAGACGATGGGGCGCAGCACGGCGCGAGACACTGACATGTGGAAACAGCCAACTTCTTCTAGTGCCTGGCTTCGTCACGAAAGAACTGGCGAGACGGCATCACTGCCAAGGAACTAGCGAGACGGCATCACTGCCAAGGAATTTGCGAGACAACATATCGCTGGCGAGAATAAAGAGAAAAGAAGACGACGCAGACACACGTAGACAAAATCAAAAGCACAGGAAACGCAGACTCGCGTGGAGAGAGGAAGAGACAGAGAGAAAAAGTGGAAGCGTAGATGACTGCAGTTGCGCCACGGCGGGACGCAGAAAAAACGAGTACGAACTCTCACGTGGCGGTCGCGCACACCAGAACTGCTCACCCCAACCTGGCACACTAACAGCACCTACTCACCTGTGAAGACACGCACGCGTATATATATATGTATATATATAAATGTACAAACTCTACCAACGTAGAATACATGCGACTACGTGTATATATATACACGTATGTGTGTGTGTGTGTGTATGTGTGCATACCTACACAGATACACTTATATAAGAACAGCATGCACTTACGTGTGAATACGCATGCACATATACGCATATATATACAAAGTCTATCAATGTCCAATACATACGAGTGCGCCTATATATATATACACGCATATCTACATACCTACGTACAGTTATGCAGTAATAGCCAGTACTCACGTGTGAACACACATATATATATATATAAATGTACAAATCTATCACTGTATACATACGGGTATGCATCTCTCTCTCTCTGTCTCTCTCTCTCTCTATATATACACAGTTACAGATTAACAGTACCCAGGCACGTGAGAAACTAGACGTATCGATATGTATTTCTCTACACACGTGTATCTTCGTAGCAGTCTAGCATATGAGCACACTTGTATAGACACGCATACATAAATAGACGCAGCAATCAGTTATACATTAATAGTACACAGTGGTGGGTGATTACAGACGCACATACACATATGTGTGTGTAGACGTCTATCACATGTTGATGTATGTGTGACTAGGTGTATATACATATATATACACACACACACGTAAGTACACGCATGCACACCGATATACATTAAAATAGTAGACAGTCACGGGTGGATACACAGGCGTATACCTCTATATTTGTGTAGAAGTCTACTATTACGCGTAGACATACGTATGACTACGCATACATGTCAACACACAGTGACGGCTCTCAAATGTACTTCACTCCTGGATGTATACGTTCGTAACCCGTGGGCACACCACATGCACCTCTGTCGAAGAGATCGACTCTTATACGACGGCAGTATTCATCAGTCGCTACTCCAAAAAAATCAGCAACACTTCCTCTCTCTTTGCCTCTCCGCGCGCCATTCTTCTCCCCCTTCGTCACCCTCTCTGCCAAAGCCCTCGCATATATATATATATATATATATGTATATGCTCCTACGTGTGGACTGGATGCGGTCGCCGTCTGGCGGCGCCGCGGCGCTGCTTTCCCGAAGATTTTCACGACAACGAGACTCTGTGTCCTCCACGCAGACGCGCGTGGAACTCCTTTCTACAGCCCGCTAACCTTCACATCCGTCCACATGTGTATGATGGTCTGTCCTCTCTTGATCTTTATCTCTCTGTAGCATAACGTTTACCCACGTGTTATACGTCCCCACGCCCGTATACATGTGGCACGATTCTGCGTTTCTGCTTTATTCTCTATCCGTACATACACCTCAACGTACACACACATATATTCTTATATATTTATCTCTCTCTGTGCCTCTTTGTCTCGTTTTCTCTTCCTCTTTCTCTAACCTCCATGTACGTGGCTACAGCCGTATACACCGCGTTCACACTCAGAGTGGGGTGGCGCCTCCACAGGGCCGCGGAGGCGGTGCCTTGGGCACTAGCGCAGGTGGCGTCATAGCGCTGCTACGATTTGAAAAGGGAAGTTCTCCGCTTGCGTAGCCGGATATATGTGCGTATGTGTATGTGCGTGTCTCGCGTCCTTGCTACACTTCATGCTTCCATCCGTCTTTGTTGCTGTCTTCTGTCTCGGAAGCCCAAGATCTTCACTGCGCCTGCCAGCTGTGCCTCGTCGGTCTGCGCGGCACACATATATCTATCTGTCTCTCTGTCTATGTATGTCTACCTCCGCACCTACACACGAATATATATACCCAAAGAAAACAACGCACGCCGACGATGTTTGCGCGCCACGCGACGTGTGTGGGCCTCCACCACCCCGCCTGTGGGTTTGCAGGCACCGCCAACCTCAAAAAATCTTCTCCTTACGGCTTTTCTGTCTGCGCTAACATCACCTATTCTGACTCGAGCTATAACTACCAGCGACGGAACCCGTTGCTTCGTTTCGCTAGCTCTCCGCATACACAGAGAAGTTCTAGTGTCCACGCGGCCCGTCCTATGCATATTTGTATATATGTATGGATGCGACGACTACAGCCGCTTCACACACCGGGCAGTTGGCCTCTTCGGGCGCCATATCTTCGACTCGGACAGGCGTGTGACGGTTTAGCTTCGTCCGTGCGCTCCTCTCTCTGTATAGACAGTCCTCTGCTTCCACATATATATGTGTATATATGTGTGTACACATACGCATCTAAGAACACGTGTGGGAAAAGAGACGCAGGCGCAACAATTCTCGCTCGTTGAGAAACCGTGTCTAGAGACGCTTCTGTTTCCAGGCGAACGACAACGCCGGGCGCGACAGGGTGCCGCCCGCTCAGCAGGCAGTTAACCAGCCAAGCTGTCCGAGGAACTGCGGCGCATGCAGCTCGCGTTCTTCACCTTTTACTCAGGGCCGTGAACTCCACACTGTTGGAGTAGAACTGAAAGGCAGGGCACGTCTCGATCACCGTGTTGCTCCCCGGGTGGTAAATATCAACGCGGAACGGCCCTGCGCGCGGACAACATGTGCAGCGCCGCTACTTCGCAGCAAATGTCGACGTGGGCAGAGAAACGCCGCATGAAGGCACGCACGTCTGCCCCACCAGTCGTACACTTCCGGCCACATCAAAGCACAGAGTAACTATTTACCGGACGTTCGGCACCGGCAGAAACAAACACAGTTGCATCGCCTGCATACACATATACATATGAGGGTAAAGGAGAATATGTGGAACACATCCATCGCCTCTCTCCTTCTCTCGGTCTCTTTCTGTGTTCCTCCCTATGTCAGGATGTATACATATAGACGACAGAACTGCGGCGTGGACAGTGCGTTGTCTCAGCCGTCGATACGGGGCCGTATAATAAGCGAAGACTGCATGCGGCGGGCGGGCATGCACGCCCTTATACGGAGGTGTGGCCAAAAACTGAGCGCAGGTATATATATGTGGAAGCATGCTTAAAGAAATACACCATTTTGGTCCACGCATGCTATAATAGACCCACCAACCAGTCCTTCCGGTTTTCCCGTCTCTCTTCCTTTCCCCGCGTTCCTCCCCCCTTCCCTAGTAGCAACCCACCCCTGGGCGCACGACTTCTGATGGCACAAACGTTTTCTGCATTTTTCTTCTGTCCAGGAATACCTGCCCACAGAAAATTTGTTGCTGTCTTTCCTCCCGTGCACGTCTCGTCTCTCTGCGTCTGGGCACCTCCATATATGGGGTCACCAGCAGGTGAAAGGAGAGCAAGCACTCACGTCTGCACATGCGTATACGTGTAAGCGGGTGTACACATATATGTATGTATATTTATCTTCTACAAACAAATCCAAGTCAGGTGTGTACGTGTGCACGGCTGTACATATGTATAGACGCCTGTAGAGATATGCTCGTATAGATACACGTGACGACGTATGTTTCTTGAGAGAGGGTGTACAAGGGTAAATATATTTATATACATGTGTAGAAGTATGCTTTTATACATACGCGAGAAGACGCACACTTCTGTAGAGAGGCACGTCTTCGCGCTTTACCTGCTCGAACACCGTTAAAGTGTTTCACTCCCATCATGTGCAGCAAACGGCTGACATCCCCGTGCAACGCCGAAGCGTAGCAAAACTTTTCCTCTTCTTCTTCTTCTTGTTCGTCTTCTTCTTCTTCTTCTGCGTCTCCGTCTTCGTACGGGGTTTGTCCCTCTGACTCTGGAGTGCCGTCTCGTCTCTCAGGTCTGTCCCAGGCTGCCTGACTGCGTTCGCTCTCTTTCCTTGCCCTGGTGTGCGCTCGAGCAAAAATGCTTTCTTGCATGTGGCAGGCAGCAGACGCCGTGTAGCTCTCGGCATCCTGTGCGCCGTTGGCTGGCTCCGCCTTCCGCTGCTGCTGCTGCTCTGCTGCCACTCCTGTCTCTGCTGCGCCTGCTGCTGTTTCTTCCTTCCACGCTTCGGCATCAGACGGTGCCTCAGCTGCCTCGAATTCGGCTGCCGCGGCGGCAGCAGCAGCACCGCCAGGCGCGAACGAGGTGATACTGAGCCTTGGGGCCGCACGAGTAGCAGCAGAAGACGAAGTTGTCTCGGAGAAAAAAAATTCCTCAGCAGGCGACCCTCCTTCATCAGATTCATCAGAAGAATCCACACCATTTTCTTCTCCTGTGTCTTCCTCTCCCTCCTCCGCGTCTGCACCAGATACACCCCACCAGGTGCGTCCACACATAGCCGTATATTCACGGCAATCTGCAGAGCGACGGTGTGTGCATCTGCGGAAATACATTCTAACTTAACACACATACTTTTTGTATTATGTCCACATATATATATATGTCGACACGTCATTATAGAAGGAAGCACGCATCTAACTATATATATATATATATATACGCGTGTACACCCTCTATGGAGAAGCATGCGTCAACACATCTATGTATATAAGCATACCTCCACACATATATATATATATATATGCATGTATAGGTATCCCTGTCAGCATTCTCAGCAGAGTCTTCTGCAAGAGAGACATGGGAAGAAGGCATTACTTCAAGACGGATGCGCCCTCGCAGAAACGCAGATCGGCTTCCTTGCTGTCTACTTGGGAGAAGTGTACACATCCGCATCACCCGTCAAGTTTAACCGGCGGGTGCCTGAGCCTGCATGCACGTTGACACATACAGACGTTTTCACATGTGGTCTTCTCAGGCAGTTCTCGATAGTTTTTTACAAAACGCGTCCTTCAGAAGAGTCGCCGTCTCGTCTCCCTCCTCACACCGGTCAACAGATTTCTTCGACCAGCTCTCCCCCCCGGTCCTTCGCTGCTGCTGCCAAGACGTTCTCTGCCGTAGACTTTTCTCCGCTTCACAGAGGATACAGCTATCTGCATCACACCGCACCTGATTTTTAACGGTCGCTACTGCTTGTCTTGTGCCTGCCCACGTCTGAGCGGAGCAGGTGGGGCCAGCCACGCGAGTCTTCTCGCTCATGCGTGCAGAGACGTGACACGGTGTACGTACACCGGTAATACACACGGACGTTCACGTCCACGCTTGTGGGAGAAACAGTGAGAAAAGGATACACACATGTGGGTAGACGGACAGCCTAGAGCGAGAAGATACAACCAGCTGGAGGCGCGCTGGCAGACACAAAACATTCTCTTCTCTTCTTACACGTATACGGATATATGTGTATGTAGCTACGGTGAAACACTAGAGAGAAATATACGCATGTCCACCTGCGGAGAATCGAAGAAGTATCCACACTTGCAGTCACTTATCAGTCGGGACGTGACTCCACACAAGGATCCGCGTGTACGTGCCTCTTGTGCAGAGACATATATATATATATGTATAGGTGCATCAGGTACGCGCATCAAATAATACGAATCCACGGGGGCGTCCAGATTCGCGGCTCATTAGTAAAAGAAATGATATGTGGGCGAAAACGACGTTTCAACGGCACCACCTGCGAAGAGCGACGACAGTAGGGCAGCAGTTGAACAGCCCACACGCGACAGCGGCAGTTCCCGTCCGCTTCAGCTCCTTCCACGTGTATATGTGAACGTATGCAGGCATTGATCTAGCCACACAAAAATACACAAATATACTGGTATATCTTGGCCGCGACAAAGGACACACGTTGCCTCTGTCGTAGAGGCGGTGCACGGGGCGTTGCGAGGAGCCGGTTAAAAAGGCGTGCGTCGCCGAAAACGTGAGACAGCAAAGCAACAAAGAGGAGAAGACATGCAGAACGCGAGGCATCTCGAAGCAACAGGAGGCAAATTTAGGCCGACTATTCGTCTTCTGATACATGTCTCTTGTGTGTTCGCTGCGCTCTACATGCGCGACGAAAGAACACCGGTTCACCGACCCCACGAATGCCGAGCTGGACGCAGATTCACCACCCTTTTTTCTGCTAAACGTTCGCATTTCTACGCATGTTTCCGTCTATATCTGTATGTGTGTGTGTGTATGTGCGTCTGCGTATGTATGTACGTATATATCTCTCTCTGTATGTGTCTGCACCCATGTGTACGTGTGTGTATATATGTTTACGTATGTGTACATGTGTGTACGTGTGTGTGCATATGTGTGTGTGTGTGTGTGTGTGCGTATGTAGTCACGTGTGTGTGTGTATATATATATATATATATCTGCGTGTGTGTGTACTTATGTATTCATGTGTGTGTGTGTGTATAGGCGTGTGTGTGTGTGAGTATGTGTGTGTGCGTGTGCGTAGGTATGTGCGTATGTATCTCTGTGCGTGTGTGTGTATACGTCTGTATATGTGTGCGGGTGGTTGTATGTATGGGGGTGGGAGTATGCGCATTACTCATGTGTGTGTGTGTCTATAGGCGTGTATGTGTGTGCGTATGGGTGTATGTGTGTGGGTGTGTCGGGGTGTCTGTGTGTGTGTGTGTATGTGTGTGTGAAGACGTGAGTGTGTACTACTACAGGGATGCGCGTGCAACCTGACGAGACCCACCCGTCTCTGTGTACACGTATCACAGTCAGCGAACACATACATACACGTACGTGCATGCATACATACATACCTGTACACACCCGTGAGATATATATATGCAAACACACAAGTCTATGTATATATATATGAGGTGCAAGCATATATATGTACACGTGTTGGTGACCGGCGCGCGGCGTCTTCTTCACCGGCTTGTTTGCGATTGACGCGAAGAGAAAAGGCGAAAAGAGGAAGAGGGAAGACTCACCCTCGGTGTGGGCAACACGCAGCCGCTCCAGGAAGTACTGCACAAGAGGAGGGAGCTGCAAGTACAGCTCAGGCTGCTGGACACGTACGTACAACTCGAGAACTTGGAGAGTACGTGAGTAGCGGCGGAACGCCTGTTCCTGCTGTTGACACCTCCGTAAAAAGGAGAGCAGCATCGCGTTTGAAAATACGTCGACTGCAGTAATCCACTTCACCCGGCAACAGTTCGACGCTGCGTACAACCCGCGCCCACACGAGCATCGCACACACAAAAGAAGAGCAACGTGCTCACGTTAATGCGCATACGTACGCATACATATATATATTAACACACACAGCCGCGTGAAGATGCAGATGTAGATTATATATATGTATCCACGCATATACACAGACGGACACATACGTGCACGTAGTAGACGTTCAGCAGGGGAGTAGACGTTCAGCAGGGGACTTAGAATACTTTTGCTGTGATAACCAGATACACACTTCGTGACTCTCTTCTCGTCTAGCATTGCACTACTTGTACGCATGTATATACGTACGTATGTACCTACGTGTGTATCAATATATGCGGGCGACGCATTCGCACGCTTCTGCATCACAGGAAATCCTCCCGCTCGCACGTTCAGACAGGATCCCCCCTACCGCGCTTGCAGACATGTCCACATTTTGTAAGGACCCACAGAAGTATTCTTGTCGCTGACAAACCCTTCCACGTATAGTCCTCCTAAAACACGACGTCTCACTGCATCACTTCCCAAAACGCGTACGCACAAAGGACGCAAAAGGACGCAAATCAAGGAAGACGAAAATGACGCCTGTGATTCTCCTTCTGGTACTCCTCCAAGTGTATGTACACCCCAAATCCGGTGTGCCCCGGCACGTACGTAGTGACATCTGTGCTGCTCCTTCTGGCACTCCTCCAAGTGTACATACACCCCAAATCCGGTGTGCCCCGGCACGTACGTAGTGACATCTGTGCTGCTCCTTCTGGCACTCCTCCAAGTGTACATACACCCCAAATCCGGTGTGCCCCGTCACGTACACAGTGTACAGACACCATGCACGTGTGTGGGTGTATGTACGGTGCACATGTGATGACTTTTGATACACACGTCGTACACCACAGAGAGTGGCACACGTGTAAGTCCACATACATGCAGACGTGTATGTCTGCCGCTTGTTGCCGCCCACGGTCGAGGAAAATTCAGCTCCTGTTCCGGGCACCTGACGCGCTAGCCACTGGAAGCTACCTACAACACCGGCACCGTAGCGACGGCGATGCCCGGCAGACGTACTGTCTTTTACTGAAGAAAAGTTCTTCTCACTTTAACATATGTGTACTTGTCGCTACCTCTCTTTTCTTCAATATCTAGCCACAGAAAGAACGGGGGCCATCCCCCTGGCGCACATGTCCAACTCCGCTAGTCCACACGAAGCTAAAACGTCAGCCTCGTTGGTCGCATCTGCATGCCCTTGCAAATTTCACATGAACTCTGCTCACAACTCCACGTGCATGCACTTCCCTATGCGTATACCCCTATGTATGTATATGTATATGTGTATATATGTATACATATATATACATGTGCAGATCCACGCAGAGACACACACACGTATATATATATATATACACACACATATTCATGTAGAAGAAATATACATGTACCGTTGTGTGAGCAAATTGTGAGGATGCGTGTTTAGAGACGGGAGCGTACGGGCACCAGTGGACATGCAGAAATTGGCAGCGCATGCGCAGGCCAAGGGGCCGGCTCTGTGCAGTATTTGTCCTTCCCCCACCGAGCTTCCCCACCCCCACACCAACGCGCTGCAGCTCTACACTGCGTTACATCCTTACGAACAAGCATACGCCCACTTCTCTTCCATCTTTCTTCTAACATCTGTAATTTATTACACAGACAGATCTACACTGCATGCAGCCCCACAAAAATACAATTAACCTAGCAACAGCCGAGTCGACACCCAGACCTCCCCTCCATGCATATATATATATATATATACATACATCTATACGTACTCCACCTCTATCCACATCTACGCGTGTACTTCATGTATGTATATGTACGTGTGGTGACGGAGAGGGGCTTTTTTCAAAGGTTCTGAATATGTGAACGGACAGAAGTCTTGGTACAAAGAAACACGAAATGCGACTGCCCGTTTGGCGAGGTGAGCGACCCGCACAGAGCAGAGAAGAAACTGCAGAAAAAAAGAGAGACAGCGCGAAACAGATACAGACAGAGGTAGACACACCTGTGAACCCTGGAATTCTGACGGCGATAGCGACTTGTAGCGGCTTGCAAAGAATGTGAGAAGCGAGGCCGAGCTTTGCCACAGCGTTGGCTGCCTGTTTTCACATGCACATCACACATATACACGTACGAATGGCGGGCATTCTTCAGACGGCAACTACACATAAATATTCGTATATACACACACCTATATATATGTAGATAGAGATACGCGTCTCCTTGCACATATACGTGTATACAGGCGCACACGCCCGCACACGTGTGTTTAGCACCTGTGAGGCCGGGCCTCGATACAGCACTGGACGCTTGCGATTGGCAGTCAATCCGCATCCCCCTCATCGGAGCCTTTTGAACGCAGGAATTCCACATATATACACACACACACACACGAACAGAGACGAAGACAGACAGACGCAGAGAAGGTACACGACCACCACGAATATGTGAATTTATATGGATAGGAACACACACACAGATGTGCCGAAGACTTGGACCAGAGACGCCCCGGTGACAAAACTTGTCCTAGTGCCCTTCCCTCTGTTCAGTCGAAAAGACACAAATAGCAACTCCCCACGCAGACAAAAAATTCACACATTCTTCTTCAACTCGTTTCAAAGAAGTTTCACCCAGGAATGGGTTCACGAGAGAAGCGACGCGTGATGCCTTCGAGACGGTTCACTACGTCTGCCGCTTTCCCCTCGTCTGTCTCGCTCTCCCCTTCTCCCGTCTCCTTCTCTATCCCTTTCCTTTTCACACAAACACACCTATATACGGACACCCACCTGTCTGTCAGCTTTCTCCATACGTACCTCGATTTCTACATATATACATATATATATGTGTATGTGTACAGGCAATACCTTGTCTGCATGTATCCACGGCTAAAGTCCTCTCGTGTGGGTGTGTGAAGACAGCCTTCTTTTATACGTAAACAAACTCACAGGCTGCTAACACAGAAATACACGTGCAGATCTACACTCACACATACGACCATATATATACATATACGTATATGTATATAGCAGCTCGTACACAGATGAATAGACATTCTCACTAACACGTACATATATACATATACATATATTAACTCCGGCAACTCTATGTATACACATTTATGTATAAATGCACACACACACACACATCAACGCGTCTATATTAACATATATATGATCCACACAACACGTCCACGCATGTGTACGCATTCACACACAAATATATATATACATATATATATAGCAGCACTTCGACACTGTCTACTGAAAGTGAACCCGAGACAGAGACAAGAAAGACATGCAGGAACTCACTTTGAGAAGAAAGTTGTTCCTCAGGACAGGCCAAGAAACTACCATTTCCTTCAGCGCATGCAGGACGTAGACGTGGCGGTAGCGAAGACGGGCGAGAGCCTGTTGAAGTGCAAGTCGACGAGGAAAGGGGTGAAGCGGGAGCCGCAGCAGCAGGGGAAGCAGCAGGCGGAGGCGGAAGGCCATTGGGCAACACCAGGAGGGGCCCGAGCAGCAGCGGCAGCGCCGAAAGTCGAAGCAGCCGCAGCAGCAGCAGCGGCAGCAGATGTAACAGCAGCAGAAGTGGGAGGCGTAGCAGCACAGCCACACAGGAGGACAGGCAGCCAGCGGATGTGAAGAAGCGTCAACAAGTAGATCGCAGGGCTACTGGCACACGACCGGGGCAGAAGATGGAGAGGACGCCACGGTCGACGCGAAGCAGAAAGGCGTGTGTGCGCGGGTGTGCGGAGATGAGAAGAGGAAGAATTGAGGAAGCGGAGAGCAGACAGACCCAAAAAGAAGAAATGGCGACAGAAAGGAAACTCGCACACACACACACACACAAAGAGAGAAGACAGAGGGAGAAATCTCACGGAGGGACAACGAAGAAGAAAGGCGCAGGCGGAAATGTTGCGATGGGTCGGCGGCCGTGATTTCGAGACACAGGCAGCATTGCTGCAGCTGCTGGGAGACGCAGGAGACGCCGGAGCGAATGCCGGAAGAGGAGACCCCTGCGAGTGAACAGCGGCACTACCGCGGGAGCAGCGGCGAAGGCCAGGACGAGGAGAAGGACAGAAAGGAGAAAAAGAAGAAGAATAGACACAGCCGCGTTTTGCAGGATAAGAAGAAGAGAAGACGCAGCCGCGCTTGAAAAGGAGAAGAAGAAAAGGGGACATGCAGCAGAGTTTGAGAAGAAGAAGAGAACACACAGCAGAATTCAACCGGCCAGCAATTTCAGCGCCACAGGAGAGGACGGTAGTTGACTCCTCGGGGCGAAGCACGGACGTGGTCGACACTGCAGAAGCAAAGCGCTTGACAGAGAGGGGACTCCTTCGACAGATAAAGACGCAGCAGAAACGATCGACAGTACTGAAGCAGCAAACCCGCGATTGGAGAATGTACCGGCAACAACACCCTGCTTTTCAGAATCTACAAATACATTCATATATATATGTATGGAGACGGACACATATGCGTGCATATGCATACATATATTCATTCTACATGGATATACATACACATGAACACATCCTCTCTCTTTCTCTTTCTCTGTATAGGTATGGATAGGAGAATGTATGTGCCAGGTGACCCTGTTCTCCATACAAATATACCCACATATATGTAGACAGGGATATACGTGCGTACATACACACACACATATATACTTATTCTACATGTGAATATATACAACACGTATATAAGTATATGCACAAATAACAATCTCTCTCTCTCTGTGTGTATCTGTTGACTGAGGACGTACATGCAGATGCATTTATTATTGTAGCAGATAGACATACGTATATGAAGAGAGCGGTAAACAGATGGTGCGGTTAGGGCGAGGAGAAGGACGGGACTGCGAGGTGGAGAAGATAATAAGTGGAAGACGAACGATCGATGACGCTGTTTCAGACGCAGGGCAGACAAGACAGTCCACGGAGCGCGCCAAGCGATAAAAAGAGAAAAATAGAGAGCGACAGAAGAGCCGCACCTGCAAGAGAAACACGTAGTGCTGGGGCTTCAGCGTCGGCTCGCGGTACATCAGCCCCCTGCAAAAGACTCGCATCGCAGCGCAGCAGTGGACCTCAACTTCGAATTCCACGCCATTGTAATGTGCGTCGCCTGCAGCGATATACATCCACCTTATATATACACACACGTGTACATACATATATACACGTGCGTCCTACTGAGAGAGCGCAGGATGCGTGGTATATAGGTAAGCCAGGCTCTCTATTCTCTACACGTCTACGTACGTATATACACAAACATCTACATAAAATCTCCCCGTCTCTACATATATATCTATATCTATCTATCCATACATATATATACACATCTATATGTGCGGACACGTGCCTCATCTGTGTGCGTACTTCATGACAGCACTGCACGTGGTACACGTGTGTCAAGCCGTACACTGTCTACATCTATACGTTTGCATACACACAAACATTCACATGAAACCCCGTCTGAATATGTACAAATAGACATATATATCTTTATCTGTTTCTATCTATCTGTCTATGTATATATATGTATGTATACATATACGAACAGCTTTCCTTCCTATATATGTATATATATATATTTACATCTACGTAAAGAGTATATATGTGAAGAGTATATAGAGGTGTAAACAGATACAACACGTATTGCTTCCTCACATCGCCTTTCTCATACAACGGCGGAAACGAAGCGAAATCAGCAGCCCCACAGCGACAATCCCCCCGCAGACCGAGGCTCAGCAGCAGCAGGGGCAGCAGCACTGCGTCGGCGTATGTGGGAGTCGAAGCGCGGCTCCAGCAGCAGCGCAGCAGAAGCCTTTCCTAGGCAACATGCACCTGCTGTCACGTCCTTCAGAGAGATACAAACATATGCTGTGCGATTGGTCTGCGGGTTTTTTACGTCGCTATACGCATTTCTTCACGTGGCCCTGCCCTCCAAGGGTTACGTGGATAGGAAGAGACAAGCACTTCCTCGCTGCACCCAGCGGCGCGCACTCCCCTCTCCTCGTCGCAGCAGCAGCGGCGTCCGGAGGAAGGCAAATCGACAGCAGCGCGTGCGCACGTGCAGACGAGGAAGCTGTGCCACTGTCGCAGCTGCCGCACACCAGACGACGGGGGAGTCTGTCCAGCTGCTGCTACGTCACTAAACGCCGCAGGACGTGTGTGCGCACTCGACAGTTGCTGTGGTTTGTTCTGCTACTCGCGGTCATTTTATCCCGCGTCCCCTCGGTCGCGTCTCTGCGTCTTTGTACGTGTTTGTTTGTCTTGCATGCCTTCTTCGTATGGCGTCCTTCGCCCGCTGTGCTGCGCTTTTGTATACAAGATCAAACGGGCAATGTAATCTACTCTTCTGCCCACATGCGCGTCCCTATATACATATACATATATATATATATATGCGGCACGACTCTGCAGGGGAGCTTGTCCAACATGTACATATATAAGTGGATGTATATACGTATACACATATCTACACATACATGTGTAAATAGATATGTATGTATATGTATGTTTCTGCATATGTATCTCACATACAGAAGTGTACGTCCGCGTAAATCCTTCCTCGTGACGCTTCAAGCAAGGCCCCGGAAGATATCGTTCAGCCTCCACACGGGGAGATGTATGACTCAGGAGGAACGGCCCACAGCAGCCTCCCTGCATGTGGTTCCATTGCAGCTATGCCATGCGGCATCGGCAACAGCAGCATACCCTTGGCGGACTGACGAGATGCCCACGACAAGTCACTGCAGCAGCAGCGAGAAGAAAAAATGCACCATGTCATGGCAGGTGTTGCTGCTGCATGCGCCTGGCGGGTCTGCTGCTGTCCCCCCACGTCCAGCTGCAGATGAGGCTGCAGCTGCTGCACTTCGACCGGCGTGCTGCAGAAGTTCATCTACCAGCATACTGTTCACGTTTGTTGTAGTCAGAAAGACGCTACGCCGAGACGAACAAAAATCAATTTCTTGGCAGCATATTCTCCTTCTTCCCCACGTGTGCGTTGTGTCGCTGCTGCTTCTCATGCAGCAAACTCGAAACTGCCACAGTTGCTGCTTGCCGTCGAGAAGCTGCTGCTGCTCCTGCACCTCGGTTTGCCGTTGCTGCCGGTGTTGGACTTGCGCTCTCAGTCTCCTGCAGCTGCTGTCACCGCCGCTCACGCCGTGCGTCCTGCTGCTCTGTCATACAAGTCGCTGCCGCTACCGGTGCCGTGACTGCTCCGTATCTCTTGTTGCTGCATCTGCTGCTTCTTCACGTCGTGCTGCTGTTGCTGCTGCGCCTGCTCTGCTTCCCGCTGCTACCGGTGAGCTGTGCCACCTCAGGCAGCCGGTGCCGCCGCAGCCCCTCTGCAATATGACTGACAGGTGGGCCCGGAAAACCTGCTGCAGCAGCTCTTCTCTTCGGTTCCATAGCTATCCTCCGCAGCGCATGCGTCCCCGCTACAGGCATTTCTCTCTAACCTTATCCTCGCTACACAGGCGTGGGAAACAGAGAGACAGGACTACCCTGCTTGACGTCTATTGGATACGGGCAGAAACGCCATGCGAAAAAGACGAACAGCTACGCGCAGAAATTCTCTCCGCATGCGCGGCAGCAGAGAGTGTCGCACCCGACACATGCGCAAGTTTAGAAAGCCAGAAGAAACCTGCACGCGTTTGTTTGTCTCCACGCAGCACCCTCCGTTCGGCGGAAGAGACACGTACGCAGATATTTGAATACGGGAAGAACCTGTTCGAAGACTGACGTTAAGAAGACTCTCGACCAGCAACGCGCAGATGACTGTCCTGCAAACGACGGACCGGACGGGCCACCACGCACATCTTATCCGACCGCCTACCACCGAGGAGAAAGCACGGCCCGCGTGCATCCCACGCCACAGATCGATCACTTACATAAATCTCTCTCTCTTTGTCTTCCCCTTACCCTTTCGTTCTTCCTCTTCGAAGTGTCATAAGTGAAAATTGACAGACACAGATAGACAGCCTGAGTAATCGTGAAAGAAGCGCACACGAGGTCTCACCGAATGACCCCATCCAGAGTTTCAGGAAGAGCGACATGTTGAATTTTGCTCAGCGCGTGCAGTCCTCGCAGCAGCGTCGCAGCACGCACGTGGGACCGGTGACTCGCCAGCTGCAGCAGACGCGCTTCAAAGGCTCTCCACAACGGCAAATCCAGCGGCTTCCTTCCTGCACCACACAAGTGGCCAGCGTTGCCGATACGCAACCGTCGATATCAACCTGTTTCACTGCATTATCGACATGTATCTACGTAGCCTGCCTCCAGACATACTCACGTCTCTCCGTATGTCCCTCTGTGTCTATGTCTGTACACGTGTGTGTGTGTTCCTCTCTCCCTCTGTCTCTCTTCTAAAATACCACGTCCTCACATACATGGATATATATATATCCCGAAATCTACGTACACATATATATATGGACAGCTGCCCTACGTACATACATCCGTACATAGACATCTCTCCGCCTACACTAAACCGGGAGACACACAGCTATATCTCAATGTACGAGTATATACATATATATGTAGCCTCGTCCTCTACCCATCACTCGGTCCACATACATATATGGGTGTATAGGTATGCGTCGGCAGGATGACGAAGAGAGCCACTTTCCTCCCAACCCCGTGCAGACTGATACAATTTCTTCGATCAGACGAATGATACACTTCTCATGTCTTTGCGTGTCCGCTCGAGCTGCTGCAGAGAAAATCAGGAGTCGATAAAAACTCGGCAACGGGGAGGTGGCTCCCCCGCTAGCTGAGAGGTGAATCCTCTCCAAGCCTACGCACTCTCTTCTGTTTCTATGTCTCGCTTTCTATCGTCGTGTCTCTGTGTCTGGGTCTCTCAGTATCTTCGTATTCTGGTCTACACACACGTATGTCCACAAGCGTGTGTGTGTGAATGTGTTGAGGAGCGAAGTACGGCATGCAGTAGCAGAAGTGCTGCGATGTGGACAAATTCTTTCGTAGGCGGAGGGGGAATAGGAACAGAAAAGATGTTTGCAGAGAATTTAGTACATGCCCTGGGGTACTGGTCGTACCTAATTTGACCGCCCGCGCCTCATTCATCAACGCAAATTTGAGCGCGAAGCTCTTCATGCGCAGGACTTCACCGGGAAGCGGGGACTCGTAGTCGGCTCTGTACCTGTCAAAGTAAGTGCATGCAGGATGCCGCACACATGTATACACACACACATATACGTACGTCAACGTACATACATGTCTATGCACTTATGTATACACTCAGTCGTGTAATTTCTTTTCTTCTCTATGTATGTATATTAGTGCTGTATACACATCTATAGATACATAGGCAATCCACCACCCAAGTCAACCTTTCATAAATTCGTGCGTGAGCGTCGTTTAGTTCCACAAACACTACAACGGCATACATATATATATATATACACGCAGATACACAGAGACTACGTAGAAGATAAGAAGAGAGGATGCGAGAATCTCGGCGACACATGTAAAGCGTCCTCTAGACGTTCCCCTACATATACCTGGATATATGTAGCACTTCTGCAGGAGAACACTTAGAAGATCAGGCGTGGCGTCTTCCCAGGTGGTGGACGCACGCGGCCACAGGTACAGCAGACATAACATGTATTACACATACATATATCCATATAGACATACATACATAGAGGTATAGATATACACATAGATGGACAGATATACATATAGGTAGATATATGTATATATATGTGGGCACACATACATACAGACGCACACATAGATACACACATAAATGCGGACGTACATACACACACACACACATACGCAGGTACATACATACGCACACTCGTACACACCTACATACGTCCATACATACAGACATCCACACACACACACACATACATCCATACATATGCACGTAGACACACCACTTGGATGGGTATACGATGAAGACGGCCACAGCTCAGACGACGCGTGAATCAAGTAATCTTTGAAAGCCCTGCGTTGTAGGGACACATATACATGTATGACTGTCTGATGGACGCTTTGTGGGTGGAGGTACTTGTTGGCTGTCCCTCCCTTGGTGCCGCAGAATAGACACAGGCCGGGGAATGTCTTGGCATTGCGACTTATATACTGACTAAGAAGAGGTTAATAGACGTGCGCCTCGAAACTCCAGGTCTTTTGTCCATGCACGCATATACACACACGAATTGACGACGACGCACTACTCTATGACGTCGCAGTCGTCCTGGTGAACGTGATTTCTTTTACACATGTGGAAGAAATGCACGGCACACACGTCTGTGTGTATTTATCTCTGACTTGGTAAGACGCGTAGACGCATATATATACATATATATCTATGAGAATGTGTATCTGTCTGTGTACAGACATTTGCTCTATATACACATATAAATCTATGCATATGGAAATGCGGATATCTGTGTGTATATATATGCATATATATACATATATATACATACATATATACACACATACGAGAACGTGTGTATCTGTCTGTGTAGAGATATACATAAACATACATATATATGTATATGAGAATCTGTGTATCTGTATGTATAAAGAGACACACTGATACAGATGTAGATATACATATATATATATATAGCATACATGAGAATGTGTGTAGCTGTCTGTGTATCTATACACACATACATATATGTATATGTATATACATATATATATATATATATATCTATATATGTGTATGTATATATATATATATACATATATATATACATATATATGGACATATATGAGAATGCCTGCGTCTGTGTGTATAAAGAGACATACTTATAAATATATATATGTATGTGCATACATGAGGATGTGTGCATCTGTCTGTGTAGAGAGATATATTAATTTCTACACATATATATATATATGTATGAGGGTGTGCGTATCTTTCTGTGTAGAGAGGCACATATACACATAGAGGACGTGAATAGGCATGTTGCAATGATGTCGGGTAACATCGCGGCCACTTCAGCTGCCTTCGGCCGCGTAACCCAGTGTGGCGTGAATAAATCCCGACCACGCGCGCTATGCAGAACGTTTCTACAAGGAAACGTATATTCACTATCTGTAAAACTGCAGGCAAAAAGTGGGAAAACGGCAGCCACACTCGCACACGAAAGCAATCAAGTGCCACGAAGAAGTGGCTTCTGCAATGAAGTAATGTGGAGCCTCTGCAGATTTTGCATTCGCCTGGGCAGACAATGAAAGCCCGCTCGTTCGTCGGCAGACACTGAAGTACACGTCCCCGAAGCACTCTACCTCTCCGGTGTACGTACAGCTGAAGGAACTCCGTTCAGCAGCTATATGTTATCAAGTGACTCTTCTCCCCCGGTGTATGTACACCTGGTAACACTCCTTCTGCCACACATTTGCATAGATATCTATATACACATATGCGGTCCGCACGTCGTTTCACACCTAAGTTGAAGAAATACAAGCGTGCGTCTACGCCTCCTTCTCCAGGGGCAGCTCACATTCCACGGTGTCGAGCGCGCGGCCCCATCAGTCTCTGCTCTCTACTGCCAAACATTTGTGTATGAAGGAAGAGAGACGCGAACCGGTTTTTATCATTTTCCCGTCGACAGCTAGGTGTCCTCCGGGTGTATACAAGGGATTGGTGTTTACGTTGCGCACACGAAGTATGTGTCGTCGTCGAGTGTCTGTACACCAGATCGTCTTTCGCGGCGCAGTGCCACGTCGCGGGCCCACTGTCTCTACACCCGGGTGGCTTTAACACAAGTCAGGAATCTTTATTGCGAAGTCTGGCCCGTCCGCTGACCTGTTTTTGCCGGAGAAAGTCCCCCATCCTACAAGACTCGTAGACAACGGGAAGAAGTCTGGGATTGAGGTGTACATACAGCTAAGTGGACATACCAGTATTGCTTGGGAGGGATGTAGGGCCGCTTGCGCGTGCGTAGACGGGCGTCTTCCTCCTCCTTTTTCTTCGTTAATTGTTGCACTTCTTTCTCCCTGCCTGGAGACGCGGTTCCGCACGGAAGCACCAGACGACGGAACATGCTTCCGGCGCCACGTGTGTGCAAGAGGGGGCAGAACACGCACACGTACTTTGCAGTGTAGTGACACCCGTAAAGCACGGCGCGGTGTACGTATACAATGCAGTGAACCGCAACCTCATAACCACGGCGTCTGTTGTCTCACTACGTCGTCTTTCTCCACAGTCGCTTGTCTCGCCGTCCGCAACAAGCCGGCAAGAGTCTCATCCACTGTCGCCGGGTACTTGTGGAAATTTTCGTAGAGAAAGCAGAAGACGGTACCAGAGAGAGAAGAGCTTCGTGCAGGGAAGTGAAGAGAAACTGTCGCACCTTAAATAACGTCGCTTTCTTGCTGCGGCTTTAACGACGGGAGCAGAATGACACGGTTCCCAGGTGTCATAAGAGTGGATGAGTTTGTCGTGCAGAGTCTACGCGTTTCTGGCTCAAGTCACAGTTCCCACACATTTTCTCTCCTGACAAACGTGCACGAAGAAAATGCTCGTGCGGACTTTCTCTTCATCTGCCTGCCTGACACCCTTCGCAGATGAAATGCTGCACAGAGGACGGGCGACATAGTGACTCTTCAGCTGTGTCCTCCCTCTAACGGTCTGCCACCTTTCCACAACTGCTGCTGCTTCGTTTTTCAGCTAAAGCAAAGCCCCTGTGTTCGTCGGAAGACTTGCACGCGCTTGTAACATGCCGCCATTCGACTTTCTACCGCGTGGCTGCGTTTCCTCCCGAACTCCACCACGGGCAGTGCTGCTGCTGGTGCAGCCGCCTTTTTTAATCTCAGCCGCGTCTCTGTGGCGAACTGCTCTCCTGTTCGTCTCCTCCCCGTCGCTGCGGTCCCTCCTTGTGTGCACGCAAACGGCTGCCGTCCTCTGCTTCTTGTCTCGCCAGATGAGGGAGGGACGCCTGTCCAGGAGACGGCTAGAGAGAAAGCCAACGAAACGCACGCATGCAGGTACTGCTTACCGTCGAGTCGTCTGTACCGGTCCTTGAAGAAACGTCTATAATAATATACATCGTCTTTTTCTGGGTGGCCACAATCCCCCTTGCGCCCTACGAAATCTAGCTCCTCCTTCGTACTCCCGTTGCTGCTGCTCCTGCTCGTGCTGCTCGTGCTGCTGCTTCCTGCGGGCATTTTGAGTTGTCCAGCTCCCAGACGTCTGCAGAAAACGCGCACGAACTTCCTCAACATGTGCGTGCAACACCAGCAGGTTCCTCGACACGCGCACGCAGCAACTGCGGGTCATAGCGACGGTGCGCCGAAGAAGCGCTCCACACACCTTCACGCGGCGCGCGCGCACACCGAACAAGTTGCGAGGGGAGAACGGGGGCACGGGAAGGATGAGGCCGCCAGTCTGCTACACGACGTCTGATCTCGCACACGTGCATGCCCTTCTCGTCACGTATACGGAAGAAGGATGGTATGAAAGATGTGGTCATCAAACAGAAGAGGGGAGACCCGGCGGAAAAGTGGCAAATAGGTCGGCATGAGGAGACCGTCAAGAGGAAAATGAGAAGCAGAGACGTTCGTCCCAAATTGCTTGTGGCTACTTCAGCACGTGTGACTGTCAATACTCGCACTGGTACTACTGCTACTACATGTACTGCTAATGCTACTACTACTACTACTAGTATTCCTGCTCTTCGTACTATTCTTACTGCTATACACCAGGACCTTGCGTCTATTACTGCTGTCCTAATACATACTCCTTCTCCTCCACCTTCTTCTCTTAATATGCCACTCTCACTATTCGTAATCGTGTTCCACTACTGATACGACCTCTACACTACACTACTAGACTATTACTGTCACTACAACAACTACTACTGCAAACGCTACTACTGCTCCTCCTATTGCTAACACTACTCCTTCTCCTATCACTACTACTACTACACCGCCTATTATTATTACAACTGTATGCAGTTCTTCGAACTTTCAGCCGTTGCCCTCTGCGTGAAACGTGGCGGAAGGGAAACTGCTGCACGTACTTGGTGCCGTCGTCCACGTCTGCTAAATGAAGCGGCCTGACGACGGTGGAAGAGAGCAGCGGCAAGCTGCTTCGCCGACATGCCAGGTCCTGTGACATAGAGCAGCAATAGCAGCAGCAGCACGAGCTCCGCAGTAACAGCAGCAGCACGAACTCCGCAGTAGCAGCAGCAGCACAAGCTCCGCAGCAGCAGTAGCAGCAGACAGTGAAGTCAGGTTGCTGCTGCGGCAGCAGCAGTCGCAAAAGCAGCGGCGGCAGCACGCAGCCTCCGCACCCCCTTCTTATGCTTCGCAGCAGCAACAGGAGCAGCAGGCTTTCCCAGCGTCTGCACCAGAAGCGCAGTCGCGGAGCAGCAGCAGATGTTCCTGTGTCAGATTCCCAGCAACTGCAGAGCCTGACGCACAGGACGTTGCACCGCGCAGCAACAGCGCCACAGAGAGGCAATGCAGCAGAGACTTCTGCAGCCGCGCAGCGGCAGCAAAGCAGCGGCAGCAGGCTTTGAGGCGTCCTCGCATGCTCAGCGACGACAGCAGCAGCACTGGCCTTCCCAGCCACAGACGCAGCTGCAGCACGTGACGCTTCCACACCTACAGCAGCAGCAGTTCAGCAGCACAGGCCAAAGAGCAGCAGCACCACGTGAGAACCAGCAGGAACCTTAGGCGCACGTGCAGGTGCAAGGAGCAGGTCGGGCAACAGCAGCAGCAGGAGAGAGAGGAGAACGCTTACAGCAAGGTTTGCTTTATCGTCTGTCGTGCCACCTGCAAGTGGGTCGGGCTGCAGCAGCCGTGCGACCTGCGAGGAAGACGGCAGCACTCGCCCCACACAGCAGCACACTACGGCACTTCATCTACCTGCGACTCCCTCTCACCACCGACCCGGGCACTTCTACCTGCCGTCTGTAGTCACAGAGAAACGTTGATCAAAAGACGGTGTGGACCCAGGCGCGTACGGTGCGGTGCGGGATCTACGATGACTCATCTCTCTCTACGCCTTTTTCTGCATGCGTTTCTAGGAGGAGCAGCAGCCAGCAAAATGCGGGACACACACAGACCCCTGCAAGCAGATGTGGACAACAGGTGGAAAAACGTGCCCATGGATGCACGTACAAACAAACACACACACACACATAAACACTGCTACAAAACCGCATACATACATACATACATACATACGTATACATGCATACACATACATATACATCCATACATACATATATATACATATACATGTATACATATAAATACATATACATACATACGTGCATACCTACATATACATACATACGTGCATACGTACATATACATACACACGTACATACACATACATACACACGTGCATGTACATACATACATACACACATATACATACATACATGCATACATACGTATCCACACACGTGTTAACAGGCAGACAGCCATATTGCTTTTGGCCGGGTGCTTGTTGAGATACGAGCATATAGAAGCACATGCACACAAAGGCGCAGCAGGAAGAGGGCAGACGGAGTCATAAACGTTGACGCTGGAGTCGCGTCAGAGGCATTGCCGGAGACGTTTTCTACGGGTTGCTGCGAAGAAAGGCCCGGACGTCCACGTATAACACACACATATATGCGCAGGAAAGAATTTATATATACGTGAAGCGTCGGGTTTATCGAGCGACAGCAGTGGTGCACGCGGGCCTGGCGTCAGCAGCAGGCCTCGCGTCACTGCACGACGCGCAACACTCTAGAGAATATGGAGATACACACACGTACACATAGAGAAGGTGAGACGCGGCCTTCTCACGTTGACGAAAGTAGGGGCGGGGGAGGGGAAGAAGAAGAAAAGACGACCTGTTCTCTACGACACACTGGCGTCGTCTGCTTACACATCCATCCGTCCGTACATACACCACATGTATATACGTGCACATCCATATATACGTGAGGAGCTTGCTGGTGTATGCACATCGATGGACGTATAGGAAGTCCCCTCCACAGATCCGCGCCAGAGGTATCCACGTATGTGTTTGGTGTTCGGCTGGGGAGAAATCTGCAGGTGTCCACGAAGGGGAACACGTAGACATTCCCCTGTCTGTCTCTGGAGAGATCGCAGGTACAGTACACCTACATGCATGTAAAACTTTATACGTGTCCCTACGTACGTATACACATACATGTGTGTATCTCTATATGTGTATACAGGGCAGGTGGAGAAACAGCTGAGTATGTACAAATACGTAAAGTGTTTATACATAAACAGGCCAAGCAGACGTACACGCACACACATACACGTCTCCACGCACACACCTGTCCACGTGTATTTATAGCACACTTTAGGCGTAGACGGCACACACACACACATACACACATACGTTGGGGACAGGATACGTACATATGTACATGTGTGGAGTAGGGAGAAGACCACACAGTAGATCATTTCTGTGCGTCGTCCCAGGTCCACTTCCTACGCGGCGAGCGGTCTGCAGATGATTGATGTGGACGCAGGGCAGCAACAGGCAACGTTGCTGCGTGTCCCCGCCTTTCACAGCAGCGCGGAGAGAATATGCGAGAGATGTACGACATGCCCTCTGTGCATGCACGTGCGTATACGTACCACACATGTATGATGCACATACACGCAGACAGCAGACGTCGGTATGTTGACACACAAGTGATGTACCTTCCCTCTTTGGTCTTCCTTTTTCCCTCTCCCTGTGTCCCTCCTCTCTCTATCTCTCTCTTCCTTTTCCCTCTTCTTCTTCTTCCCCTCTCTCTATGCCCCCTCTCTGTGTCTTCCCCTCCCTTTCCCTTTCTTCACCCTCTCCCTCTTCCCCTCTCTTCCCCTCTCTCTTATTACGTTCCCCTCTCCGTCCTACTCCTCCCCCCCTCTTTCTCTCTTCCCTTCTCTCCCTCTCTCTGTCCTTCTCCCCCTCGCCTTCTCTCGCTTCCCCCTCTCTCCCTCTCTCTCCGTCTTCTTCCCCCTCCTTCTCTCTCCGTCTTCTTCCCCTCCTTCTCTCTCCGTCTTCTTCCCCTCCTTCTCTCTCCGTCTTCCCCTCTCCTCTCTTTTTACGTTCCCCTCTTTCTCTCTTCCCTTCTCTCCCTCCCTCTCTTCCCCCTCCGCGTCTCTGTCCTACTTCCCCCTCT